>JAUNZM010000016.1:2520000-2712500 GCA_033459285.1 Clamator glandarius | reverse complement strand
CAGATGTGCCCAATTGGATGGAAATTTCACAAGAACATTCGAACTTGTGAGATTACCACAAGTCTGAAGTTTCTCTCAACTAATCTAGGAAAGTTTCTGCACCTTTGGAGTTGGGAGGATGATCTGGAGATGTTTGGGCCTTTGAGTGCGAATCTTGGCTTTTAATTTGGTTTGCATGTAAGTTGAAACCTTGTCCATTACTTAGATTAAACATCATGAAGATTCAACTGCTGTTCGTGCAATTTAATAATTAAAAGGTGACGTCTTCAGTCTTGAAGAACAGTTTACATTTACCAGTGAGAAACACAGTCTTTATATTCCTGAAAGGATACTAACTCTTTTACTCCTCTCCCCTGATAAACGTGACTATAGAGTCAGATGTTAGGAGGAATTCTGCAGAAGAAAAATTAATCAATATATTTTTTGACAACGTCTTGGTAAAGTTCTTGAGAAAATTAGCACTGGTGTCAACAACTTCCTGTTACAAATGGGAGCAGCAGAAGCAGCCACGTGCATAATATTTTAAGTCATTTTTCAGCTTTACTGTTCCTGGCCCCACTTCCATGAGTGACCTGACTCTGGTAGCAGACCTGATGTTTTCATTCCCTGGAAAGGCTCAGAACCTGGTTTTCATTTAAATGTATAAAATTATCTGAGTTGTTTTCCCCTTGATAAGGTTTACAAGTGTCTGTATATCTTTAGTTTTAACAGAGGGCAGTTCAGTAGACAGTTTACGAAGTACTGGTCAGGGAGATAAATTACCTTGTACAGCTGCACAATCACCATTCACAATCTCCTCAGTGACTTTATAGCCAATGATAGGATTTTTCAAGTTCATAGAAACTCATCAAAACACTTCTTGGCATTTTACCCTTCTCCATCTAGCCAGTCCTGCTTAAAGACTAATCTGTACCACTCCTGCTAAGGAGAGAGAGCTTGGTTTGATGTCTTAGGACCCATGGGGCATTTCTTTATTTATGGCAGGTCCTTGGGATTTGTGAATCGGAAATGGGGATGTTTCAGGTTGCTGCAGTACTTAGACACATTCCTTTCCCAGCATTCATGTCTAAGCTCAGATGATTCCAGTTCTGGGATCCTCAACATAAGAAGGATATGAAACTGCTGGAACAGGTCCAGAGGAGGCTACAAAGGCGATCAGAGGGCTGGAGCACCTTCCATACAAGGACAGGCTGAAAGACTTGGGCTTATTCAGCCTGGAGAAGAGAAAGATCCGAAGAGACCCTATAGTGACCTTCCAGTGCCTGAAGGGGCTACAGGAATGCTGGGGAGTGACTGTTCACAAAGGCTTGTAGTGATAGGACTAGGGGCAATGGGTATAAACTGGAGAGGGGCAGATTTTGACTAGACAAGAGGAAGAATTTCTTCACCATGAGAGTGGTGAGGCCCTGGCCCAGGTTGCCCAGGGAAGTTGTGGCTGCCCCATCCCTGGAAGTGTTCAAGGCCAGGCTGGATGGGCCTTGGGCAGCCTGGTCTAGTGGGAGGTGTCCCTGCCCATGGGCAGCTCCAGGGAGATTTGCTGGAGCAAGAGTACAACAAATGCAGGTTTGGTTGTGGGTGCTGTTTGCTGCCAGACTAAGAATGTCCTCAGGGCAGCTTCTTGAGGTTATGAGTCAGATCAGAGCCTTCTCTTCCAGGGCAAGGGTTAAGAATTGATTCAAGTAAGAGTAGGTCCAAGTACTGTCCTATTGTAAGACCTTCCAAGAGATACTTGTGAATGATCTCAATTTCTGAATTGATTTTTTTCTCCACTAATATTCTGACTCAGAGCAACCTCTGGTTCTAAACAGGCAACACGTTCACCCTGGGCGATACTTCCCATATGCAGGGCAGCTCCCCTCTGACAACATCAGCAGGAGGCATTGCCAGGAGGCTGTAATTAAGGTTGTTACCAGAGTTATTTACTCCATTCCCAGCAGGCCCTGAACCAGTGGTAAGAAAGAAACTAGAAACACTTACTGGGTCTAATGATGTAGGTTTACAATGATAAGAACGTCTCATTTTTTGCCCCCCTCTCAGAGGGAAATGAGAGAGCCTAATGTCAGGAGGAGAGGATGAAAAATAAGTTGTTGTTCAAGCTGCATATATTATAATGCTTGATGTTTTAGTGGAATTCAGTTTCTTGTCCCTTCTGTGGTTCCCTGTACCCCAGGAGAAAAAGAGGACTGTGTATCCAGGGACTCTGTAAGCTTAGCTCTTTGGCAAAGCCATTCAGCAAGATTTGTCCCATTCAAAGTGTTGATGGCAGAGAAATGGTGAGGTGAATTAGCTGAAGAGGTGGTGGTCCCTGAATTGTGGGCAATTAGTTCAGTCATTATAGGGTATTAATTAATATCTTCTCAGGCTTCTGATGTCTTTCTTCCAAAGTGCTGCCTCCTGTCCTTGCAGGGATTTACTCCCTTTGCTATTTATTCCCTGGAGGAAAGGGAGCCTTCTGTTATATTTTTGATTGCCTACTTTGAACTGCTTCCTGGAACGGTGACCAAATGAAGTCTTGATCATTACTGCATTTACCTAAACACTTGCAGAACTCTTTAGAGCTCTATATATGGCCTGATCCTGCTTCCTGTGAAAAAATAGCAGATCTTCTGCCCTTCTGAGGAGACATAGTCAGGGTCCAGCAACACCAGCAAGGAAAGCTGCAGTGTGAGCTGGCAGAGAGGATGCATGCTGTGGGTGTTGTCCAGACCTTGGTTCTGGTGGAGGTCTGGACAATTATTTCCTTTCTCTGTGTGTCTTTTTCTTCCCATATTTTGTCTATTAGACCTTAAATGGCATGTAGCCGGAATTTACAGTGTTTTTCCAGGGTCTTTGAAGTGTTTTTTTCTCAAATGCATTCAATAACACATGCCATACCGTAATGGATGTGTCTCAGACTGGGTCATGGGAAGAGGTTGCTGACATTAGTGTGTGGTAGTGAGTGTGATGCTCAGAATGATGCCTGGGAGTCAAGGCCTGGCTTCCCACGGCTGCCCATGGATTGTCGCTGCCTGATCAGCTCCCTACAATGTGACGATGGAAGAAATGGGACAACACACAACGATCAATGTGATCCAAGTGAAGCCATTTATTCAGGGTTCATTGTCTGCTTTTATACATTGAGCTAACTCTTGCACCAAACGGTGATTGGATGATTCTGTCCTAGTAACAAGCATTCATTGGTCACAGCCCAACCACACAACCATGTTGCCAGGGCACATTTCCAGCTTCCTCATTTGCATAACACAACAGAATCATCATAACCTTTTATAACCTTGAGGACCAAACTAAGACTTTTTAACTTTACTTAGCATGAGTTCCTCAGTGCTCGAGCTGCTCATTAAATGCTGTAGCCACCCATCAATCCAACGCCTAGAGCTAGAGAACCAGGGTCAAGGTCTGAGTTTTGTGCTCAGAGCACTTGTATGTCCTTAGACAAGGGTGCCCGAGTCTCAGCAGGGACTTCAGTTTTGATATTTTGCCTGTGAAACCACAGGCAGCAGCCTAGTAAAATCATTTAAACACGTGTAACCTGCTATGTCAAAACACAAATGCAAATCATTGGCCAGATTCCACTAATTGATGCTAAATAGAAAGAAAAATAACACAGGAGGAAAACCCTCCTAGAAACAATCAATAAATTAAAGATGCTTGGGGATATAAATTCAGCAGTTAAATGAGATACTAATGAAGATGGGAGTTTAATGGTGACTACTCTCATTACATTGTTTTAAAAACTCCATTTGATGTAGATTTGGTACTGGTAAAAGGAAGACAGCCTTGTGACAGACATCTGTGAGAACAAAAGTTGTTCTGGTATATGAGCACAACTACTGCTGTTGATTACTGAGCAGATTTGCTTCCCCATTTCTGCAAGTTGTTGCAAAGTCTAGAGAGAAATCGTGAAACAGTTAATTAAAAGAACAACTAATGACTGTTCCACAGGGTCAGTTTGCTTCTGGGAGCCTGAAATGTGCAGGATATTAACACATGTATCATTTTTTTGACACTGAAGGACACTTGCAGAGCACAGCAACACTGCTACTGGTTTTAAAGCAGAACTTAATTAACTAGAGGTGGGCTGGGCAGGTTTGGCTGCAAATGGGCTTTGGGCTTCTAATGAATGGAGCTGCTCAGATATTGCCAGACTGCAAATTAAGGAAGCTGCTTCCCAATGCATCCCAGGCCTCATGGGTAGCACAGAGCCATTACCATCTTGCTCCTGGTACCCACTGATGGCTGGGTATCATCCTTATCTCCTAACTCTAAAGCTGCTTTGCTTAACCTGTTCTAGATAATTGTCCTAGGATATAATGCATTATGCCTCCAAAATTTCCATTTCTCACTGCAGCCCAGGTAACAACTCAAAACTGCCAAATCCAGCATCTGCATTCAGGTAGGATTTGGAGTTGGCAGTGTTCAAAGAATCATAGAATCGTTTGGGTTGGAAGACAGCTTACAAAATCATCTAGTTCCAACTATAATGCCATGGGCAGGGACACCTTCTACTGGAACAGGTTGCTGAAAGCCTCATCCAACCTGGCCTTGAACATCTCCAGCAATGGGGAATCCACAAGTCATCCAGGCAGCCTGTGCCAGTGCCTCACCAACCTCACAGTAAAAAAACTTCTTCCTAATATCTGTTCCAAATCTCCTCTCTTTCAGATGAAAATCATTACCCTTTGTCCTATCACTGCACTTCCCTTTACAGCTGTTGGCTGCAGCTCACGTGCTCTGCCTGGACCAGCAATGCTCTTGGATAGAGGAAGATGCAGCAACTCCACTTCTACAAGTGCTCCAGCCCCACTGTGGCTGGGAAAAGGTGGCTTGTTAATGCCTGTGCTTTGCCTCAACACTGGTGAGCTATTTTTCTCATGTCAATGTGTAATTTGGTGAACACAATTATTTTCCTTTATCTTGCACTTACGTTTAAACTGCATCTCTGCTGGTACATGCTCTGTTTTGATTAATATTAAACTTCCAGATCATCTTTTTGAATTGGAGCAATTTCTTACAACAAATAGTCCGGAGAGCCAGAGTTCTAAGTGATTAGTAGCAGGCTGAGAGTGCTGGATGCTTGGAAAGCTTAACGATTCGTGGCCAGATTCATTCACCGTGGTTAGAGTGGTGGGCATGTCACAGCTGTGATTCTTCTGGCAAAACCTCAGCCTGAAATGATCTTAAATCAGGAGCTGAATTTTCTATCCTGTCTCTTTCCAGGCTGGCTGCCTTGCTCTGAGGGGGAAGAAGAGGCAGCCTCCGGCTCCAGGACATGTTGAAAAAGTCTGGCTGTGTGAACCTGCTGGGCTGCATGTCTGTTCTTCTATTTTCTCTGAATTGCTGGGCACAGATGCAAAACAATCCCACCAGCCCCAGTGCATTTGTCCCAGGGGATGACTATACAGATGCTGTGCAGGGTTAGGGGCACAGTTGTAATTTGGTTTGGTTTGTTTGGCTTTTGCAGGGAAGATACTGGGCAGGGGATAGAAACAATGACCAAAAGACATAAATCAGAGATATCACATGAGCTGATGCAACATGAAGAGAAAGCTTTCAGTACTTTCAGCTGTAATCTAAGGGTTCGGTACTGGTGGAAGTTCTGGCTCAAGGGTTTTAGGAACACACAACAGTAAGCAGTTTATGACTTCCTCTCAAATATACCTGACAAAGCCATAGTCCTCAATTCCAGAGATGCGTTAGGAATGCTGAGGAACTATTGATATAATATCAATGGGTTGCAGTCAACCACATGCAGAGCTGTTTCTCGACTAGTCAGTTGTGGTGGGTCACCGAATAGTCTGCTATGAGAATGCAGAATGAAAAATAGTATTTTTAGCCAAAAGGACACTGAAGCCTTTTTTAATGCACAAATGAGTTACCAGCAGTATGTGCAAAAGGTGTGCCAGGAGAACATGTAACTATGGTGTGTGTTGGCCAAGCAGCGGAAAGCCAAATATAGCCAAAGAAGGCAGCAGCAGTGCTTATGGGATATCAGCCTCTTTTCTAGTCAAGGAAAACACATTTAGATGCAGAATCTTATTTTCATTGATGTTCATGCTTTTGACTTTCAACCTGATTTTTTCACTGCGAAAGTATAAATAACTTCCTGAGCTCAATAAGGTCAGGAATTCAGCTGTTATTTAGACCTAGGCATTTCAAGTTGTAATAGAGCAACAAGCACTCAGTGCCTTCAATGGAGGAAAAAACATGATGCGGCAGTTACATAATTGGATATGTCATTGGTGATCCTGTGGAGTGCTGAGAACTTGGTGAACAGGAATTTAGGGCTTTGAGCTTCTGGAGGTTGGGCTCAAGGTCTGGGTACTCTGTTATTGAAGCTCAAAAATTACTTTAAGATTCTGAGCATTGATGGTGCATTATATCTCACTGTGGAAAAGGTCAGCCATGTTATTTGTAGAAGGGAGGGTTGCCTTTGCTTCATGGCTGGCTGACTTTTTGGGCTACATGGTATAATTTATAACTACTTATTGTTTGCAGACACTGGGTTGAGGATATTTTGTACGTAAAATTTAAAATTCAGGCTGTTGTAGTAGAATATGTAGAACAGAATTCTTTTGTCTGGAGGGAGACAGAGACATCTCATCTTGTCATCCTTGGCTTCCTCTTGAATTACACGGGAGAAAAATAGGGATTTGTAGAGCACAAATTATCTTATCCTAAAACAGCTGTGTAAAGGGGTTCAGATGCACCAAGTCCCCCGAAGTAGAGAGAAATGGATACTGACTGTATAGAGAGGCTGTCATTATCTCACATGGCAGTATTTATGTTGTAGGTGTTGGAAATAGGCTGTGATAAGTCCTGCTTCCAAGGGTCCTTCTGTATTTTGCACAGCTTGTGGAAAATCAACAAACTGATGTTAATGTGCATGAAAATTAAGAATCTCCTCAGCAAAAGATTTGGATGCTTGAGCAGTTTTCTTAAAATTGCTCACCTGCTTGTCACAGTGAAATCAGTTGCCTAAAAACATGAAGGAGTGTGAATTCCTTAATAAATGCAGAACAATCTATCATATTTTTTGAGCTGTCAGACTCAGAATTTACAATTCCATGCAGAATTGGTTCAAAACTACCCAGAAATGCATTAGATGTCATGGATCATTTCCTCGATGCAACTCTAGCTTTGAGTAGTAGTGTTAGCTTTTTAAAGGCTCACTCCAGACGTTTTATATTGATATGAGCAAATGACATGATGTCCCTGTATGCCAATCACTGCACAAATCCAGCTGAAGAGCTGTTATAGACCTGAAGAACTTCCAGTTTAATTGCTAAATTGTGCAAATCAAACAAAAAAGTATTTCTCCATTTGTGTGTGTGTGTGAATTGACTGTTGTATTCCCTGTGGCTCTGTTTGCAAATCAAACAGGTTGTACTTGCATGACTGCTTGTAGCAAGTGGGAAGTCCAGGTGCCTTGCTCCTGCCCATGACGGGCTTAGGAGTCAAAGGGAGGGGGACCTTGTGTGAGAGCCAACCTGAACAAATTGTTAGCTGCTGCTTTTAGCCTCCACCAGCTATATGTTCTTGTAATTTCCCCAGCAGCTGCATAATCTGATGTGAAGGAAAAAGGAAAATAAGATCTCATTTTCATCTGGTTATCCAGCTGAATCAACATCCACAAAGTCTCTAGATCCCAAATGTAGGAAGCCTGACAGCTCTTTTGGATCAATGCATGTGTCATTTGAAGCTATGCCATTGGTATCTTTTGGTTACTGGATCTACCACCTTGACTGTAGAACTCTCTCTCCCAAAGACTCTCCCTCTGCAGCTGGCAATAGCATTTATCTTTTCCACACACCCTGCTCAAGTTAGCAAATCAATAACTTGTGTCACAAAGCACCAATTTGCATGTGTTTGGCACTGATTTTTCTGGTCTAGTGTTGTAGGGATGAATCTGATTTGCTCTGTAGGACCAGTCTCTGACTGCATAGCTATTTGTAAATTTTTATTATGGAAATATACGCACTTACCCCTTTTCTGAATGCAGAATCATAGTCTAGCATCAAAGAAATGGGGTGGCAAAATGAGGCACAGACTTCAGTCTGTTCTCACTGTTAGTTACCTAAATCACTGAGAATGTATCACCAACCAAGACTTAGAGAAAAATATACACTGCTGTTAAAAGCAGGATATTCTCCAAGGCTTTAAATTAATTGGAAATGACTGTGAGGAATATCTGTTGACTAATTAGTTTTATTGTCTGACAAACAGTCTTTGAAATTGCATAAAGTATATCTAAAGTGTATGTACATGAGTGGCAGGTAGAGAAACATTGCAAATTAAATTCTCTACACAAGAGGCTTCAGGTATTACTCTGTTATAACTGTCTGAGTTCAGTACTTCCCAGCAAATGCCATTTATCCATGTGTCGGGTAAGTGCTGTGGACTGGCCAGATGTGGACCATCCAGGAGAAGAAAGAAGCACATAGATCAAGTCTGTGTTAACCGCTCCTAGCCTGGACAGTTTGTGCCCAAGGGACCTTGCCCAAGAGGAGAAAGACTGATGGGATCACTACAGAAGGAAACGGTCCCATAATCAGGCAGCTCTGGAGCACAATGGATATCACAGGTTGTTCTCCTGGGGATGGATGGAAGGAGATGTACAATTTATCAGTAACAGTCCATGGAAAGGTCTGTAAAAATCCCACTTGAATAGTCCTTGGAGAAAGGACACATTGGAAGACCAAACTTCTGATAACAGCTAGTTAAAGGTAAAAGTCAATGAGAGAGAACCATCACTATGACATGGGACATGCAACAATGTGCAAGTTGACACCAGTTTACCCCTGCTTGTCCCTTCTCCTTTCTCCTGGTGTGTAACCTGACTGGAATTGTGTCCAAGGGGAGGTGGTTAGAGACTTGCTTGCCCAGCTAGATGCCCACAAGTCTATGGGGCCGGATGGAGTCCACCCAAGAGTTTTGAGGGAACTGGTGCATGTGCTGGCTGAAGCCCTTTCCATCATCTTCCAGCAGTCCTGGATGACTGGGGAGGTTCCGCTGGACTGGAGGCTGGCTGATGTCGTGCCCATCTATAAGAAGGGGCGCAGGGAGGATCCAGGAAACTACAGGCCTGTCAGTCTGACCTCGGTACCGGGGAAAGTCATGGAGCGGGTGATCTTGAGTGCGATCATGAAGCACTTGCAAGAGAACCGGGTGATCAGGCCCAGTCAACACGGGTTCATGAAAGGCAGGTCTTGCCAGACTAATCTGATCACCTTCTATGACCGAGTAACTAAACTCTTGGACGAGGGAAAGGCTGTGGATGTATCTTCCTGGACTTCAGTAAAGCCTTTGACACAGTTTCTCACAGCATTCTGCTTCGGAAACTGTCGGCCTCTGGCCTGGACGGGTGCACACTCTCCTGGGTGAAAAACTGGTTGAATGACCGGGCCCAGAGGGTGGTGGTAAATGGAGTTAAATCCAGCTGGAGGCCAGTTACAAGTGGGGCTCCCCAGGGCTCAGTCCTGGGTCCAGTCCTGTTTAATGTCTTTATCAATGACCTGGATGAAGGCATCGAGTGCTCCCTTAGCAAGTTTGCAGATGACACCAAGCTGGGTGGAAGTGTGGATCTGCTGGAGGGTTGGGAGGCTCTGCAAAGGGACCTGAACAGGCTGGACTGCTGGGCTGAGACCAACGGCATGAGGTTTAACAAGGCCAAATGTCGGGTCCTGCACTTGGGGCACAACAACCCTAAGCAGAGGTACAAACTAGGAGAAACCTGGCTGGAAAGCTGCCAGGAGGAGAAGGACCTGGGGGTGTTGGTTGACAGCGACTGAACATGAGCCAGCAGTGGCCCAGGTGGCCAAGAAGGCCAATGGCATCCTGGCTTGTATCAGGAACGGCGTAACCAGCAGGTCCAGGGAGGTTATTCTCCCTCTGTACTCGGCACTGGTGAGACTGCACCTCGAGTACTGTGTTCAGTTCTGGACCCCTCACCACAAGAAGGATGTTGAGGCTCTGGAGCGAGTCCAGAGAAGAGCAACAAAGCTGGTGAAGGGGCTGGAGAACAGGCCTTATGAGGAGCGACTGAGAGAGCTGGGGGTGTTTACCCTGGAGAAGAGGAGGCTGAGGGGAGACCTCATTGCTCTCTACAACTACCTGAAGGGAGGTTGTGGAGAGGAGGGTGCTGGCCTCTTCTGCCAAGTGACAGGGGACAGGACGAGAGGTAATGGCCTCAAGCTCCGCCAGGGGAGATTTAGGCTTGAGATTAGGAAAAAATTCTTCACGGAGAGGGTGGTTAGGCATTGGAACGGTCTGCCAAGGGAGGTGGTTGAGTCACCGCCCCTGGAGGTGTTTAAGGTGAGGGTGAATGAGGTGCTTAGGAGCATGATTTAGGGATTGGTGGGAATGGTTGGACTCGACGATCCAGTGGGTCTCTTCCAACCTGGTTATTCTGTGATTCTGTGTTGAGATTAGCAGAATTTGGATCAACACATTGAGAGGAACAACTTGGGAACAAGGAGAAAGTGAGATGATATCAAGTAGTTGGTACTTACTGCAATATATTATTGTCTTTACAGAGATCCTAGGCATTGATAAGCAGATGGATGAGGACCAACAGGAAAACCAGAAACATTTTCCCTAGCAGTTCTTGATTACATGAACCTGGTTGCAGGCAGGTCTGGAAATAATGAAGAGAGGTTGTATTAATACAGAGATAGCATTTGCTGTGGGCTGTGTCACCCAGCTGGGCTTTCAGTATAGTCTGGGAGACAGGAGTCATGCAATATCAGTCCTCAGTGATGCTGAAGAATAAATTTGGGGTCTATTTCAATTGAAGTGTTCTTCTTTCTGAATTTTTGGTACTTCTCAGGAGGGCTAGTTTCCTTTTGGGCACCAGCAGAGTTTCACTTGTTTCTTTGTCCCATATTAAAATGGCTGCTGAAATTTAGAAGGCTTTGCCTGGTTTGCTTACTCATCCCCTGTGTCCTTAACTAAAACTGAGCAGTACAATACGGTTACTTCCAGGTGTAATCTCGGTTAAACCTCAACACTTTTCCCTTGTCATGGTCTTTGCTATCAGCACTCAAGAAAAACCACAAGGGGGGAATGATAAAAATTGATTTCTGTTTCACTAGAAATATTTCCCCTTTTGGCCACAGACTGAGAGTGTTCTGACTCTAACCAGTCCTCCCCTGGGTTTGATAACAGTAGCTCACGGGAGGCTCTAGCTTATCTGAAGAGCAAACAGTAAATTTCTCATTTCCGCTTAGTGGTGAGGTGTTTAATTGCTGCTTAGTTTCGCCAGTCAAGTAATTCACATTGACGTGCTAAAAGCAGCCACTAGCAGTTAAGCTTGCGTCGAGGGGCTGCGGTGAACAACCCTGACATCTTTTTGCAGCCACGGGCTCTGCAGACTGAGAGCATTCAAGTTTCTCCTCTCCAGTGGGCAAGCAATCTATAGAAAATTAAGTCTGAAAAGCCATGAGAGGTTGTGAAAGGCAGCTTAAGGAGAGAGGCTCTATTGGGAGAAATTTCTTGTCCTGCACAAATACAGGTTGAAAGTTAAAGTCTTGCCACCTTACTGATAATAGAGAAGGAAAAGTATTGTTTAAATACAGCGAGACAGGATTGAACAAGGAACAGAGTATATTCGCTTCATAAAATCCATGTGAGTTTATATATCTATTGAGTGAAGCAATACATGAGTGTACAAAAGGAGGGGAAAGTAAATTGTTTGATGCAACTTTTCAGACTGGGAATTATGGTTGTATCATCTTGGGGATGTTTGTGCATATTTTATTATGGTTATCGCAGAGCTTGTAGCGTGATGAGTTATTAGGGAGCAATCACTGGTTTTTAGTTTCTTGGTGGTCCCATCATCAAGGTTGTTGGAGCACTGCTTCTGCACTCTTGCAAAGGTCAGACTTAATGGCTGCCACAGTATTCAAGAAATAATTTACTTATTTAAAATATGCAATCAACTGATTAATATCTTAAGAGGTGTAATTGCTGTAATTGCAGACTAGATAATACAAAGCTGCCACTCACGTTTAACACTGACATCCTTCTCCAGCTGAGATAATGCAAATAGACACAAAGAGATAAACTAAGGTAAGTAATAACAGCTGTCTGATATTCAGACTTTAGATTTGAGAGACCCTTGGTGAAATAAAAGCCTTAGAGTATGAAGCAGCCATAAAAGTCCAGAAACTCGCATCTTAGAAAAGGACCAGTAAGTCCTCCCAAAAATCATCTCACCCTCTGTGCAATACTGCAGCCTGATGACAGCTGGAGAGATGACATTCCCCTTGTCTTTCAGTAGGTGATATATATGAGCTGAAAAGGAATGGCAGAGTAGTTCATCTGAGAGATATTGCCTAGAACAAAGCTTATCCACATATTTTTATCTCCAAGTAGTTAATTAGCAGATTATTTCTTTTAAAAAAAACACACTACCCCCCAAAACCAATCCCCCCACCCCGGGTCCTCACATCACTTGGCTCAAGCCCTAGGTAGTTTCTCATACCCAGCCTCTATCTGTCTACATTCATCTGAGTTTGATGTCTCCAATCCAAGAACCACAAACCAGAGAATTGATATAATGTACTGAGCACAGCACAGTATAAACACAATCATTTAATTCCTTTACATGGAAAAGGAGCTGGAATCCATCACATCTCTTCTCTCAAACAAATTATAGAGATAAAAGGTTTTCTCTAAGCTGAAACCAGAATCACCAGCTTTCTACATGCTTAACCTATAATTGTCTCTAACATGCATGGGTTTAAGTTAGACACAATTTTATTCACAAGAGTTCCGCTATCTTTAATCAGTTTTTACATAATTTCTTCTGTACCTGATTGTTTTGGCTTTAAATATGTAAAATATTTCCTTTCCATGCCTATGTAGCCAAAAGGGAAAGAATTCAATATTAAGTTTGCAAAAATACTCCACTTTGGAGCTTTAGCCTTCTGAATAGACAAACTTTTTTGGGGGGGCAAGGATTTTGAGCACTTCAAGATCTTTTCCCACAGCTGTGTCTGAAAATGCTTTACAGAGTAATACAAACATTTTCTGAAATTGTAATGTAATCTACAGCAGTAGGAATAAACAAGGTGATATAGACCAGAGAAAAGCAGCCTTTTAAAATAGGTTGTTGAAAAAAAAATATGATGATGATGTGCTACTTACCACTTTCACTTGAGACCAACCTTTGAGATATTGATCCTGTGATATGTTAATATTTGTAGAAATTTAAGTGAGTAAATAAACCTCTGCAATTCTTATGAGCTGAGCATTGACATGTCTTGGTGAAAGGCCATCTTCACTGAATATGGTCAGCAATGCACATAATTTGATAAAAGCAACCTTTCAAATGGCATCTTGGCTTGTATCAGAAACAGCGTGACCAGCAGGTCCAGGGAGGTTATTCTCCCTCTGTACTTGGCACTGGTGAGACCGCACCTCGAGTACTGTGTTCAGTTTTGGGCCCCTCACCACAAGAAGGATGTTGAGGCTCTGGAGCGAGTCCAGAGAAGAGCAACAAAGCTGGTGAAGGGGCTGGAGAACAGGCCTTATGAGGAGCAGCTGAGAGAGCTGGGGGTGTTTAGCCTGGAGAAGAGGAGGCTGAGGGGAGACCTCATTGCTCTCTACAGCTACCTGAGGGGAGGTTGTGGAGAGGAGGGTGCTGGCCTCTTCTCCCAAGTAACAGGGGACAGGACGAGAGGGAATGGCCTCAAGCTCTGCCAGAGGAGATTTAGGCTTGAGATTAGGAAAAAATTTTTCACAGAAAGGGTCATTGGGCACTGGCAGAGGCTGCCCAGGGAGGTGGTTGAGTCACCTTCCCTGGAGGTGTTTAGGGCACCACAGGTGGACGAGGTGCTGAGGGGCATGGTTTAGTGTTTGATAGGAATGGTTGGACTTGATGATCCGGTGGGTCTCTGCCAACCTGATTATTCTATGATTCTATGATTCATCTCATGCATTTAAATAGTTCATTGGAGCATTGGCTCCAAGCTGGGCACTGCAATGCAAGGAAGAGATGGGCTGACCAGTGAGAGAACAGAAGCGCACTAATAAAATAATAAAAACTCCTTAGATTGTTAAATATTCATATAATATTTAATTCTTTTGTTTGGGTTAAATAATGCTAGTATAGTAATCAAGGTCTACATGTTACCTCTTGTTGCAGATGAGGAACTTATCTACTGCTGTGTTGGTGGGATCAAATTGCATTTAGTGTTGCAAATTAGGAAAATTTATTGGTAGGGATGGTGAAATGCAGAAATAGTCTGGCTAGGGAAGTATTCCAGTCTCTGATATTTGAGATTAAGAAGTCAGAAAACTGTCTGTTAGGAATGATGCACCTGTAGCTGACCTTGCTTTTGGAGAGCAGGATGGATTTGATGACTCCGTGTGGTGCTTTCAAGCTCTCATTACCTGCAGTTCAGTGTGGGCATTTCATGGCTGGCCACTGATACATGCCTGGGTTTGGAAAAAAAACCTGCACCCCTACATCCCTGCTGAGCATGTCACAAGCATGGGATGTATGTTCCTGCAGATGGTTGCCTCTGCCTTTGACACAGAGAACTCAATCGTACCTCATGCCTGTCTGATCTACCTCCTCCCTCCTCTTTCCTGCACTGGTGGCTCAGTCTCACCTGATTTCAGGGCTTTAGATCTCTCCTAATCCTGTCTGCAGATTTCCTAGTTTTGGACAGGATCTCTCTCTCTTTTTTTAAGTAGAATTATTTATTCAGAAGACAGTAGAATCTAAGACACCTTTACTGAGCAGGTGAATATAGAGATTTTTTTTTTACTGTTCTTAACTCCTCAGATCACTGGGGTTATGACTAATTTGTGTCACCTCACCTGCAAACAGCAAGTTGCTGCCCAGCATTTGAAGGTGTTACTGCTGTTTAAAGGGAGGATTTTCCAGCATGTGATAAGCATTAAAAAGCATCTCTTGTTTTAAACTCTATTTTTTTCTTCTTAGAAACAGCTGACCCATTTCGGCTGAAACTTTCCACAGGACGCAAACACAAACAGAAAAAGTTCCATCTTGTGGGATTAGAATCACAGAGCTTGCTCCATTGGAAGGGACCCACAAGGATTATATAGTCTAACTCCAGTATGTACGTACATCCAGGGTTACCATGTCCCAGGTGCAAAATTCACACTTGCCCTTGTTAAACTTCATGCGATCTGTGATTGCCCAGCTCTCCAGTTTGTCTCGATCCCATTTTTAGTTTGATAGATCTATGAACAATTGGAAGAATCTTTTATAAGTGAAAGTATCAACTAGCCATCATGACCGACAAACTCTGGGAGTGCCTATATGGTATATGTAACATACAGTGGCATGTATAACATGCCTTAGGTCTTCCTTTCTGGTGTTCAAAGTGCAGACAGCCACGTTGCTAAAAATCTGAGCAAATGGATTTTCCTTTCATTGTGTCAAAGTGCTGAAAGCCTTCCTGTTCGCTTGTACCATGTATAACAGCTGTCAACAGGTCAGACTGGATCCTGGAGCAGATACCAATGAGAGCAGCTTTATGCTTAGGCTTCCCTGTTTCAGCACTTACTACATTGCTATTGTACCTCTGAAAACACCTTGCAAAACCACCGGAGCGTAAGATTGACTCTCCCCACCCATTCCTGAATATGTGTCTAACCAAGTGTAATTGCCTCCATCTAAAATCCCTCTCAGTTTAAACGCTGCTTCCTTGCATTGGTGTTTGGGCTTCTGTTGCTTCTGGTGGCGGCGTGTCAGAACTGAAAGGCAGATGATTGGGATGGATTCCCTACCTGTGTTTGCTGGTGATAATGCCTGTTGGCTTAGGTACAGGATTTGCTCAAGTGCTTTCATGTCCCATCATGTGTACAGAGCAGCCCCTGGGTCATGAAGCCACCTGGGAACAGCTAGAAAGGAGACCCTGCCGCTCGGTCAGCCAGGAGCTCGTGTCACCCTGCTGTGTGCCTGGGCAAGGGGTCACCAGGCAGATTTGTCTGAAGGAAGCAATAAGCAGTGGAACTTGGCAGTATTATATTTTCCAAGACAAAGTGTTCTTGCTTGTGTTGACCAGGATAGGGTTCACTCTTGCCATCTGCCATGTGGCTTAATTGCTTCACCCAGTGTTGATTAACAGCTCAGGATACGAGATTCCTGAGAGATGTTGTGTAAATCCTTTTTTTTCCTGGCTGTTGTATGTGACATGCTGGTTGTCATCACCATAACTCCCTGGGAGAGGTGCCAGTGGTGCCTAACACTGGTTAGGTGCACAACCCATGAACATGAGCCTCTGTAGCCCACATTCTCTTTGACTGCAATTGCATATAACAGCAACATTGAAACTCCAGGGATCTTCACTCATTTTCCTCTTGAATCTGAAATGTACAGCACCGTAAACAGAGAGGTCCTGACTACTCACAAGTCCCGAGTGGGTGATGTTTACTTTCCCTATTCCCTTTCTGAAAGAAGGGAGATCAATGGACTATTTCTGCTCACATGACCTCTGGGGACAGAGGATTCTGCCAGGGTATTCTTTGAAGAAAGATGCAAAAAGAGGGGAAAGGGATAAAAAATAATTAAGGGTTGAAACACTGCCTCTTCCCTGACCCTTCTCCAAAACCAATATTATCCTAATAAAATAATGTGTTGCTTGTATTTTTCCCCCTCAACAACAACTGCAAGTTCATTTGTTTGTTTTACATTGCCTGCTCGGAATGGTGTAGCTCTATGAGGTTAAAGAGATCCTCCGAGAAAGATCCTATTGATTTTAATTACCGAGAAACAGCCCATAGGGACAAAAGGACTTTGGCTGTTTATTTAGCCATCGCTGTGCTGCAGTATTGTGTAAGGAGAGATCAAATCAGTTGCCCTCATTATTACAATAATAATAAGGCAGAAAAGGTGCTTCAGGGCCTCAGGATTTTTTTTTTTTTAAGAGGCAATAACCTCCACCACTCCTCCCACTAATAAAAGGTAGACTTGAGAAACAAGGAGCAATTACTATTAGTCAATATTAATTCAATTATGCTCCTGTTATTTATATCATGAAAAGAATTGTTTAATATTTTAGAAACACCCCAACCAAACCAGGGACTGCATCTGTTCTTTTACAGATTGATTTTTGTCACTGCTAAATGCACGCTGAATGGTTTCTACCTCCTTTGGATTGAAGCTAAAGTTAATTAGATATTCAGTGTAAACAGCAGCTAAACAGAATTGTGTGCCCAGTGGTACGATGAGTGTTTATAATAGCATCTAGGTTAAGAATACACCTACTTGGATGTTAAACTGGAAACTCTCCAGGGATAAGCAAGTATTACTCACCTGGGATCTCTTCCCACCCATTCTGGACTAATCCTAAACCAGACTTATGATCATCTTTGACAGCAGAAATCTGTTTGTTCTTTTATTATTTACTCCTTTTTTTTTTGAGCTTGTGTCTCCAGGTTTGTCTCAGCTCAGTAACTTGGCATGAGATGCCTCATGAGAATTTAGTGTTTTCCTATTGGTATCGTCTTGCTTAAATATTTTTTAATGAATGCTTGGTAATTTTGGTTGGAAGTGCCAAACAGCCAAATTACAGTGTTTTATGTGAACGGTGTCTCAGATCTTATTTGTCCCCTAAAGAAAAATTAGCCCATACTCTTGTTGCCATCTGTCTTGTAAAACTGTACTTGAGTGACCCAAGAACAGTCCAGCAGAGGGGTGTATGCAGGGGCTGGCTGTATAAAAGTCAATGTTTTAACACGGGGGCGAGCAAAGCTGGAAACAGTTGCTGGAGACAGAATTGGTCTTTCATGCATCTTGACCAGGCACTCTGTAGACGTGTGTTGTTATTGGTATAGAAAAAATAATGGAGCTGCAAGTCATTGAAATGAAGTTGTAATTTAGTGGTGACTTGAGGGAGCCCTATGCTTGTTTTGTACTCTGCAAGAGGGCTTTAAAGAGAGCCCAGAGACAAGCAGTTTAGCTGTCAGCATCATTTGCGGTCTTCTGAGCAAAAGGCATGGCAGAAGTTGACTCAATGTCTGTGAACCAGCTCAGAAACTTACTTCACACTTAAGGGTTTTCTTTATTTTCCTTTAAATCATGGCACTAGGAAAGGATTTCCTGGTTCTTGCTCTGCTTCAGGTGAAGTTATTTGAACTTCAGAAAATGTCATGTGTTTTCAATTATTTGAGTCATCCTCTGGGACACCACATCTGTGTTTCATTGACCACTTGTGTGAATAATAGAGACCCCAAGTATTTCAAGCAAAGAGTTTTCAGCTATAAAGGTTAAGGCAGCACAGCACTGAACCTGTGTCACATTGTTTAAATAATGTGTTGTTTTGCTGCTGCTGCCTTCCTAAATGTCCAAAGATGGTTTGGATTTGTCCAGAAGGCTGCAGAGGGCGTGTTTCTAAGCTGAGAGCTGCAGCATTGCTGCAGGATGTGGGAAAACTCTGCAGGTGCAGGAGCTTCCCCAGTGGCTTGCTTTTACAAGGTGGGTTAAAATAGTTGACTCAAAATATATTAGTAATATTTTACCCTTTTGTCCATGTATCAGTTTGCTGTTTGACTAGTTATTGGGAATAGAGGGCAGCAACTCAACTTGCTTGTCTTCTCCACACGCACATTTTAAATAAATTTGCAGACCATTTATGACTGCTCAGAGCCCCTGTTGGTAGTGAGGGTGGGAAGCAGCACAAATGGATTTCAAAAGATGGTAAGCAGATAACAAAAACCCTAAGGTGGGTTTAAAAATTGCATTTTAGGTCTTCAGTTGCATCCAAGGCTTGGAGATTGCATGTTTCATGTTTCCAGTTTTTCCAGCCAGAATGTGAACTAGAAACACACTTCTTCAGATTTCTCATGACCTGGCTGTGATTTCTGCTATTTCTGTTCTATTTGATTTTGTGATGCATTCTATTTCTATGAATGATTTCTGTGATTAACCCACACATCATAAGTTGTCAATATAGAAAGTTTATGTCTAAGAAGAAAAGTAGAATAAGGAAGCTTATTTTCAATGGGATAACATAGAGAAAAGATGCATAATTACTCTGAGACTGAAGAAGGTGTGAAGGAGGCATCCCCTAATAAGAAGTCAGAATTAGCTAATCCCCTAATAAGAAGTCAGAATTGCAGAAAAGTAGCTGCAATTAGTAGTTTGGAAGAAATTGATTTCTAAGGAAAGATTAAGTCTTAAATATATAGAGCAGAGATAAGCAAGTACAAAATGCAGCATGTTTTGACAGTTTGTAAAACTGTATGTCAATATCATGGATGATCAGGCCTTATCCTATGAAAATTAAGGGTGCAGACTAGGGTGTTGGCTGTTTGTGTGAATATATCTTATATATCGATATATATAGATGTATGCTTCTCTAGACAAGCCTTTTAAGGCAGCAAACAAATGCTAGCTAAAGTGCTGTAGTGGTGTACAGCACAAGGTGAGCTGATTGGCCAGGTATTTGCTCAGTTTTACTGACTTTGAAATTTGCACTGGGATCATTCATGTTCTGAAGTTTCCAGGTACATTTTCCCTTTTCAGATACCTGAAGCTAAGAGCTATTCTCTTTCTACACTGGGAATAACAGAGAATTAACTGCAAATTGGACTGTGACATCAGGTAAAGTTATTCCTTTCCCCTGTGGCTTATCTCCCCACTGGTAAACTGCACTCCCTCTCATCTATTTAGATGTTATATCTATTTTAAGTTATTTCTTGGTAAGACCCATAGAATGATTTCATTGTTGTTCCTAGCTCAGCCTTCAGTGTAGAGGTCAGACTTGGTAATACTTCTCCAGTTTCTCCTCACTGGTCCTAAAGATCTATTGGCCTTTTGTTGTCTTCTCAGTCCTCTCTTATCTCCTAGTAGCTTATATTTTCATCTCTACAGCTCTATCTGTCTGTCTCATCTGCATACAAAGTATGTCAATCTCTCTTGTGTCATATATTCTGGATTTACAACTCACATGTATGTTGCTCGACTCTGGTTTTGTCTTAAGCTCACGTGAAGAGAGCATCTACAGCTGCTACTTCAGCTTCTGCTCTTCTGCAAACCTTTCCCTTACTAGAGTACTCATCTTTTCAGTAAGTGTGAGAAAGCTGTGAAACTCTGCTGCTTTGAGGTCAAAGGACTTTTGACAATTAAGAAAGGTCTCATGTTGCCTCTAGTGCTCCTTATGCATTAGCTGGCTTGTCCACTGCCTGCTGTACAGGGCTATATGTTAAAAAAGTGCTGAAGTGCTAAGGATCATAAACTCTTCTGGACAGAGCCCCTTTCGTAGTTGTGGGAGTGTCTAAGAATTTTTCTGAGAAGTTTCTGGGAAATTGAGTGAAGCTTTCTCAGATTTCTCCAGTATTTGCAACCCTCTTTTGCTGGCTAATTAGAATCTTAGAATAGTTAGGGTTGGAAGGGACCTTACTGATCATTGAGTTCCAACCCCCCTGCCATGAGCAGGAACATCTCACTCGGTCAGGTTACCCAAGGCCCATCCAGCCTGGCCTTGAACACCTCCAGGGATGAGGCATCCACAACTTCCCTGGGCAACCTGTTCCGGTGTCTCACCACTCTGATGGTGAAGAAATTCTTCCTAATGTCTAGTCTAAATCTGTCCTTCTCCAGTTTATATCCATTCCCCCCTTGTCCTATCACCACAAGCTTTTATAAATAGTCCCTCTCCAGCTTTCTTGTAGGCACCTTTCAGGTACTGGAAGGTAGCTATAAGATCTCCTCAGAGCCTTCTCTTCTCTGGGATGAATAAGCTGAACTCTCTCAGCCTGTCCCCCTGTGGGAGGTGCTTCAGCCCTCTGATCATCTTTGTAGCCCTCCTCTGGACCCCTTCCAACAGCTTCATATCCTTCTTACATTGAGGATTCCAGAACTGGATGCAACATTCCAGATGAGGCCTCACAAGAGAGGAACAGAGAGGCAGAATCACCCCCCTTGACCTGCTGGCCACGCTTCTTTTGATGCAGCCCAGGACATGGTTGGCCTTCTGGGCTGTGAACACATGCTACTGGCTCATGTTGTGCTTCTCATTGACAGGCACCCCAAAGTCCTTCTCTGTAGGGCAGCTCTCAACGACATCATCAGTTCTTAGCTGGACTTATGAATACATATCTTAGCTAGACCTGATGTAAATTATATTGACTGCGTCTTGCAAGGGATTTTTGCTTGCTTTGATGGAAATTCACAGGTGGGGTCCAATCCCCAATGAATTTATAGTGGATTGGGTCATTGTGCCTGGTTGGCTGTATGGCAGTATTGCAGAATAGAAAATCTTGCTGATTAAAACACTTTTGAATCAGGAGGGGAGAAAAAAGGCTTTAGGTTGTGGTTATAGCTTAACATTACTACCTGTCAAACAACCATATATTTTTATGGTAACAGGTAGGGTAGGTGGTGGTTGCATAGGCACAAAAGATTTAAAGCTCTTCTCTTTTTTTTTTTTTTTTTTTTTTTTTCTTTTTGAAAGCTACATTAATTGTTCTGATGTCTGAGCATCTGCCTGATATGCATTGTTTACCCTGCAGACTGAGCAAGACAATAGCTAAATACAAATTTATTGAACAGGCAACCTATAAAACCTGAAGTTAGCTCAATATTTTAATGGAAATAATATTTTATCAAAGGTACATGTATCAAACTTTCTTGCTGGAGACCACAGTTCATCAGTACCAGAATTAATTAAAAATATCCCACCAAATTTACCCACTGCTCTACTGTTTCCGTATATAGCTTTTTAGCTTTATAAAGTAATGGCTAATTGCAGGGAGACACGTCTTTAATTAATTTGAATGCAAAAATGTCATATTTTGTAAAGGAATCCAGTTTTCTGTTAACTCATCATTCAGTTTTCAGTGAGAAAAAAATGGTTTTTAAATAATTCTGCAGCTTTCATTTTATGTATTTTTACAGCATTAACTGGCAAAAACTGATTCATTATCCGCTGTCCTAAGTTTACCTACTCTCAATAACTCACAGGTTCAGGTCACCCTGCAGTGCCTCCTTTCGCCTTCGCTCAGAAACCATGTCTAACTGAATGGAATTGACCTGTTTAAGGCCTCTCCACTCCAACTAAATTATTTGATCATAGCCACAGACATCTGTTTGGGGCAGTAATTGGTTGTTTATAAGAGCAGAGGAGAGCCACCAGCAGCAACAGCAGCAGCAAGACAATAAAGGCAAGGGACAAGCGTGGAGCGCATGTAGACAGGTCCTGACAGACCACTGTCTGCTCGAGATAAGCAATGCAGATTAGTTATATGCACTCTATCTCACCACTGGGGCCTAATAATCCCCTTTAGCACTCATTCACAGTTATGTAGCAGACAGAAAACTAATACGAGGGGAATCTGGTCCTACTGCCTTGCCACAAATCTCAGACAGTTTCTGGAATCCAGCAGATTTTACCGTACAATTAGTTTTAAATGTCAATTTCATGGCAGCTCATGAGATGGAAAATAGAAGAATAGTAGGTAAAGATACCCATTGCAAACTAGATTATTTGAGAGTGAAAGATGGCTATTCAAGATGTGGCTGTCACTGCTGCTTCCTGGCTTGACAGCGACAATGTGAACATTGAGGTAAAGGATGACAAAATTGTAACTTGAAGGGCTGAATCACTGAAAAAAAAAAAATGACATGGCATTTTTGTGCTGTTTGTATACAGCGAGGAGACATTGTGGATTTTAATTGATTTGTAAAACCTTGTTGCAATTATCATGGAACACAAGATGGTCGCGCTTGAGGGCGACTTGCAATGGCAGCAAACATGCATAATGCACTGGGTTTGTCCTGTTAGAGCTGCACATGTGTTCTCCCTTACTGTCAAACCGAAGCACATGACACATCTTGTGAGTGCTGCAGGCCA
The DNA here is from genome assembly GCA_033459285.1 of Clamator glandarius. NCBI lineage: Eukaryota > Metazoa > Chordata > Aves > Cuculiformes > Cuculidae > Clamator > Clamator glandarius. Next base: position 2,689,671 of record JAUNZM010000016.1, on the reverse strand, counting down.
GGTTTTAAAGGAGACTGGAGGTGCTGGGATTTTTCAGTGTACAGCTTGTACCGAAAAAAAAATCATATTATCATCTGGAAGCCAACAAAAGGATCCACGCTGCATTATTCTCCTAATGACAAAGTGCTGCACCTTACTGCTAATGACATCTTTACTTTGATGTCCATTTATTCTCTTTATTGGCAGAGATAAACTTTCATGAGCCAAAACTCCTTTTGTGTCTTCAGCATGTTTGTCGTTTTTTTCACCTTTCCTCCCTTCTGTACCCAGTGTGGAGTTAGCAATATACTGAAAATACACTTTTCTGCATCTCTTACTAGTAACAGAGTAAAACACCTTCTTGTAAAGCATATAGGGTTCCTACTGTGTAGTTAGTGATGGTAAATACTTTTGCTGCGTTTAATGGATTGCTCTCCCAAAAGACTCCCTATTACTCTTTTCCTTTATAATTTCAGCTGTGTCTTCTTGCTTCTGTTCTGTTTTGACTCTGTCCAGACTTATGGAGATTTTTGACATTGTATGCCCACTGGCCAGGCATTACTGAGCATGAAGTTATCCTTTCGCTGATAAGTGGTAAGGTCTTAGCTGCTGGCCTCACAAACACATACAGTTTCTGATGTGTGTTACTAGAATTCTGTGCCTTTTTTTGGTGGTGGAGTAATGGAAGTAGCTGACCTAATTGTTTGGAATCATTGTCTCTGTTTAAGCAACACTATTTTAAATTTCCTGATTAATGTGTTTGATCAATCTTTGCCACGAAAGAATTTTCACAGACATTTTTCTCTGATTCCAGTATCACACTCATGTTCTGAAGAACTCCATTTCCGTGCTAGTCTCCAAGAAATCCTGTGTTTCTTGCATGAACCTCATGTGCAGTATGGAACCTGGTTAGGAAGGGCTATAAAAATTTCATGGGACTTAAGACTTGCATACAGAAGGCACCTTTATTGAGTTTTCTTAGTTAATTATAGGAGCTTCAAAACTCACCAGTAAAGGGACAGAATCCTCAGACACTGTAAATCTACGTAGCTCTGTAGAAATCAGCAGGGCTTTGCTACTTTACACATCTGCTCCATGTTTTTTATCTGGGAATTGTTTTATTCTGTATTGCTACCTAGAGAGTTATTGTGCAAGCAGGCTGTAAAGCACAGCAATGTTTCTGACTCCACCTGCATGTCCTGTATTTGTTATCTAATTGCCAATAGACCAGACTGCAAAGGGACTGTATTTTTCAGCCAAACGACCCGTAAGTAGCAGGAAATCTTATGCTCTTACCTCTTTGGCCAAGACAAGAGCATCCACATTTTACATAATGAGACAAATCAACTGTTCTTTATCAGTGCTTTTTGTGCAATTGCAAATCTTTAAAGCCTAGCTGTTGCTAGTGTTTAACAACTGCACCCCAACCCTCCATACATCAGGATCATGCAGGTCGCTTTTATATAACTGCAGTGAGCACCATCGTTTGTAACTACATTGAGCTAAAATTCAGCCTCAGATGATCATAGAATCATTTAGGTTGGAAAAGACCTCCAAGATAATCAAGTCCGACCCTTAATGCTCAGTTTGTGAGAATCAGTGGCAAGGATGGTGAGTTCTAAAGCCGGGTGATAGATGAGTTTGTGAGAATCAGTGGCAAGGATGGTGAGGTGGACAGGCAGTCCTGGGAATGAGGGAAGCCTAGAGGGAGCGAGGGGCTGGTGGCTTCTGCCTCCTAGAAGAAAGCAGCTGATTCAGAGGGGCTGTTCCTGGAAGCATCCATGGTAGATTTAAACAGATGCTAAGGAGTGCGAGCAACTGGAGTGGTGCATGGCATGTCAGAAGGGCATGGTGAATCATAGAACCATAGAAGAACCAGGTTGGAAGAGACCCACCAGATCATCAAGTCCAACCATTCCTATCAAACACTAAACCACCCCCCTTAGCACCTTGTCCACCCGTGCCTTAAACACCTCCAGGGAAGGTGAATCAACCACCTCCCTGGGTAGCCTGTGCCAGTGCCCAATAACCCTTTCTGTGAAAAATTTTTTCCTAATGTCCAGCCTAAACCTCCCCTGGTGGAGCTTGAGGCCATTACCTCTTGTACTGTCCCCTGTCACTTGGGAGAAGAGGCCAGCTCCCTCCTCTCTACAACCTCCTTTCCAGCAGTTGTAGAGAGCAATGAGGTCTCCCCTCAGCCTCCTCTTCTCCAGGCTAAACAACCCCAGCTCTCTCAGCTGCTCCTCATAAGGCCTGTTCTCCAGCCCCTTCACCAGCTTTGTTGCTCTTCTCTGGACTCGCTCCAGAGCCTCAACATCCTTCTTGTGGTGAGGGGCCCAGAACTGAACACAGTACTCGAGGTGCGGTCTCACTAGTGCTGAGTACAGAGGGAGAATAACCTCCCTGGACCTGCTGGTCACGCTGTTTCTGATACAAGCCAGGATGCCATTGGCCTTCTTGGCCACCTGGGCATACTGCTGGCTCATGTTCAGTTGGCTGTCAACCAGCGTTCCCAGGTCCTTCTCCTCCAGGCAGCTTTCTAGACAGACTCCTCGTAGTCTGTACCTCTGCTTAGGGTTGTTGTGCCCCAAGTGCAGGACCCGGCATTTGGCCTTGTTAAACCTCATGCCATTGGTCTCAGCCCAGCAGTCCAGCCTGTTCAGATCCCTTTGCAGAGCCTCCCGACCCTCCAGCAGATCCACACTTCCACCCAGCTTAGTGTCATCTGCAAACTTGCTAAGGGTGCACTCGATGCCTTCATCCAGGTCATTGATAAAAACATTGAACAGTGCTGGGCCCAGCACTGAGCCCTGGGGAACCCCACTTGTCACTGGCCTCCAGCTGGATTTAACACCATTTCCCACCACTCTCGGGGCCTGGCCAGCCAACCAATTTTCCACCCAGGACAGTGTGCGCCCGTCCAGGCCAGAGGTGACAGTTTCTGTAGCAGAATGCTGTGAGAAACTGTGTCAAAGGCTTTACTGAAGTCCAGGAAGACGCATCCACAGCCTTTCCCTCATCCAGCAGCCAAGTCACTTCATCATAGAAGGTGATCAGGTTAGTTTGGCAAGACCTGCCTTTGTGAACCTGTGTTGACTGGGCCTGACCACCCGGTTCTCTTGCATGTGCTTCATGATAGCACTCAAGATCACCTGTTCCATGACTTTCCCTGGCACTGAGGTCAGACTGACAGGCCTGTAGATCCCTGGATCTTCCCTACAACCCTTGAGGCAGTCTCCCTTCTGGAAGTCCAAGGTGGCAGTTCTGCTGCCCCCTCTTCTTGCCCCTCTGAGAACTGAAAACTCTCTCACTTTGTGATCTCAATGCCCAGATGGCCTCTAATCATCACATCACCCACAAGTCCTTTTCTCTCCATGAACAACAGGTCCAGTGGGGCACCTTCCCTAGATGGCTCACTCACCAGCTGTGTCAGGAAGTTACCTGCCACACACCCAGGAACCTCCTAGACTGTTTTGTCTCTGCTGTATTGTACTTCCAGCAAATGTCTGGTAGGTTGAGGTTCCCCAAGGGCTAGTGATAGTGAGACTTTTTCCAGCTGCTTATCTGCTCAGAGATCCCTTGCTGCTTAGAGACCTTTAACTTCAAGGTACGTATTTATTGTTTTATGAATTACCATAAAACAATAAATTAGTGATAGGGAAACAATTTACAGTGTTTCTGATAAGCCCAGATTTCTGGATGGCTAAGACTCTGCAACTATATGAACAGCAGAACTTAAGTCCTTACTCATGTGCTTTGTTATGGGATACTCAGAAGCACCTCTTGGACCGCAGCCCTATTTTCTTATCTATGACTGTTATTTCTTATTTGGATGTGTGAGCAGACCTGATTCCCTGTTATTTCACTGTGTCTTCCCCTCTACATTCAGTCCCACCTGGTTAAAATATTTCAGGAGTGACCTATGTGATGGGTGTATTTTCTTCCTGGGCATCCAGCTAGATGCAGGTTGCATCTTCTCAGTCCTGTACCCCATGTCGGACTCCAGCCAGAGCTCTGCTCTGCAGGTGAGGAAACCCAGAGGTATAATAGGTAATGTTCTGGGACTTGTAATAAAAGAATAAATTACAATTACAGCTGTTAACAACCATTCTTGTTACCACAGTTTATTCAGGTGAATACTTGTACCATCCAGGTTTCCATTTCTGCAGATTCTTGCCTGTTTGATTTGGTGGAGAGTCCTGCTATCTTTCTGCACCTAAAGCAATGTTTGGTATCCTCTGACTTATCCTCCGCTTCTTCAGAGGAACAGTTCAGCTTAATGTCCATTCTGGTTTGTCTAATTATTTAAGTGTGGGCTCCTAATAATGCAGATAAATCAGATCAGCAGGTGGGTTTCAAATAAAAAATATAAGAATTGATACCATGTTGGCTGGTCTAATCAACACAGCCTGATGGCATCTACTTTATTTTGTGCTTCTGTATTAGGAATCAAACCTCCAAACTGAACCAAATTATTTCTAGGAATCGTATTATCACCATTTGGTTTTAGCAGTGCTTATGAGCTTTCACAAAATTCCTACAGACAGATAGCAATATGCATTCCACTTAGTTAGGTTTAGTTTAGTTTTCGAGTGACAAAAGCCCCAAGAAATACAAAGAAGTCTAAGCTGTCCTCCGGTGCCATGTGTCTAGTTTTAATTTCCTTTTTTTTCCCTTCCCTTTTTCCTTTTTCCCCCTCTTTCCCCTTACTTTTTTTCCCCCTTTCTCATTTTTATCCTTTTGCCCTTTTTCCTTTTTTTTTCTCTTTTTCCTTATTGCCATTGTAATTTCCAGTAATGACTTATATAACATGACCCACCCCATCATGAAGGATTTGTTTGCTCTCATGTCCTCATCTCAAGTTGAAGTTATGTGCAATGCAGTCTCTTATGTTGATTTTACTCTTCAAATAATCAAGTAGCTTTTATTTTCAAGTAGGGTCATAGAAGCACGATTGGCTCCTGAAGCAGGTGGTGGTGAATTTTGTTCAGGTCCATAGCTCTTGTATGATTACTCTATTGTCCTTCATTAACTCTGGATATGGGTCTATCTCCTGTGCCACCTGCTTTGACACGTTTCTGTGATTCCAAAAAACGCAGTTCCTGGTCATTGCATTCATTCCAAAATTCTAGTGGACTTCCTATAATCCAGGATTTAAATTATCAGTGTCATAGGTGGGAAGGCCTAATGCTGTCACAGTGAAATAATTTGGCAGTGGCAAGTCAATAACTATCTGACATAAGGGACTCGATCTCTGGCTTTTTGCCTCACAGCGTGGTACCTTGACCACAGACATCAGCAAAGACTGATGATGGAGTCTCGTTCCCAGTTCCCTGTGACAACCTCTTGGCAGTACTCCCCTGTTCTAGCCAGCCAGAGTCTCTTTTGTTTCTCCTGTTCCTAGAGAAGCAAAATATGTGGGAAATAGTGAAGAATCAGAACAGTCTTTACAATGTTTGCCCCAGACCCTGTTTTTTTTTTTTGCTTAAAAAATGGATCCACTTTCTCCTAGGAAGGCCACACAGTTTTCCCATACTCTTTCCCCCCAGTTTAGATATGTATGGATTTTCATTGGTATAATACAAGATAAGAGTACTTGCATATCTGACTACTGTCATAAGTGATAATTATGTAATAACAGAATTAAAGACTTTTAATTTGTCTCCAGATTCTGAAGGAAACTAAAATGGGAGGCCAACTATAGTTTACTTTATATTTCATTGTCAAGTGAACAGCTTGGAACAGGGGATCAACTACTTTTAATTTGTAATACTTTGACCTCATTATACTATAATAAGACAGGAAATGAAATCAGGAAGATAAGTGAAAATCCTAGTTATTGCAGGGTAAGCATCAAGTTTTAGGATATCCCTTTTGGGGGTCAAGATATGAAATGTATTCACAGTTGCCTTTATTATTTACATTGTTAAAGAGATATTTGAGCTCTTGGACTGAAGGAGATTTTCAAACTGAATATGAATGTGATAAGATCTGGAGACCTTGAGGCCATCTGAAAATTCCTGGAACTTGCCAAGCAGGGAATTTTTAGTAAAGATCCCAGGGAGTTCCCACATTCTTGTCACGGTCAGCAGAGAAACAATCATTACAGGCCTCTGGGGTTACAGTGTCTTTATTTCAAAGATCACCTATTTTTTTTTAGGAATACGAGGTTTTGCTGAAAACATGAGAATATTAATTTCAAAAAGTTTGCAACAGAGTCAACAGTAAAGAGACATGTTCTATATATTTTATATATTAGCAACAAATAGACTTGGGCTAAATTTTAGATGCAAGTCCATTTTGTGCATTGTTCTTGAGGTCAGAAGGACTCAGGCAGATACAAAATGCACCAGGCGGCAAATGCTTTACTAGCTATGTGTTGAATGGAACGCTTGTTTCATAACAGGCCTGGATCAAGAACTACATCTGTGTGTTATCTCTAAAGCTTAATTCACCCGTTCATCAGAGGGAGAGTGCTTTAAGCTTAGGAGAAAGCGAATAGCAAAGGAACTGGGGAAGAATATTCATTTGTTTTACAACCAAGGTGCCTTTATCTTCAGATACTCAAATGTGAAAGTATATTTGTCTCCCACTGATGAAATATAATATTGATGCCACTTCTAAGAAATGTAGTGTTATGTATTGCTTTTCCTTCTGTTTTGCACTTTATGTAAACATGCAAACGCTCCTGACATCCCACTATGATGGCAACCAATAGACTAAACACTTACCCTCACTGCTGTTGTGTAACCATGGGCAATTTATCTAAGTCTCACCTCTCTTAAAACACTTTTATCAAAATTGGCGGTCAAACAGCACTGAACCATGGTGGCCTCAATCTTAAATGCTGTGGTGCAGATTTTAATTTGGGAAAGATTAATGCACTCTCAAGTGTTAATGCCACAGCTTTCTGTTATCTACATTGATGGGTGTCAGCTAATTTCTGCAGAAGGATTGTAAAGCAAACTGTGCATGTTGATGTTTCAGAAACTTAAGCTCCAGAATGGCTGGATAATAGAGACAAGAATGGGGAACAATCTTCTCAAATTTCTTTTAAATTAGAAAATGTTTCCCCTGTCTTTCTAAAGCTGAGCTACCGAGTCAATTCCACTCAAGCTGATTCTTGAAGCTATAGGGAATATTTCGTTTAAAAGAGCAGTAAAAGTGTCAAAAGATACTTTATCAAGGTTGCTTTTAGATTGAAGATAACAACCCATCTTATAACAAATATAGACCCCCAGAGAAAGCTTTATAATTTCCAATACTATAAAACCTCTTAGTCTCTGTCTCCATCATATCTCATGATTTTTTTCCTTGCTAGGTCATGTATAATGTCTTAATCAACACAAGCTTTTTATTTCATTTAATAAAATGACAACAGCTTATATGCTTTGACTGGTTTATTTTTCAGCTTCATATAGTTTAGCAAATACAGCTGGAGTTTGTTCTGTTTTGTGAATAGACTTTCCTAACTGTGAAGAAGATGTCTGTGAAGAAGATGATGCACAATAACTGGGGTTATTGTACAGACTCATTTATACGGGAAGCGGGGGGAAATGCAATTAAGCTCGTAAAACTTGCTCCAGCAATGATCCAGGTCAAGGGGCTAATAGTGAATTGCATGAATAACAGTCACTCACTCAGCCATATTAAACAGTCTTGATAATATAATCCAAAATAGCCAATTATTTTGGGTGTTATGAAAAGGTCCTGTTGTTACTTAACAATGTTTTATATGAGAAAATAGTAATAAAGGGTAGATGGTAAAAAAGAAATTCAAAGAGGGTAGTTGAAACTCAGTTCACAGTAAACTGTTTTCATGCTAAAGACATGAAGGAATGATGGTTTAGAGGAGAGTGATTTGCATGATTTATCACTGATCTTACATGTTCAACTACAACCATACCTCCTACCTTATTATAGGGCTAAGGGGAATATATATTCAACCAGGATCAATTTGAGTTCTCCCCTTTTTCAAGGATAATTTCTCCTTTAGCATTTCATTTAAATGTGGTGGTTTTTTTTTTTTTTTTTGTCTACTGGTATATCTTTGCTGCAGTTTTTTTGTGTACTTTGTATGACCTTGTCTTTGACCTTTCCACCTGAGTTGGGGGACCAGGCACCACCCTGCTCCACACCTACGACAGCTGTCCTTACATATATGACCACTAATTTTGCCTTTTCCATTTACCACGTTTCAACACGTGGTACCTGTAGCTGCCTTTGCTGGTGGTTTAGTTTTTTCCCATGTCAGTAATCCAAACCATATGAAGAGGGTGAAAACACTAAGGATGTGTTTTATTATTAGTAGACCTCCCTAGAACTTTTCTTTCCTTACTGCTTGGGCTTCTCAGCAGCTTCATCCTTGCATCGTGTGTGGCAAGACATTGCCATTGGCTCCATTTTAAAAGTAGGTAATTGCATGGGTAGCAGAGCAATATTTGCTGCAAAACCATCTTCCTTAACACCATGAAGCTTCTGCTTTGGTTGCAGTGAGTGATACAAAGGTGTGAGGATTTTACAGCTATTGGGTAGGTAAGCAGGAAGAAGGTGGAGACTTGTACTGGCTAGGCAGGGTAAAAGAGGAAAAAGGATGTAATTTCTTGGTGAGTTTAACAGAAATGGAGTACAAGAGTGGTGTTCACTTTAACTCTGGATTTTGGGTTTGGTATTTCCTGACTTTAAATCAGTTTAGTTTAAATAATATTGTTTGCCTGCACGAATTTTTACAGGTATCATTTCTTCTTTATCCTAAATATATTCAGTTTAATTCCATAATAAAAAAAGTTTAGGGCTTTTTCAAAAATATCTGTGCTTCTAATGTGGTTCATATAGTTCTCTAGGTAAGGCAGCTTTCACTAAGTTTTTATGCAAATCATGTGGCTATGCTTGTTTCATGCTACTAATTCGTGATACAAAAATGGATTGAATGTGTACATCCTCTCACTTCACTTATCTTTGTCGGGTTCTGATAGACAACTTTTCAGTGTACATGCTTTGTGTCATAACATTACAAATGGAGGTGTTTATTAAACTATTGACTAATAAACAATAAGAAAGGGCCAAAATGTCAAGGTTGTTTGCCTTTAAATAGGAATGTTCATTATTAGATCAGATAGATATTTATATCCCCCATTTATTCTCCCCATATAGGAAGAACATTTTGCAGCTTAGTGGTATTTTTGTATTTTTAGTCTTTCTTCTAACTGGTGCAGACTTTCTGGTTGCAGTATAACTGCTTCATCTTGGCTTCCAAGTGGTAATATTAAGATGATAATGGATTTATTTCTCCTACTTTCTGTTGTACCTTCTTACAGCCTTGATCCTGAGGTTCACACCATAGGAAAACAGACTTGAACATCCCGAATCTGTTTGGGCTCTGATATTATTGATGAACAGTGTTTTATTTGAAATATCTTGGAGCATGTCTACACTAAGTAGTTTTCTGTTGCTTGAGAGCCAGGGAAATCCAGCCATAACAATAGGGTTAAATTAACCTGCACAGACCTATGTGGCACTGCTCTCTGCCACTGGTAGTAAAAAATAGACTATTTCATACTAGTTGTGTTCTGTTTTTGTTGCCCTGTGGTTCGCAGAATAGATGTCCCACTACAATTAGATTGCAAATTTTTTTTACTAGTGAGTTTCTTTGATGGCAAACACACTCAAATCTGTTGCATTATGGCCATGGTCTAGATGGTTGCGGTCTAGCACTACTGTAGAAGGTAATGGCCAGTGAGCTCTCCTAATTGGAGCCTTTTGACTTTATCATTTGGAAGGTCTTCATTTTGAAATCTGAAATTTGAAGATTCTGCTCAGAGATTCTGCTCTTATTTTAAGGCATTTCAGGGTCTTTAGGGAAAATGTGTCAAATGTCTCTTTTGGGCCCTCAAGTGTAAATCTATACAACGTGGCAGAGTTTAAGTGGAATTGCATTGGATTGCTGCTGTGATCTGGACAAGAATGAGTCACATTGAAACATATCGTTACTGATAATAAACTCAATACACTATAGTTTGATATTTCTGCCTTTGCAAGGAACTCAGCACAGTTTCTGGTTACCATGTGAGAATGAATAATTTCTGGAGAAAAACCAACATACAAGCTTTAAAGTGGTATGGATTCTGGACATTTGAGGCATGACTATAAACAGTTCTGTGTGACAGCATGGGCTTTCATAGCTTTATCTGTGCATTGAAACAGTCTTCTATCACTGTGTTCCCATTGCTTCAAATATGGATGGTACAGCTTGTCATAAAATTCTGATTGAATTTAAACCATGTGTGTGTGGTTAGGGAGACATCTGTTAATTGTTCATGAAATTAATTGAATGGTGACTATCTAGTTGAGTTTTCATGGGATTTATTCCTAGGGGCTGTAATTGCTAGTTTTGTAAGAAGCATCCAACAAGCAGGCTATTTTCAAAAAGAAAAAAAACCCCTTACATGTATCTCCTGTCAGCCTATGTTCTGGTGTTGAATATGCAATTTTAAAAGGGGATTGTAGCAACTCTTCATATCAAAGTAAAATGCTTGTTTTTCATACAGGAATTACAGAGTGTAACATAATTGAGTTCACTGAAATGTATTCAGCGTCTCTCAGAGAACAAAATCATTGAGCCTACTGACTAAATTTAACAGCCTAATAGAAATATGCAGGTGAAGGTACAATTAATTTTAATTACTAGACTATACATTGTTAGTTGCACAGCCATGAGTAAAATTAAAATGGCAATCACAATTAGAAAATTGCAACCTCATTGTGCAACAAATTAGTAACAAATTAAAAGTCCAGGAACTATTATACATCCACTTTATTGCTTTATGACCATTATTGCCCTGATATGGATTTTATTTCTTTAATGTCTTGTCCACCTCTTTATACCTTATCTTTGTTTAGGATCTCCGGCTTTTTCCCAGATTGTGAATCTATTAAAAGAAACAATATAGGCTAGAGGAGTATGACTTCCCTGTTCACTCTTTGCAGAAACTTGTAAGTGGTCTAGTCCTGCTCATGGGTGGCTTACAAAATAAGGTTTGTAGCAGGATTATTTCAGTGAGATTTCCAAGGCAAAGGAAATAGTGTTCAGGGGGTAATAGCTGAGGTCTGTATGTGATGTAACCCTTTTAGAAAAGGTCAGGCCAGTTAAAGAGGGGAATCTAGAGGGAATCTACATTGGTGTATGTTAGCCTCTCTCCTACCCCTCCCCTCTGGCTTGGCACACAGATTGCCTGCATGGCTTTTACTTCATAAGCCCAATTTTTAGCTGCTCTCCACATTGATCTATGAAATGAGATTTAAAAATTATCCTGTCCTTGCATGCTTGTTTGTGGTTGAAGCTGTCTTTGCCCTGAACCACTTGAGGAGCTGTCATGGAGCGGCTGAGTTGAAGGGGTGGCTGTGAACAACTGAAAGGTAGCGCCCAAACCCGCAGCATATGTTCCGCAAGACCACATCTACCTGTTATCCCTCATCTGAAAACCAGTGTCTGTACCTATCTGGAACCAGTAGCTCATCTGACTAGGTTTTCTTCTGCAGGTAAGTACTACAACAGCAATCACCATTGACTTAATGTTATCTTGACTACTTTACAAGGAGAACCCCCAATCTGAGGTGACTCTAGACTGTACCAGGTAGTGAGATGGCTCATGTGCCATCTGAGGAGCTGCAGTGAGGGCTAAAGTAACTTCAGTCCCCAAACCCCTTCTGTCCAAGATGACTTAGGGAAGCAAGAAAGAAATTCTCATATCAGCATCTGATTTATGCACTCTGCATTTAGCTCAGTCCCTCCAGTCCTCCTGAGGGAGGTTAAGGCTGGGGGTTGCATACATTAGGTCTGCGAAGAGTTGGTACATTGCAAGATAATTAATCAGAGTTTGTAAGCAGGGGAGCTGGGGAAGGAGTTTAAGACCAAACCACTGAACCCCAGCATGATCTCTGTTCTCCACGTGGTCTCAGCTCTCTGGAGCCTTTTCGAAGATCACCAGCTTGTGTGAGCCCCAGCAGGGGTTTTGCACTGCTTGGAGAGCTGAAACTACATTTCACATATGCAATTGAACAGCTATCAGAGAGTAATGATGTTTAGTCACTACCAATTGGGACTGGATTTTAATTGATGACCCAGAGGTAAAAGTCTTTATATTCCATTACCTGCTATTGCCAGTATTTTTCTTCTGTAATCCTCTTTGCTGTAATGTGAATACTTTGAGAAGGGGATATTAAAGTGTGAAGATATGCAGCTGCTTTGTGGTGAGAAAAAATGTTTGTTCCCTGGTTACCCATTTATATTTAAGGCCCAACAGAAACTCCTCTGTACAGTCCAGTTTCTGCAATCTGCTAATAAAATGGAACCAAAATGCAATTTATTGAAGTAACTTATTTATTTGCTGTTAACTGCATATTATTGATTGCAAACATCCACAGAATTTTACTTCCATATTTACATTGTTCCCCTGTTCCCAAAAGGAAGGATGCCCTGTAATCCAATGCAAAACGCATCTTTAATTACTAAATTAAACACTGAACTCTTCTCTCATGTGGTTCTGGGAGAGGTCAGATGATGTGATTTACTGTATATTTACACAGCTTCTAGGACCTGATTGCATACAGCTTTGTAAGGCTTACCTCAGAACAGAAGTTCAGGAAAAAATAATAATGTGACCAATGATTAATGCATAGGAATTTCTCTTGGAGATCCTAGAACTTTCTTATTTCAGTAATTTTTCTATTTCAGACCTCCCAGTTCTTCAGAGCTTTTCAATAGGCTAATAAGCATGATTTTTCTCTTGAAAATATGGTGGCATAAAAGCAAAATGCCAACTTTAATATCTTTTTTGGACATATTCTGTATGGTCTGTGTCTTGAATAATTTCTATAGCAGCAGTATGTAAGATTAGGGAAACAACGCTCCATACCACTGGCTGTTATCTATTTAATATAGTGTGATTTTTTTACTGGGAAACAATGTGTTGTTCCTTCATCATTAACATTTGTATTACTAATACAAATATCTCTTTTATAACTTTGAATGTCAAAAGAATGTTACCACCTCAGTTTCTGTGTCTGTAAAATGGGATTCACAATAAGTCAAAATATATGCTCATAGCCAAGGGGCAACTTCGCAAAAGCAATAAGTATATTTTCTGATTTCTTGTTTATTGACCCATAGGGTGCTGTTGTGACACTTCTTTATCTCATTGTATCTCAAAAGCACTTGGCATACCATGATTTTCTCATCTGTAGTCTTCCTATACTGATATTTTAGAGGTAGTGTTGTGGGAAATGAGGTGAACTTGTCTAGAAGAAAATGTTTATGTAAGGAATTACTTGTTTTATTTTTCCTTGTGCTCTTTGCTGGTAAGAAATTGGCCTTGCCCATAAATCAGAAGGTTTTTGGTGTTGAAATGCATGGAACAGCTGCAATACAAATATCTTGTGATTTGGGTCAATAACTTTGCATTAATATTTCCCGTTAGTAATAAGTGGGTAGAGCCTCACGGGAAAGCTGCAAAAATGGAAATGTCTCCTTGTAGACATGTGTTCATGAAACCAGGGCCTGCAGCTGACAGAGCAATTGGAGTGGTGTCTTTAATCTTTACTATTGGAGTCCTGAAACTCTACGTGACTTTTGAAATCCTTGGCGTGGTGGGGAGGAGGGGGTACTTGGGTCCCAAACTTCCTACGCATCTCAGAAATATTGCAAATTTCTTATTCAGTCATTTTACTTATGTTGCAAAAGATGTATACATGATTCTTTAGCTGCAGCTGAGAAGGATCCTCACGCAAGCTGGAAGGTAGCCCTTCACTTAACCCCAGGTATTGTGAAGCGCTTAATTTATCCTATAAAGAACTAATTACAAATCCACATAATAGATTCTTTTCTTATAGTCTAATGGGACTCAATAGAAAACACGAGTTTGGGCTTATAGTTTTGAAATTAACTAAGCAATTAAAAAATATCCTTAGGAAACATTCATCTCTGATTTTATTTTATATTGTTATAGAGTTCATGCTTCAGTGATTTCCTTTCATCTAGTCATTGGGCTGAAGAAATAACACAGAAAAGGAAACCTCTTGAGTATCTGACAGGTAGGTAAATGGTCTTTTCAGGGACTATGCACTATGGGCCTCAGACTGAGAGTTTAATTTAATTGGTTGAAATTAAAAAAACATTCATGCCTCATGAAATTATAACCTTTAGCCCTTGTGTGTCAGCTACATCTGACACTAGCCTTGTTGTTTAGAGATGAAATCCCTCCCCTATTTAAATGGAAGCTCCTATGGGACCAACGTAAGCTTTGCAAACAGAAGATGCAAGTGGCTCTGATCGCTAGACCTTGACTCCAACCACAGTTAACATCAGCAGAATTTCTTTTAGAAGTTTGTGTGTCTGCTTTAATTTTTGTCATTTGAAAAATCATGTTTGTTTATCGGTGTGCTCATATTTATTTTAAAACTAATGTTTAAAAAATATTGCTTTCTATTCTCACTGGGTGAAGTGTAATGCAAGAGACAGAGCTTCAAAAATTTTATGTTTCCTGATGAGAAATTGGGAACTGAGGTTCAGTTTCTAGGTTGGATTGTAATTTGTTTTACATTGCTTGAGCACTCTATATAATGGGTGTGTGTGCACATGTGCAGTGCAGAAGACGGGGGGCAGTGCAACCGCCTTTGAGAAGGGCTATTACAATAGCGCCAAATAAAAGGATTTTTAATACTATGTAGCATGAGGTGCAGATGGGATGTCCTCAATGCTTAAAAAAGGCTGCAGGGAGGCAGGTCCTCAGTTTCTGTTGACATTGAAATGAACTTGAGGACCACCAGCTTTCGATTCCTTTAGGGTATATCACCATTATAAATGTACATGTCATGTTTTTTTATATTATTTACTAGATAGTGAGGTAAAACCCTTGCAACTTGTAGAGCTGACGTAGCCCTTTAAGAGGAGATCTCCTTACAGAAGTGACCCAGGTCTGACTGGCAGTTGAATCATGTCTGTGCTAAATTTCTGGTACTTTGTTCAAATGCCTTTATTCTGTGAGGCGCTGGGTCCTCAGCTAGCCCAGAAGCTGGGTTACCACAAGACTTTAAGTGATGGCTTATTATGTTATCACCTTTCTGTCCTGGAAGGGTATCAAGTGATAGAGAAATTTAATCAACCAAGGTGGCCCACATCTTCTTAGTCTTTTGCTGTCAACAGATAGATTAGTTGGTTCCACTTTTGTTGTAGTATGGAAGTGTATATGATAGATGTATATAATATTGAGTTCTGGTTATCCTTAACAAAGTTTTAAAGTGCAATAAGAAGTTCAAAAAATGTTCATGGAAATTATTTGAGATCTGGTACACCTTTTATATATGAAAATTCAGGTCATTCATACCAGAGAAGAAATGAATAAGAAGAGACAAGGTAATACTATAAAACCTGTAAGGGAAATATGCTGGGAAATTCTTATTCTGAATAAGATAGATGAGAATGAGATGATGAGGAGAGATGGTAAGAGATGAGAATGAAAATATGGTGATATTCAATAAAAGAAATTTTCCACAAAGGACAGTTATTTTTTGATGCTCATTGCCATAGGATGTCATTGACAGCAATTTAGGAAGGTTCAGAAGACACTGAGCACACACAAAGATGACGAGAACGTTCGGAAGGCTAATACTAGATTGTCTTGAGAGGACTTTGCAAAGTGATCTAATTTTGGTGCTGTGGCAAATTTTCCTCCTCTGCCTGACTGCACGATTTTGTGACTCAAAAAAAGAAAGCCATTAATGGTCCCACAATGCTGAAGCAGGAGTGGTACCCTTGGTTTTGTCTAGGAAGGCAGAAGGCATTCAGATCCCAGGTATTTCACCTTTCTGTGAGCATAGCTCCACAACGATAAAACCCTGATTAGGGACCCAGCAGTCTCAGGATCATATGTGACACCAGTTATTCCTGGGTTGATTTGTAGACGTACTCAGCATCCATAAGCTTACCAACAAAACCAGTTTGGTTTTATGCCCTATGGTGCAACTTAACCTTCAGATCTTTCATGAATGAGAAGCACAAAATTAGTGAAATTCTCAAAAGTATCTGATGCAAAAGGACTTTTTAAAATGCTGAATTTAGGTTAGAAGTAATCCTCTATTCCAGCCTATAACATAATACACAACAACATAATATAGACTGCCAACCTCAAACATTTATTATTCAAAATGTGCTTGTGCATTTGCCCCTGAAATAATTGTAAGATGCAGAAAATCTATCCAAAAGGTCTTTCCAACTCAGGCCTGGGCTCTGATACCTTAGGAGAGCACCAGTGTGACTCTAAAGAAGGTCTTGTTTTTCAATGCAACTGCTGCTTTGCAGCTTGGAGGGATAAAAAACCCCAACACGGCTTTAGATGAATTTAAGGGATTGTTGGTCTTTGCTTAGAGAGTTTGTGTGTGTGCAAACCAAAATCTTGAATTGCTAACCATGGGAACATGAGGACAGTTGTCAGTGCTGGAGATGGGCAGTGGTTATGGAAAGAGAAGGAAAAATTCAAGGGGCGTACATCTGTGATTTCATCTCCTCACACACTAATGCAGTCCTTGTGGCTGGTCTGAAAACTTTCTAGGGACTTTGGATCAAAGTCTTCTATGTAAACAAACTCACCTGAAAGAAATACTGTGTCTCTATTTCCCTGGAGGGTGATGCATATAAAGCTGCAAATCTTGCTAACGGCAAGCAATGTAAACAAGCAGTTTTTAATCCTCTGAAAGGCAGTACCCTTTGGAGAAAGGAAGTGAATGGGGCTTGTTGACCACCAGTCAGTCAATTGATTTCTTTTGCAAACTGAGGAAATACAAGTGCCTCTCTGTCTGTTTCAAAAGAAAAGGCCTAAACAACTTCCTTCCCTCTGTCATGATAAAAGAATAAGCAGCTCTGCTGGCACATTTGGAGCTGTGGTGCTTTTAGCTCTTCCGGGGAGTGGGGGCATTGCTGTCTGCAGATTGAATCAATCTGCCTTGGAAGTGTGATGGTGAAAGGGCCCATACACGATAACGAAGCAACACACCAAAGGAAGAGCCTTTATTTCTTTGTGCATAGATAACATGGCTTTTTAAAAAGCGAGTAGGCACAGAACAACTGCAGCCTCACCCAGCAGCAGTTTTAATCTTCTTGCTTGAGACTGGGAGAAGATTTGGCAGGTAGAAAGGTGGGGTAAGTCTCTTGTTATCTGAGAGGAGGACAATGCTATTACAAGTAAGGCAGTAAGAGAATTCTTGCTTGATAATAGAGTTAAGGGGTGCTAAAGAATAAATTCTTAATTTTGTTGAGGGGATAATAAGTTCGGAGATAACTTCAGTGAAAATTATTATTCTGCCTCCCATTTATCTGTTGTTGGGTCTCGTGCATGGATGGCACTGCAAAGAGCATTGCTACATTAACCCATGGATAATGTGCAGGGCAGCAGAGACCTTGCCAGTTTTCTTTGGTTTGTGGCACCCTTCTCTTTTGCTACTTTCTGAGAAAAGGGCTCTTGAGTAGCAATTTATTCTTAAGTTGATTTTTGTTTAGAGGCCCAAGCTTTAGCACCCTTCAGGTTGTAACACTGTCTTGAAGACACACCCATTTAACGAAAGCCACTTTACGTGTACTGAATCTGTGTTTGTGACATAGATCTCTGTCATGTGAAGGAGATCTTGGAGAGAGATCTGCAAAAGATTCCCATAGCCACTAATCCCAGCCAGCAGAGGGAAACACAACTATATGCATTAATTGAGTCTCCCATGTGTACCTTCACCACATATGTAGATATATTGGCAGGTAAGGTACCCTGGGGCGTCACAGTGCTACCTCAAATGCAACCAGGGGCTGCTTTTCCTAAAATCCCGACCTGTTAGTGCTAGAGCCAACATGGGCTCTCTCATCTTTCCTTTTTAAATTGCTTAATTGGAAGCACTGTGGGAAGGATGCAATAGTATCTCTGCTAAGGGTGTATAAAAAGCCTTTTGACATGTGCTGGAACAAACCCGAAGTGCTGTAAAAAGTGGTGTTGCCACAGACACCTTGAAAAGAATATTGTGTTGCTCCCACAGAAGGCTCTACCTTCTGCTCTCCTTTATGTAATAGTTTCAGTTGTCAAGAAGGCAGCAGGTTCAATAAGGAAACAAACACCTTCCTGCTTTGAAGGAACAGTCCTTCTTCTTTATAACTGCCTCTGCCTGAGCTGGGCAGTCAGGCCAATCCTATGAGGAGAGGCCAGTGAGCTTCAGAGCTTCTGCAACCTCCTGGCTTTGTGCACTTGTGTTGATAGGAAGCTAGTGTGCACCCTTGCTACAGCCCTTTCCTCTGCTTGGGGGGTGGCTTTAGAGACTCAGCTTGTACCCAAACCAAATACAAATTTGTGACCAGAGGAAATTGTGGTGTTGTCCTTGATTTGCACATTTACCAGGTCTTTTGGTGCAGTTTACCATAAACCCCTCCAGTAAAAAACTCTCAGAGAGCATAGCTTTTTCCCCCCAATAATAATAATTCTTAAAAAAGAAATCTGAGGCTTCCCATTTCAAAATTAGCAGCAAAGTTATTTTTTCTGATGAGTGTTATCTCAGCACATTGAATGCTGTCACAGTTACGCTCCAGCCCTTCCTGGGCTTGTGGGCACTGCAGGCTGCTGGACAAGCCATCAGTGAGTGAGGTAACAACAGTGATGTGAGGTTGCTTGGTGGTCTGGCTGCTGGGAGAGTGAGGATCAGGGGATTGCACTGCTTGCCTCAGACAGTGGTGGCATGCAAAGGAAGGCAAAGAGACCCTTCTGCAGCCTAGAGTCTGGGGGCAGAGGTCTGTGGGTGCCAGCTTTAGGTCCAGGCTCCCTGCATCTCCCCTTCCCTGCATGGGATGCCTGCATTAAATCTGGTAGCACAGATGATGTCCATACCCCGGCTACCAAGGGCATCAACCGAATACCCTTCATGGAGGAAGGAACATGGGGACTGGTGAAGTTTATTTGGCTCCACCAAGACTGGGCAGGAGTCGGTTGTCATCATCCTGATATTCTGCAAAATATCCCCCTGGAGGAGGAAGGGACTATGTAATGCATTGCATGAACTGAGCATAGAGGCATTGCTCGTTAAGCCAGGCATCTTCAAATGCAAAACCAAAAATGTGTCTGCAAGATGAGCACGAATTCTGGAGCCACTGCTGCCTTTAAAACAAAATGCCCTGCACCATCCTCGGCGCCCCTCCGCTCCCCCTGAGCCCTCTTCCCTCCCCTGCTCCCTCCATGCAACTATTTAATTTTGCTCTGGTATGAAATAATAGAGTGCTGTGTGTATCTATTACAGATGTAAAGAGATTTAGACTGCCACAGGTTTCAGTAGCACATTCAAAGCCCTAACAAAGCTGGGTATAATAGACTCTCCCTGCCATTATCCATTCAGCAAGTGTAATAAATGACTTGGCCGCAGCCTGCCATATACCACCCGGCCCAGATAACAGCTGAAAGGAGAAAATTAAATTTTGCTTTTGTTGAAACATTATGATTTATGTATTTGTAATATAGGCTGCGGTGGGCAATTGAAAAAAAAAAAAAAAGATTGCTGAATATACTTCAGGGTTACTGATTGCACCACAGGCCACTTAGAGTGCTAGAAATGCTGTTCTTCTCCCTGTGTTCCTCAATAATAATAAAATCACATAAATTCCCATTAGCCTTTTCACTCATGCTGATTTTATTTATATATTTGTTTCTTTAATTTTTACTTTCAAGTCTTAAGCTTTGGCTATTTACTCTCAGCTTCATGAAAAATAACAGAGTGATGGTTTATGGAGACAAGACATGAAGTACCTAGGCATGTAAAAATGATGGATGTAGGTCAAAAAATCTATATATCATTTTTAGTATTTTTATAATAATTTTCTTTAAATGGGGTGATTCCCTCCCTTCCCCTCCACCTCTTCTCCACTGCTGTCTTTAGACTTGATGACAAGATATTCTGATATCCTCATCCTTGCAATATCTAGACCTATAAAAATAATTAACTTCTCCCACCTTAGAAATATAGAGACAGAAACAGGAGTGCTTCACCCTGTAATTTATAATATTGCAGCACCGTCCCTTAATGTTGTAATCAGGCCTGCAAAGTCTTATCGTGTTGTAGAATATAATGAACTTACTTATTCATTTCAACATCACATTTCATCTTAGTTGTTCTCCACATTACTTGCTCATCCCTCCCCTTTTCTGGAACACTGACAGGAACACAATTTTTTTCCTTTTCTTTTTCATTTGCTTTACCTCTTCTAGCCCTGGGATTGAGCTGAGTTAATAGATCCATAAGAGAGGCTGGAGGCTTGTTTGCCTGGGCTCCACAGGAGTTTAAATATCAGTAGATTTTACCGTTTTTGTTGGTTTTAAAATTTATTAAGTGTATTTATGTGGATTATATGAAAATATTTGATTAGAGTGAAACCAATTTGTTGAAAAAAAGACTTGGCTGCATGAGAAGGGACAGTAGCAGGAATGGATCCAGGGCATCCTCTGTGCTTCCCATATGGAGGCTTGCTGTGGACACTTGTGTTGTCAGCATTTGTGTCTCAAATTTTGCCTCTTAAATTCGGGTATGTCAGAAATTTGGAGGGATAAAGGGATAGTTCCTGTCTTCCTTTTGTCTGGGTGGTAAGGAGTAAAGTTTTCAGTCTCTTTTTTTCTGACCCTCAAGTCAGACTGGTTTTAGTGTGGGATTCATCTGGTAATGGCTTATCCAATAGTGATGATTTTGGTGTTTTCTGAGGAAAATACTCCCTTCTGCACTTCACTAGAGATTTTTTTACAGTATTTTCTCTTCCCCCAACGACTTTCTATTGACAGCCATGAAAAATCAATTAGTCCCAAGGTACTTCCTACTCTTGCCCAAAATGCTTGCCTTAGAGTCCAAGAGCACTCTTCCATCGGATGTTCATGCTGCAGCATTCCGGGAGAAATACTCTGTAACACCATATACTCCACAATATCCTAGAAATTTTAGGTAGCCAGAAAAGGACATTCTAATTGCTCTGCAGTATTACCCTTTCTATTCTGGCTATATTCTGAGCAAATCAGCATCACCATTAAACAGCAGCTTTGGTTCCCCAGTAAGATGGGATGAGGGCCTGATCCTGACTCTTCTTGACCTCTTTGCTGTGCAGGATCACTACAAGCACAGGTTGTGAGCCACAGCCATGGGAACAACCTGTAGCTCTTCTGTAGCCTTTGCTGTCTGCGTTTTTTGCCCTTAGATGTTTCAGAGCCTGGTGCAGATCTCTGACATTAGGTTTGGCAATTTTTTGAGCAAAGCATATCTAGAAGGTCAAAACCCACCAGCAGAAATGTTTTGTGGATTCACTGCCTTTGAATTTTATTGAAATCCTGCATGCATGGGTTTAGGCATTTAAATAACTCTTGTGACTGTTAGAACTGCTGAATCCAGCCTGCTGTTAGTGTATATAGTCTGGAAGTTCGGGTGCACAGAGAATGTTTTACAGCCAGCTCATCTCTTGATCAGGTATTCTGCTAATGCACACTGACAGATATTTTGTGAAGCAACATTCAGTCTATTTATTGACCCTCTGCCCTCAAATGCATACATACAGCAGAACTCTCCAACTTATATTTAATGATGAAACATTTCTAAGTTCTGTATATCCTATGATCTATTGGACTAATGAAAAAGAAGGTTTATCACTGCAGTCCAGTGTAAATCTGCGGATAACCTTACTGTACAGTCAATTTATTCCTATAACAGGTTTATTCCTTTATCAGGTGTTTGTAGAAGGTTTCACCATAAGTACAGCAAAGACATAATTTGCTGTGGGGCAGATTTATTTGTTTCACAGGGTTATTATTTTAACAGTCTGATAATCACTATGAGTATGTTTCACCATTTGGTGTTTCTGTGTGTATATGCAAAAGTGTGTTTATTTGTTCCCTGAACAGGTTCATTTCCTTATCAGCTATTCATTTTAAAGAGTTTTATTACATATGCAGAGTGTGTAGGGTACTAGAGTGCAGTAATTTTATTAAGAGATTTATTTAGTGTCAGATATTCATTTAGCTGGGGTTCACTGTAACACAATCATGTGCTTTCACCTGGCCAATTTCCTTTGTATCTCACTGTTCGCTATAAACAACACTTTCCCTGCGCTGCAGCCTGCAATTACTTATTTTTCTTGTAATATGTTTTACCGGGAACTCCCTCATACTCCAACCCTTTTCATTTATTTTATTCATCATCTTTTATTCTTTTCTGCCTCATTGTTAGGGGAAAAGGATCTTGTTTGCAGGCTCAGGTTTGAAGTTTTTTTTTTTTTAAAAAAAATAGGCTTAAAAATTCTACTAAAAGGAGGAGGTTTCAGAAACATCTCTTGAATGCCGCTCAGGAACTGCCCAAGTCCCAGCACGTAGTCCATGACTGGCTGGAGGAAAGCAGCAGGAGGAACATGATTCCAAACTAAGACTCTGGTTTACTCAGAATCTGTTTGGCTTCAATGTTTTGCTATGATTTAATAATTTCTATGTTATGTGAATATTAACTTCAGAAAAGAGGAGGAAAGAAATTTTTAATAAATTGTAGCTCATGCCTGTCTTAATGGCATACAATGAAACATAGGGAAAGAAATCCAGCTGCATCACTGAGTCTAAGCCGAAGTCTTTTGTATAGCAATGTAGCTGTCTACTGAATGCTTATATTTCTGATTTCCAGAAGAATGGATCAAGATGCTAAATTGGACTAAAAGATGCAAAAGTGTTTTTGCCAGTAGCAGAGTCGATGAGATAATATTTAATATTGATTTTTCTGAGATCAATATTAGATCCTGTGTAATTAAAGAAATCATGCAGTTAATCTAGATTTAGAATTCTGAGTCTTTAGTCAATGTACATTTGAGACAAGATCTTCTGAGCACTTCTGATCATCTATACAGCCACGTTGTGGTTAACAGTAATTCTTCGGCCCTTTATTTCAACTTTTTATTGATAGAAACTGAGACTTTTACTTAGAAATTAGCATCTGACATATTTCAGAACTTGAATCAAAGTTACATCTATTTTAAAAATTTTAGCTGTAACAGTCTTATAAATATTTATATTGATTTTTAATTTCTCAGTACTTTTTAGGGTTTACTTTGTCACCTGACTTCTTTGCTGTTGTTATTTTCCCATTTTACTAGCCATTTGGTCTGAATGTTTTGTAGGCCAACTTTTCCCTGAATTGTCTGAAACTTTTCAAATGGAGAGCAAACTATTAAACATAGCAATATTTCACTCTAATAGAGGAGCAATATAAGTCCAACTGTGTTATCGATACAAGATCACAACTATTGATGAAGACACAAAAGTAAATCAGTGTTTGTCTATAAACAACACAGTCCATTTACCAGATGCAATTAATACAATTTAAACATTCAACCAGATCATCACTTAATATTTGCTGCTCTTTTCTTTACAATCAGATGTCTAGTGGGAATGTCAGTTTAGTGGGAACCTGCTAAAATCCATTTGTAATGACAGTATTTATTTCCCAGATAGTTAGAGTAGGGAGTCAGTGGTAGACCTGATTAGAATAAAGAACTCAATTTTCACAGAAGTTTTAAGAAGACTTTTCTGTTTTGTACTGAAAGAAAGCACAGTTCTTCAAACATTTTTGTATTAGAGAACTATGTTAAAATACCAGATCCAGACTGCATAGGACTAAGTTTTGTTTTATTTCACCTCTGGGATATTTGGAGAAATCATCCTGATGCGTGAAGCATTTTTCTTGATAATATCCTTGAAATCAATAGTTAATAGCCAAGCATTTTCACTCTGACAAAAATGCATTTTCAGAAGAAAGAATGTTTAATTGAAAATGTTCTTAACAGCTCTAGTCTGAATGAAACTACCCATCAGTTTACTCTTCACTGACTCATTAGTATGGTATTAAATTTATGACTACAGTGAAAAAAAATCAGCTATGGGTAATTGAACCCCTATTGTAAAGAACTGTGTTAAAATGTACTTAGTTATGCTCAAGGCTAATGTTATTTGTTAAACCTCCTAAGAGGGAATTAGCAGTTGAAGTTTTGTTTTCGTATTGTTAATTATTGCTCTTAATGCTACCATGCAACATCCTTGACTCACTGTGACTTTTCAGCAAGAGCCTGTGTACAAGTTTTCTCCTTATTTGGTAAATAAAATCACTAAGGAAGAGCAAAGAAGGCAAAAAATGGGACAAGGGGGCAGATATTCTGTTGGGTAATAGACCTTGAGTCAAGATTTTTCCAGGAGGTGTTTGCTGGCTGCAAAGCAGTTTTGATTTTTCTTGGGACTGTGAAATACCCAGCCCAAAGACAGCATGGATCCAGCTGCTGAGATTAGTCTGGAACTTGAGCTGTAGAGATTTGTTCTAGGTTGTGTTAGCCTAGACAGAATCGTAGAATCATAAGGTTGGTAAAGATCTATGAGATCATCAACCCCAATCGTATGTGTCTACTACTAAATCATGTCCCCAAGCACTTCATCTACCTGCCTTTTAAACATCTTCAGGGATGGGGACTCAACCACCTCCCTGTGCAGCCTGTTCCAATGCTTGATAACTCTTTCTGTGAAGAAGTTCTTCCTAAAGCCCAGTCTAAACTTCCCCTGAAACAGCTTAAGGCCCTTCCCTCTTGTCCTATCACCTGTCACTTGGGAGAAAGGACCAACACCCACCTCTTTGCCTCCTCCTTTCAAGTAGGTGTAGAGAGCAATAAGGTCTCCCCTCAGCCTCCTCTTCTCCAGGCTAAACAACCCCTGTTCCCTCAGCCAGTCCTCGTAAGGCTTCTTCTCCAGCCCCTTCACCAGCTTCATCACTCTTCCCTGAACGCTCTTCAGGACCTGCTATGTGTTGGCTCCATTTCAGGCAGACACCAGAAAATACTGATCTTAAGAGAGAAGAGGTGCAAATGTCAGCAAACCTCGAAGCTCAGTGCAATGTAAAAAGTGTGAGGTTTTCACTCAGGCTGCCTGTTTTACACTGCAAATGTGTATTGCAGTGGTCCATTGGATCGATTATCAGAATACAAAGATATGTGTGTGTAAATGCATATGTGATTGAGGGAAATGACTGCTGGGATTTTTTTTTCTTCTAGTCCAAGTGATAGTGCGGTGCAGATAAGAAAGACCTCTTTGGTAGCCTCAGCTATTTTATTAACAGTGAAAGATTGCACCAAGCTGCACCTACTTCAAAATTGGTTTTGCAATATCAAGTAATGGTCCTTACAAAACTTCCTGTGACAGATTATTCAGGTATATCTTCCCTGAGAATTTTGGGGAGAGATAAGCATTGAGATTAAGGCCATGCTTGTTTTCAAACCATGATATTTAGGTTTTATATTCATGTGAGCATGAGCAGTAAATGTTTTTTTTTCCGAGAGATAGCCTCTACTCTGTAGGGTTCTGGGTGCCTTCAGCTTTTCAATACTCAGAATCTAGTCTTTGCACAAGTTTTGTATAACCTCAGGAAAACTCTACAGAAGTTTTGTTTCAATATCAACAGTGAAAACAACACATCTGTAGATTTTTAAAAGGAAACAAGTACATCTTGATTTCTGAAGTTCTCAAAATGTTTGAAGCTGAAAATAACCTTATGAGGAAATGAATTTATTATTAATATATTTATACATATTGTATATGTATTAAATGTGACTATTTTATGCATACAGTCAGAGATCAGGCCCACTCAGGGAAACAGTCAGTCTGGCTCTGAGAGTCTGCTAAAATGATAATTTGTTCTTGCTACAAGCCTGAGAATGGCTCAGGGCAGAATCTTTTGTTGAATAAAAGACTGTTTGATATTAAGTCTGTTTTAACAGCTGAATCAAACTAGAGCTTTGTAATTCCTTGTGATTTACAGTATCAGTTTAAAAATGAAATGTTATTTGATCAGATTTGAGGATGTTAACTTCCACGTTCTATAGCACTTTATCTGCATTTGACCATGTCCTACTGAATAACAATTCACCAAAGAACCTATATCAACCTGAAGTCATTTAAAAAGAATTATGCAAATGATCTCTCTTTATTTGGCTGTGCAGTGAGAGATCTTTCAAAGCAGAGAATAAGATGTAATTTCAACACACTTAGAAGTGGTGCTTCCAGGGGAAAAGGAAATCTTTCAAGAAGCAATTTGTAGGCAGAGATATTCTGCTAGAATGTGTAAATTGATGGTTCTTTACTAGTGAGCCTGTGAAGGAGAAAGACACATGCCACCTTTTATCAATGGGTATCTGCTGCATGAGAGCAGAAATCATGATTTTTTTCACTTTCATTGCGTGCCAAGGCTGTAATGCCGATCTCTCCATTTAAATTGCAAAACTAGAAGAAATCATCTAAAGTGGCAATGTCCGGCTCTGCAGAAGCTTGCACTTCTGGAATGGTGTTGCTCTGTAATACAGATTATGTTTTTGAATTTTTCCCCGTATTAGGAGTTATTGTCAGAAAAACTTACTGTTTGTCCCCAACTGAAGGTGGGAAGGAGCTTGTAAGGTCTGAAAGGAAAATTAGTAGTTTGCACCTCTTTATGTGAAGGAGCTCATCTGAGCTGCAGTCCACGTTCCACTTTGCAGTCATTTTCACTCATCTTCCCCTGCCCTCCTGAGTCTTCTATCTGCCTTTGCCTCTCTCCTGTGGAAGAATAGGGGACCTTCAGTCTCCACAAGTGAAAGTAGGCACTGAACCCATCTCGTGCCTTGTGAGCCCATTTCCCATAGCTCTGGATGAGGTTGGAGGTTAGACATCTGTGCTCTTTTACTGGGAAAACAGCCACTGTAAACCTACATATATATATGGGGTAGATGAGGTGCTTAGGAGCATGATTTAGGGAATGGTGGGAATGGTTGGACTCAACGATCCAGTGGGTCTCTTCCAACCTGGTCATTCTGTGATATATAAAATAAGTTATAACCTTATTATAAAGTGGAAGAAGAAGCAGCTAAACATCCTTGAAAATCTAGGGCTGAAATCACTTGTTCACAGGTCTTCCAAGAGCTCTTTCTGGATGCTAGATCTTAGGAGAAGATTGGTAGTGCCTCAGACTCTAAGCTTGAGAATGAAATGGCCATGGAATCACAGTAGCTATAGAAAGATAACTTATAAATATCAGTAAGCTGCCAGTGGCAAAGTCTTGGCCCTTCCTGCTGTGATCTTGTTTACAGCAGCAAAAAATTGTGCTCTTGCATCCACAGGTACGGCATCCTTAGGATGTGCAAGAGTGAAGAGCAGTTACAGGAGAGCTCCCCATAAAAAGAAAAAGTTCACTCTGAAAATTAGTTAAGATTTTTAGGGCAGTGAATGAAAACTCTCCCTTATCCCTTATGCCACCTGCCAGCTTGGCATGTAATTGCATGCTGAGAGTTCAAGCATTCATGTGCATCAACTGCACTGTGGAAGCCAACCTCATTTTAGACCTATAACACCAAAACCTCTGTCCAGACAGCATTAAGGCACAAGAGCCCTGATGTCCTTTACAATAGACAGTATGAATATAACAAGAAGCCTTTGGAACCTTTTCTATTTCTATCCTGTGAGGAGAAGAGTGTGTTGCAAGAAGCACCGAGTCAGCATACTTCAACAGTTCTTGATACATATTTTCTTTAAGGTCTTATTAGACTTCTTGTGGATTTGTCCTGAAAATCTAAGTCAAACAAAAGATTCAAATTATCACCAGTGCAAGAGACACTTTATGCTGTTTTATCTATGAGAAAAATGCTTTCTTCATGTCAGTCCACTGATGGTACGCATTGCTGTAGATACTCCACTGTTTAAAGAATGGTCTGTTTACTGTTTGGATAGGTTCAAAGAGAGAGGGTTTTTGGAACCAAGCTCTTCCTTAGTAAGATAAGTAAAAAGTGTTTAATAGTGCCTCTCTCTTTCCCTCTCAAGATTTCTCTTTCTCCTTTTTCCTTTATCTCTGTCTACTCATATGTATTTTAAAGGGGACCTGATATGCTGGTGTCATACATTCGCATCAGTTTAACAAATGATACTGCTTCCATGTAATTAATGCAAAGGCACTGATACCACTAGGTCAGATGGACCAAGCGCTATCTGAGTTACTGCAAATATACCCAGCACAAACTCTCTCTTTTTGAAAGCAGAGGAGGGAACCATCTCCACGCTTTGTCCCGTAGGGACCTGACTTCATGGTCTGTGCCAGAAGAATCAGCCAAAGGAGGGGAAGGGATTAAGGGTTTTCTTCTGGGCTGAGTGTGCCAGACTGGGAGCAGGATGTATACACTAGCCCTAAAGTACCTGGCACTGGCTTGATCATGAGCTCAGAGAAAAGCTCCACAGGATATGGATGTAATGTTGCTGAGCTGCTACTTCAATATCTTATTAATTCAACATACTTGAAATAGTACTTACCGCAAATTGCCCTGCCTCTTTCTACAACAATGCCTTGTAAAAGCAAAGGATGTGTTTCACACTGCAGCCTAGAAAAATATGGGGGCATGCAATTGCTTCTCACTTTGGGAGAATGTGAATCTCATCCTAGTACACATGGTCTCAATTCTGCACCTGTGATACTTGCCTGGGTACATTGCTTGTTTTTCCTTTCCCTGCTTTTTACACATCACCTTCCCTGCTATACTTGTCTGCACTAGGCTCTGTGCTTCACAAGGCAGGGATTTGGCCTTTGGCCACACATCTTCAAATGTTTAGCATCATAAAAGCTGATTTTTTGGCCTTCTTTATTGTGGTTTCAGCTGAATCAGTCACCATCATCTCCAGTGCACGACTGAGTCTTGCTGGCTTTCTGGACCAAGTCTGCAGCCTTGTGAACTAACACTGCATTTGCTGTCACCCCTACCCTTGCCACCAACTTTGATTTAAATGATAGTAGGTGTGCCACTTGAGGTCACCCTGCAATTTCATATTTGAATTATCTCTTGGGTAAATTCAGTGTAGTCCTAGAATCATGTAACTTTTCATTTTTTTTATTAATCAAAACCCATAACTCCTTGTGTTGTGGACACCAGTGAAAAAAATTAATTTAATCCCTGTTATTTGGATTTCTGTGAATGTTTCTTTCCCTTCTCACTCTGATACTGGCCCCACTATCTCCCTAGCAGATTTTCTCCTTTTGACACCAAATAACAGTTACTGCTATTAATGCCAATGCCTTTAAGAAGGTGCTTTTCAAAACAGATTTTCACTTGTTTAAATACAGTTTTACTTTATCTTGCCAATTTTCACTATTTGCCTTATGGAAGATTAATTTTACTTTCTAAAGAATATCCTGTCATTTAAAATGATTTCTCTTCCTCTGATCTTTAACCATCCTGGCTTATTTTTGGTACTTTTAAAGTCTTTCTGCTTGGCTTGAATATTTACATGAGCCTCCAGAACTGTCTTTAAATATTTAGTATGCTACCAAGATTTTGCCTTCAGATGTTACAGTAAAAAGTTCTCTGTACATTGATTGATTCATATATTCTCTAGCAGACCTTTTGCTCTTGCTTTCTGGCTAACACAGGCTGACCAAATCAATCTTAGTATGACCAGATTATTCAAGAAAACCTATGTCTGTGTAGGAAATGCAGTAAAGTTAAGCTTTTCTTCTAGTGAGCTAATCTTTAGTAATAGTTATGTACATCTGGAGCCATATTTGACCCATCAGATGGGACCAAACCTCTGTGTGACTCTTCTAGGAATGGGCAAGTGACTACATGAGCATGTGTCAATTTAATTCTTTCTTCAACTAATTGTGACACCAGATTGAGGGTTCTGCTCACAAAATATACAAAAAACCAGAAGTAGGTTAAAACTGACCTCTCGGAGCTTTCCAATGAGAAGGAAAAGAACGGATTTTGTGGAGTGACTTCCAAGCTCATTGGCATTGAGACATAGTTTTGGATTGGACCATGTCTGCAAACACCTGGAAGAACTTAGTCAAATCCTTGTGAAAATGTGTGTTCCCTCAGATGGACATTATGACACCTGCTCATGGGGGTCTTGTGGGTCTCTGTTACACATTTGATTCACTATCACTTTTAGATACCCAAAAGTTCTCTAGCCGACAAAAAAATCACAGTATTTTGTGATGCTTATTTCAATAAAGGTAAGAGAATAGATGGGAAAATACTGCCTAATGAGCTAACATTGAAGTGTCATGAGCCTGAGATGATTTCAAGTGTGCATAATCTCAAGACAGTTAGATGTAAATATGTGATTTATCTTCAGATATTTATAAATAGAGATATTTTAACAAAATCGTGTATTATAAATTTTGTATAATTTTGGAAGTTAAAATGTTTACTATTTTCCCCCCAAATTTTACTAATGATTGGAAGGTTTGTTATATAATTTTATTTTAATGCAACTTTCAGTTCTGTCCTTATGTTCCTTTTTGATAGTAATGATTGGACTCGATCCTGTGGGTCTTTTCCAACCTACTGATTCTGTGATTCTATGAAGTCCTGTATCTGCAAAGACTAGTTTAAGGTCTGAACTTTCACATGAAGTGTAATATTGTCCCTGGTCTCTTTTGGTTAGTTTTTAATATTTTCCATTTTTTTTTCCTACGGGCTGCAATTTAATTTTATGTTGTTCTTTTTACAAGGTTTTATGGTGATTGATTTTTTTTTCCCTTTTATTCTGGAGGCAAATTTCTTTTCTTTGATCAGCATTGCAAATTATTAAGAGCAGTGCAGAGCTCTATTGCGTGTTTCACAATCCACATGGACCCTTGCTATTGGGTTTTCTTTTGAAACGAATGCAGGAGATAGTCAGGGCTGCGCTCTCTGCCTACTGGCAAACAGCTGGACTCATCAGCTTTTAAGAATGCAGTGATATTTCTTCTACAGGATTGAGCTACAGGTCACACCTGAGTGTACCTCTCAGAGAAGGATTTCTGTTCTGTTTTCTGGGGTTTTTTTTGTTTTTTGTTTGTTTGTTTTTTTCCCCACCCTCTTCAGGTCCATTTGTATTCCTGGTTTGTCTATCTTTTTCAATTTATTTTGATGTCTACTTGTGTCTCCTCCTTGTTCTTAGCAATGATATCACCTCAGTCAAGTGCCCCCCCAGCTCAAAGTGAGGAACTTGCTTCTGTACATCATCTTCATAGATTCATAGAATGGTTTGAGTTGGAAGGGACTTTAAAGATCATCTAATTCCAGCCGCCCTTCCCTGAGCAGGGACACCTCCCACTAGACCAGGCTGCCCAAGGCCCCATTCGACCTGGCCTTGAACACCTCCAGGGACGGGCAGCCACAGCTTCCCTGGGCAACCTGGGCCAGCGCCTCACTACCCTTATTGTGAAGAATTTTCTCCTTCTGTCTAGTCTAAATCTGCCCCTCTCCAATTTATAGCCATTCTCTCTCAACCTATCATGACACGCCTTTATAAAAAGCCCCTCCCCAGCTTTCTCGTAGCCCCATTCAGATAATAGAAGGTCAGTGTAAAGTCTCCTTGGAGCCTTCTCTTCTCCAGGCTGAACAACCCCAACTCTCTCAGCCTGTCTTCCTGTGGGAGGTGCTTCAGCCCTCAGATCATCTTTGTAGCCCTCCTCTAGACCCGTTCCAACAGTTCCATATCCTTCTTATGTTGAGGATTCCAGAACGGGACACAGTACTCCAGATGAGGTCTCACAAGAGAGGAACAGAGGGGCAGAATCACCTCCCTCAACCTGCTGGCCACGCTTCTTTCGATGCAGCCCAGGACACAGTTGGTCTTCTGAGCTGCGAGCACACATTGCCAGCTCATGTCAAGCTTCTCATCAATCAGCACCCCCAAGTGCTTCTCTGCAGGTCTTTTCTCAACCACACCTTGCCCCATCCTATACTGAAACCAAGGATTACTCCAACCCTGGTGTAGGACCTTGCACTTGGCCTTGTTGAACCTCATGGTATTCACACAGCCCTACTTCTCCAGTTTGTCCAGATCCCTCTGGATGACATCCCATCTTTCTGGTGTGGCAACTGCACGACTCAGCTTGGTGTCATCTTCAAACTTGCTGAGGATGCACTCGATCTCACTGTCTATATCACTGATGAAGGTATTAAACAGCACCTGTCCCAGTACGGACCCCTGAAGGACACCGCTTGTCACAGATCTCCATCTGGACACCAAGCCATTGACCACTACTCTCTGAACAGGACCATCCAACCAATTTCTTATCCATAGAATAGTCCACGTAGCAAATCCATATCTCTCCAGTTTAGAGAGGAGAATGTTGTGGGGCACTGTGTCAAAGGCTTTACAGAAGTTCAGATAGATCACATCTGTTGTTTTTCCCGTGTCCGCTGATGTGGTTACCCTGTCATAGAAAGCCACTAAGTTGGTCATACAGGACTTGCCCCTGGTGAAGCCCTGCTGGCTGCCATTAATCATCTCCCTGTCCTTCATGTGCTTTAGCGTAAATTCTAGGAGGATCTGTTCCATGATCTTCTGAGGCACAAGGTGAAGCTGACAGGTCTGTAGTTCCCAGGATCATCTTTTCTACCTTTTTTAAAAATGGGGACAATGTTACCCTTCTTCCAGTCACCAGGGACTTCTACTGACTGCCATGAATTTTCAAATATTATGGAGAATTGTTGATTGCACTGAGAGGCACAATGATCATTAAAAAGTACTCAGTTGTTTGCACTATACTTGAGATCTAAAAATATAAAGTCCTTTTGCTTATAGACTGTAGCTTCAAGACTGCTTCAGCAGTAAACTGGCTTTCAATTGTCGTGAAACTGAACTTCAGATTTAAGGGTAGCAACTCAGGCCTTGAAAGCATAAAGGAAATTTTCAGTAATTTCCATCCTTGCTGCCATTGCTTCAGCAATGGGGCACAAGACTCATGAGGAGCAGCTGAGGGAACAGGGGCTGTTTACTCTGGAGAAGAGGGGTCTGAGAAGAGATTTGATTGCTCTCTACAGCTACCTGAAAGGAGATTGTAGTGAGGTGGGTGTCGGTCTCTTCTTCCATGTGTCTATGGATAGGACAAGAAGAAATGGCATCAAGTTGTGCCAGGGAAGGTTTAGGTTGGATATTAGGAAAAATTTCTTTACTGAAAGAGTGGTGATGGATTGGAACAGGCTGCCCAGGGAAGTATTAGGGTCACCATCACTGGAAGTGTTAAAAAAATGTGTAGATGTGGCATTTAAGGACATGGTTTAGTAGGCATGATGGTGTTGGGCTCATGGTTGGACTTGGCAATCTTAGAGGTCCTTTCCAACATTTACGAACCTATGATTTGACCCAGCCATGAGGGAATCCAGAAAAATTTCTGTATTATTGAAATTTAACATTCAGGTTTAATTAGAATACATTAATAGAGGTCATAAACAAATGAAGCAATGTGAAAGCATATTTCATAGGCATGGGGGTGATTTCAGAAAATGCTGGAAGTTGTTTTCTGGAGTGGTGTAAATTTGATTGAACTACCCCACATGAATTTAATCAGGTTTGCAGTTTGGGCTAAAGCTTGCTGGTTTCTCACGTCCATCTTCTGAGGATCTCTTATTATTCCTTGCTGGAATGTCTGAAAAATGTCTGCATATATATATAATACTCACAAGATAACATCTTTATACTTCTATATTATTCTTATATACTAGATGTTTTATTGAGTGACTAACATTTGTTTTATCTTACTGATATGAAATTGCACATCTATAACTTGTTATTGTATTGAATAGATTAGATACTGAACAGGTATTGTAAATGAAGTAGGTTTTGATTATAACTGTGTAAATGAATTGTGTATCGAGAAAGTAAACCACAGAAATATTTCTCAAAAAGAAAGACTGTATATCTTATAAACACAGGATTTTTTAAAATTGTAGTTTAAATAATGAATCTAAATATGACTTAAATATAGTAACTTTCCATTAAACCAACTGAACATGAAGAACACCAGAACAAATTGCTAATATTGCTCAAATGCAAGGTATTTCCTTAAGTCTTGCTGACACTGAGATACTTATTTCTGTAAATCTTTAGTGTGCTTCTGCATGTTGCCATATGGCTGAGGTCTGAACTGCAGAAATGGAAGAAATAAAACTTGTGAGATGCACATTGAGATGTTACAGTTAAGTTCTCTAATGGGACCTATAATGGATTCGTTATTTGTCTTAGCACTAGCTGGAAGCCTTTGACCAAAGTACTTTTGAATTATATTGAGCAGATTTCGTTCACTCATGAAATGGAATATGAAGAACAGAATGTTTGTGAGTGAGGGATCACAGAGATCTAATAAAGACTGATTCCCATCTAATTTTCCCACTTTTCTTGCCTAGGTCTCATGAAGCTTTACTGGGGTAAGGTCTGTTGCTTAGAAGGGGTAGATGGTTATGCCATGACACTCAGCTTTCTCCTTTAGATGCATATGCGTGCACATACATATTTAAACTTAGTTTAATAAGGGTAAATACTTTTTATTCCATAATGAAATAACTAGTTGTGCAAACCTTAAAATATTTGTTAACGGTATTCTGTGTAAACATCTGTATTTAATACTGAATAAAAGAGAAACAAAGCGAGGATGACCATTACTTTTGCCAAGCAGGAATACAAATGAGATAGAGATCAGAAATACCAGCACGCTGTATTTTTTCTGTTGAAATCTGCTCAGTACTCTGATAGTTTAATTGAATAGATTAAACCAATTTACTCTATTTTGGGCCCAGAATTTCTGCTGGTTATTGTCTGGAGTATTGCTGATACTGAGACAAAGTTCTCTCAACCTTTATTTACTTCATATTTAAATTGAGAAATATGCAAAGAGTTTTACGTAGCTCCTGGAAAGTCATAAGCCAAAAAAAAGTGCCTTTAATTTGAGAGAGATATTTTGAACATGGAGAGTGTGAGTGGTTGTGCTTCAGTGGCTGCACAAGTGCAGGGAGGCTTGCAAGGTAGGAGCCTTTCCCTGTACGCTGCAAAGAGGAGAACAGAAGGAAGAAGGAAGGCATTTTAGTGCCCGTGGCAATTTTCAGACTGAGAATTATCTCATTTTTTTATTCCTTCATCTGTGTTTCATGGAAAACTGCAGGAATAGTAGCAGGCTCTCTCTCTCTCTGTGGTCTCAGGAACAAGGGCAAAATTCCTGTGCATGTAAATTTTTGGTATATCTCTTGTTTCTAGTTTCAGACTAGAAATGAATGTTCATCCTTTCTGACTGAGTAAGGAGTAAGTCACATTGGCTCTTCAAGTTATACATGTCTGCATGTTGCCATTCATCCTTCACCACACGTGGAGACCTACTTGCCTGTGTGGATAAGCATTAGGATACTTGGTGCTTCTTTGTTTTTCTTATGTGCAGAGTAAGTACATTGTAGTGGGGAATTCTCATCCTTTCCTAAATTATCATCAGAATAATTCGTGTTGTCTTTCCAATCATTCTTCATCCTGTAAGCAACATGTGATTAGGCAGAAAAGGGTCGTGTACTCTAAGCTACGTTACAGAGATAGTCAGAAGCAGGCTATAGCAAATAGAGAAAACATTTGACTTGTAGACCACTCATCAACTACCCTCAGGGTTGAGAAAAGCTGGGCATCATCTGTGTGCTGGATGAGTTGTCCTTATGGGCCATCTGCTGAACATGTCTGCAGAACATTAGATTTTATTCTCCTTTCTGTGTCCCACAGAAGCCATGGTGAGCGCTAGGCTTTGTACTAAATGGTGCATGTCGTCACGCCCTGCAGACTTGGCCCAGTGAAGGTTTCAAACCTTGGATTAATCAAACCAAACCCAAAAACTGGTGTGACATGATGGAGCCCTTTGTTTCCATTGTGTGTTTCAGGTCAATTGGAAGTCTGGACAAGAAGGCAGTAGGAGGTTGTAGGGTATCTTGGATGCAGGGAGCTGAAGAAGTGAGAGACTGCTAGATAAACCAGATAAGTATTGTCACTGAAACAGGTAGTATTTCAGTTTCCCCAGTGCCTCTTTTAAACAGATTAAGCCTCTTCATTTACAGTCTAGGACAGTTTGATTCACTGAACCTTTTTGCTGGTGTATGCTCATGCACGCACTTGAGTGTGATGTATTTGAAAGAAGTTTGTTTGGTCTGTATTGTAATTATATTTTACACTAGTATTTACAGATGCTCACCTCTGATACATCGCTGCAGATTGCCATGCAAAATACCAACACCAATACATTTTGCTGCTAGTTACTAAAATAAGAATGCAGTAAGCTTATCTTACAGAAACTACAAGCAGGTGCTTGCAAGCCCGTTTTCTCTTTTACATGGGTTAATGTTTCTGTTGTTAAGCTAATTGTCTCATTCATTCTTTACTAAGTCTTTCTAAGTAAGCAGGGACAATTGCACACAATTTAGAGCATTAGGACACTATAAAGAAAATGTCCTTTAGGTTAAAAAGTTTAGAATGTTTTTATTTAATTAATAAAACACAACAAGATGTGCAGTTATTTTGTAATAATAGAAATCTCAGGAAATATGGTGAGTTGTTAGGCTCTTTTTTTGCATACTAAGTACAAGTTCAGGTAATGGTGTAACAGGTATGGAATTCCTGCACTTTATACCAATTACAGCAAATATTTTTTTAAAAAATAGCAATTGTGGAACATGCTCCGTAGCTTTATATTTACTGAGATTTCCACATAGGCTTGCATTCATTCATCTTTGGTTTGTATTAAAAGTGAAAACACCCACAATATACTAATCAATGCTTTCATTAATGTGTAAAAGCAAAATTTGGATACCTCTATTAGCAGAGTATCTTTGTCAAAACGTTTAAGGGCATTCGTAGAATTAAATGCATTCGGGTATAACGGTCTAAAAGTCCCAAGAAGTTGATTCTGTCACATGCTAAAT
Source organism: Clamator glandarius (assembly GCA_033459285.1). NCBI lineage: Eukaryota > Metazoa > Chordata > Aves > Cuculiformes > Cuculidae > Clamator > Clamator glandarius. Next base: position 2,652,902 of record JAUNZM010000016.1, on the reverse strand, counting down.
ATGCTGGCTCCAAATGAGTAACACGTTTGAGCCAATGCTGGACCTCAAGGCTCGCAGGACCACTTGTATCCTCACAGGTCAGTGCTTTGATGAAGTGGGAACAAGGGGGTCAGCATGTTGCAGAGCTGAGCTTTTAGTGACATAGAGCCGAATAGGAAATAGGACACGCTAAATAGGACTGAATTCAGGAGAGCTCTTATGAGCGAGATACTGAGGTAGCAGAACAGATTAGGTATGAATAAATTTAATTTGCAGTGCATCTATGTACTGAGGTGTGTGTGTCTCTGTTGGGTTAGTTCACTGTATATCAAGTCTAGTGCCTCCAAACCTTCTCTGTAGGTCTAAGACCGCTCTTCATGGCCAACTCTCCACGGCCAACTCTCTGCTACCAACTCTTCATGACCAGCTCTCTGTGAGTCACCTCTACATGGCTGACTCTCCCTATGTGGCGTCAGGGATTGTGGGTTGACTGCGGCTGAGGAGAAACCTGGAGCTGCAAAACACACAGCACCATTTCTCGGGGCAGGACTTTGCCTAATGACAGCTAAAGAGAGAGCAGACTTTCTGTCACTAGCTCTGCCTGTGTGTAGCCCATCCCTTTTTCCTTTATCGTCTAACTCTGTTCTTCTGTCTTCCTTTTTAGAGACGGCTTGTGATTCAGGGATAGCAAGTCATTTGGTTTAGGGCTTAACATGAAGACTTTTATATAGCAGAGGTTACTGAAGCATTTATCTTTTAAGAAACAGCATCCATATATAGAATTCCAGTGAATATGTTTTGCAAACAGCTCTGAGAAATAAATAGGTTGCTCTTGGGGCTTTCCAACCTTAATACTATCTTTTCTTGATTGTCTCACTTATATGAGCAATTCTGTTGTACCATCATATATCTCTTGGTTTGAAGTTTGTGGAGATATATTTTTCATGCCTCTGCATTGCATCAAGAATACTTTTTTAACAGAATTGATTAAATTGAACAAGAACTACAAGATACTTGAAAATATAGTATTCTCATAATCTGGGATATTCTTTGAAGGCTTTACAGGATATAAAGACATCAGGAAACAAATTCTGCTAGGTGACAAAATATTATTTTATTCACTATCAAGGACAATGATAGAACAGTAATCTCGGGCAGATTTCATATACTTTGAAGAGCAAAGACTCTTATCGGTAGGAATTCAAGATAAAGTTTACTGTAGAAAAACCCTACTGACAAATTTAGCTAACATCAGCACTTCCTATGCCAGAATACATAAAATTAAGTGGTAAAGCAGGCTGCAGGCCAACTGTTAAAGGACAGTGAAAAAGAACAGCTCCTGTTCACACCCTAAAAATAAGAGCCTTCATTGGGTTTATTTTAAAAAAGCTAGATCTCTTTTCCATACAGATGAGATAAAAAGGAAAGCTGCATTTCATAAATCTCTTGGCCTTACGTCTACAAAGTTTAGCCAAGGGACCGAGTCAATCTTTGGAAAAATACTAGAGTTTCTTTAAACCTCCACCAAAAAAAAAAAATCAGGCATCCTTTAGATCAAAATTCTCCACAGTAGATTACCTCCAGGTGATAAATGGAATACTAGAGAAGATGAATGAATGGCATGAACCCCCTATATATACCATTCACTAACTGCCGGAAAGATCTTAATTCAGCTGAAAGGAACTCTGTCTTGGAGCCTCATTGAACTAAAGAAGAAAAGCATGGATGATTGCATTCAGCATCTGAACAACTTCAGCGTAATTGAATCAACTACATTTTATTTAACTCTGGAAAAGTTCAAAAGAGAAAGTTAGAGGTGCAAGGAAAAGATACCTTTTTTGCACCTTTTTAGGTCAGAGGGGGGAAAGGACTGTGTTTTAATGGAGAGGATGAGGAGGAGGGGATTATTGAAAGAAATGATGGGGAATAGACAGTGGAGGAGAATTAGCAGAGGAGAGGATGTTGCAATTGGCACAATCAGAAAATCAGTCAAATAAAAACCTGACTGCAAGAGGCTGACTACAAGAAATATGTATCAGAAATGAAAACTGCTTTGAATACAGACCTGAGCAGACACTCTCAACCAGAGCAGGAGAATACTTTGTCTTAAGTACAGAATGTTGGTATCTTTGGTGACACATTAAGAAAAAAATTCACACTGTAGCAGGCACTTTTCTCCCATTGAATTGAATAGTCATTTCACTCAAGAGTTTTACCAGGGCATGATTATCAGGCACAGAATTACCTTCTTTGTAGAGCAATTGGCACAGGCATGGTGGAAATGTGAGAAGTGGAGCCAAAACTGTTAAGTATGCGTTCAGTTTTCAGGCACTGGGGCTTCCTTTGGCCAGGACCCTCTGCAATGCCTTGGTTCCTCCCTGCCATCCCAGCTTCTCTTCTCCCCAGCAGCTGAAGGGAAGATCAGGTGTACATACCTCCTTCCAGCCTTGTGGAAATCCATGATCTGGACAGGTTTATCCTGGCAATTCATCATCAAAGGTAAAGAGAAGATTTAGAGGCATCTTTACACCCCTCAAATTGTTTGTCCATCAAGCTGTTCTTGCAGCTGTCTTGGATGCAAGTGCAGTGTGGGTACTGCAGAGAACTGAGGAGTGTGCATGCACCACGTTTTTATAACCATATTTCTAGTGATAAAGGCTAAATATTTAGCAGTTACTAGCTAGCCCAGTTATGCTGCAACTAGTAGATAATATCTGTGTCTCCTGAATTTCCTTTCTGCTATTAGAATACGTTCTTTCAAATAGCAAACTGCCTATCACTTACTAATCTGGCCATTGTGTAACTAATACAATAAATATGTCTCCTGTAAAGTGCAGTGAAGTAATGAGCAATTTAATGAGTTAAGCAAAGAAAGATAGAAAGTGAAAATAAGAAACCATGGAAACTAGCTCACTAATCCTAGCAGAGTGCCAGCAGACTAATGAAGACAGACGGAGAGTGAAAATGAGAATAAAAAGGAGAAACAGCTCACTAAAGGCGGAGGTACGTTATATCTGCATCTTTAAAAGATTTCTGTGTTTGTTCTTTGCCCTAAGCCAACATTTCCATTTTTCACAATAGCCCAAGAATGGTTTTCTGTCAAGTACAGTGAGTCAAAAAAGTTGTTTGCAACTGGATCTTTTTACTGGCCTTTGTTTTCCTGGTCTCCTTGCCCAAGTTGCACAGTTCATTGGAAATTTCAAGTAGAGGGTACCATTTGGACATGTTGATTAGCTAGCCCTTCATTCCTTCCTCCCTTTCTTCCCCCAGATTAAGTAGTGATGAGTCAGCATCACAACTCCATGTCCTGTACTCTCTGAACTGTAATGGAAAGTCCGTTTCCTTTCCCAGCTTGGTTGCAAAATCAGGATCAGGAAAGGCTGGTTGTCTACTACAATCCAAAGGCACCACTTGACAAGCGGGGGTGTAAATCTGACCTAAGATCTCTTCTATAACTAACAGGGAGTTATAGGAACTCCTAAAAGGCATTTTGTAGGATTAAATTAATTGTTCTTTAAACTGCCTTGCTCTCTGTGAAAAGGTGAGTGGTGTAGATTTGGTACCTAAAAGCTAGGATAGATGAGTCTTGACTTCAAGGATCAGCCATGACCATGGAGGGAGGGTGGAGGAATTCTCACTTCAGTCCTGGAAGTCTAGATTGGTTTTGGGATGCAGCCTTCCCCATGTGCGTTGCTGTGGCTCTTGAGCAGCCTGTGCCATCCTCCTCTGGTGATACCCTTGTAGCTGGTAACAGAGCAGGGTCACAAACTGCTGCAGGGTCAGGCTTTGAGTTACTGGGTAGCTTCTATAGAAATTATTCTGAGATTACTCTGGCTGTTAAAACAGAACTAGAGCAAAACCTGTGACACAAAATGCTTCTTGCTATCCAGAAGCAAGCTGGAATGTTATTTTCCATTGGGTGATGGGCTAGTCCATGAGGGACTAGGTTTTAATTTCGTCTCAATAAGCATAACTTCTAAGACTGAGGACTGGGGAAAAGCATAGGTATGACATGCTTTCTTGTTAGTCACATATTAGAAAGTTGTTCATCATTTTGTGGTTTTATTTTGAATTTCAGTATGCAGATCTTACATGTTTCTCTTCCTGCCCTGGTTTTACAGAGGCAAAATATAGGAAGACAATCAAACTCTCTCCATTCCTTTTCATGCATGACTACCTGAAATCACATATTTTAAAAACATTTCATGTAAGTTTTAGCTATTTAGAAATCTGACCAAGAATGCTGGATTCATCCTATAATTCCTGCTGCAAGGAGAAATTTTCAGTGTGAGCTGATGATGTATAACAGCTCAAGTAATGGCATATTCATTATGGAATTCCAGCTACTTTTTTCCATATGGGAAGAGCAACATATCCAAAAGCAGAATTTAAGGAAATGTTGTACAGCAATATAAGCTAGTTGCGAACCCCTGTTGAATCGGGACACTGACTTCTAATCTGATTTTTTTTGCTGCAGTACATAGAGCTAGAGAAAATTATCTAAGGGGAAAAATCCCTTACTTGAAAAATGTGAAATTTGGCAAAAGTATTCCTGAAATATTCTCTTAAAAACCCCTTGACAAGTCTCCTTTCCTTCTCTGTTACAGGCAAAGTGGAAATGAAAGGAGATAAATAGAAAATTAAATAATCAAATTACTTAAATCAATCAATTTTACTCAATCACTGTAAGGAACAATACTGGTTTTTAAATACTAAAAATATGTCATTAAAAACATATCTTCTGAATTGATTTTAACTAGGAGTATAGAGTGGCTGCTGTTGAAAACGGTCACATTAACTGTTTTGCTGCTTATTTCGTCTGACTTAATGTTTAGCATTACTGCATGTCCAAAACCACAACACTCAATATCTGCCTGATGCTGCAGCTTAATCCTGCTTCAAGGAGAACAATATTTTTCTAAAAAGATATTTTAAACCCCAAACCAAGTTTTAGTGTGTACTCATTTTTCTAGGCTAGAAGTCTTCTTGTTTTCTTTTCTGGTACAAAACATAAAATATGTAGAAGAGAGAACCTCTGTAGGTGCTGAAATAAACTTTAAGCTAAAGTCCAGATCCCTATAGCTGTGGTCTCCACTGGTTCACTGTGACAAAATCATAATCCAATATGCATTGTGCACCCAGATTTATCTGGTGCTGGAATTGTGCTGTCCTCATTTGACTTCTATTAAGGAGTGTAACTCCACAACCCCAGTGTTTCACAACATAGCTTTTGCCTTTAATAATACCTTGGAGCAAACAGGACACATGCCTGTTTTCAAGATGTTCAGGTACATCTTGAAAACGTGTCAGGTAAATGGGGCTGTTTATGAGAGATCTGTTATAGCCAGTTCAATAGTATGTAATTTAAGACTATGTTTTAAACTAAGTGTGGGGACTCTCGTGTAGTGGGTTAATACATACATGACCTTTAGCACATCCTGACCTTCCCCAGCCTGAGATAATGTTCCATAACAAATTTATTGTGTCGGGGAGATGATTTGTCAGCCAGCAGAAGTAACTGGTAAGAACAAAAGGGAGCAGGGACTGAGAGGAGTCCGCCAGTTGGGAATGCTCTTTTATTTATTCTCTGTATCTAGATTGTAATTTTTTATGTGCAATGTCTGAATCCCCACCTATCCTGCGACTGAATACTAATAGGTACCTCTTGCTTTACTTATCTTCTGCCTAGTCTAATAGTTTGATTGTCGCTTTACACTATAAGCCAGTGAGAGCAAAGACCCTTGTCTGCTTGGCTCTGACCTACTGCTGCCCAACAGCAGCTATATTTATAGTGATATGTAAGTTAATAGATAATAATTCATCCATAAAACAACTTTTCCCAAGTCAGAAGCTTGACAAGCACCATACAGCCTGAGAGCACTTTTTGCACAACGAATTCCACATAAATGAAGATACGTATATCCATTCTGATTTTTTGGAAAGCAGAATGAAAGTATTTGAAGTTTTAAGTCCTTTTATTGCAATGTATTTATTTTCTCTGTGTTAAGACATCTAACAGGAAAAGCATTTTACAACCAATACCTTGTATATTTTTAAACAGAACTGGGGCTTTTATCAGAGCAGGGGATATGCCTAATGAAAGAATTTCTAATGAATGTTTACTTGACTAAAAGTGGTATTGTCAGTGGTTGCGTTTCCTTTATTCAGTTGCTTTGTAAGTGCTTATAGACCTCACCTTTTATGTATTAGCTAAATGTATTAGATAGTTTATGGAAAATGACCTTTGAAGAAGTGGATTCAGTTGCTTTAGGACTTGCAGCCATCCATGGAAACACAAACTATGAAACAAAAGCACGCTGATGTGACCTTGTGTGCTTGGTTAAACTATCACACCAGTCTGCACTGGGCTTTTGAACATGAAAATTTGCATTTAATTAGCCACAGATAATCAGCCGTACTAATATAGCAAATAGAAATTGTCAGCAAGTAACGTGGTAGAGCAAGCAGTGTTGAGGTTTTGGGATGCTGTGCTGCTTTCTTTTACTTCCTTTTTCCCTTATCACTTGACAAAACGGGAAAGAAAACAAGCAAAAGAGAAAGAGAAGCCAATGGAGTAGTGTTTACTGATTCAACATCTATTGGTTTTGGAACTCAAATCATAATTTTTGTTTAGCATTTTCACATATGACCTTTGAGATTTTATTTTTTGAAATGAACTTAGAATGCTGTTATAAATATTACTCCATCTATTAACATAACATTTTTTTTTTCATTTTTTTCATCAAGGTGTCTAGACCCTCATTGTTACGTCAGCTGCTATGAGCACCTCACTTTTACACAGCTCTTTGCATCACATTTAAAACATTGTAGCTATGACACAGAATGAATTGCCTGTCTTAATTCTCTGGCAAAGTACAATGGTATTAATTTAAGGATCAAGTTCACCTATACTTTTATGAAATTAACTCTGAAATTATGTGTCTGCAAATATAATGCTGCTCTTACTGAGTAATGCTGCTGCTGAGCATATTAATAAATTATTGCTGTCTCCTATGATTACAATAAAATATTTTAAAATTAAATCCAGAGATGCAATTAAATTAATGGACTCAAGGAGAAATATAAAGCTATAGGATGTAGCAGTGTAAAAGGCTATCTCATGGTTGTGTGAGCCTTTTGAGTATCAGATGGATTTTCATTATAAAGAGATCTGCATTCTTTTCGATCCCACATTGACATTAAAGGCAAGATACCATGAAAGTAATGCTTAATATTAAGATACATACATAGTCCAAACCTCAGAAGATATTCTCATTCTCGAACAAGGATTTCAGGCTGAGAGAGCTCACCCCTATTTTTCAGTACATTCTTCTCCTCGTCCTATTTTATGAAGTTCGCCTACTGATTCTCTCTTTCCAGAGTCCTCTGGGAAGCATCAGAAATGACTCTGAGAGTTGCTGTGGAATGGTATGAATAATTCTTATTCCTGGAATTCATTTACTCATAATGTAGAGCCTTTGGGAACAATGGACCAAAAATAAGTCTCATGGGGTTACACTATTACTGTGTTTAGGTTTAGGTGTTTCAGTACAAAGGCACAAGAACCTTCTTGAGTAACAGTGCTATTCGATGTCCTTCCTTGGAGTATGAATACTTTACTGGATTAAGAACACGAGCCCCACAAAAGGGGAACAAATAACGATTTATATTTTATTTTCGTTGGCCCAAGTCCATGTATAAATTTGGTAGAGGAAGGATAGTATGGCATCAAAATGATTTTATGTTTCCTTATGTTAGTGTCTTCTTGCCAGATTAATCTCATAATGGTCAGTGTTGATTATATATTTGGTCAAATGTTTTTCTATTGTTCCTGAAGAACAGGAAGAATTTTTACAAGCTCTCTATTCCTTAAATTGCTTTTCAGCACCCTTTGAAATATTTCGGTGTATTATACGACTGATCATACATGAAGTATCCACAAAGTAAATCAGCCACAGTGGTTCAATACCATTTTAATTGAGTTGTCTATGTTTTTAAATTGAAATAGTCAATTGCAAAGGTGTATTTGCCCAGGAAGCCCAGCTTATAAACCAAATTTATTCTGTATCTAACAGAAAGAGTCCTGCATAAAATTAAGGAGAGAGGAGCCCCAAGTATTAGATGTGCATCTTTCCCTCAGCAGACTGTGCCTTTAAATTGGTCTCAGAGAAAGAACAGTGCATTTATAATTTAGCTTGTCCTGAAGGAGAACTCTTCTCTGTGGGAGGATCCTCTTTAATTACAACTTCACAGTAATAAGATGAGAAATGAGCAAGCAAGAAAGTACTGCTGGAATGAGACATGATAAATCAGTTTGTCCAGGGAGCACGTTTATACCAGATCTATCACCACATTCAGCATGGCGCTATCTTTCTTATTTCAATAAGGAAATCTCATGAAGAAATTTTAATTGCATACTATTAGGTGAAAGTCAATGTCCCATAATGAGCAAAGTGAAACCTGCATTTTTTCTTCTTTTATCTTCATGCTTTGAGTTCCCAAGGATTAACACAAAATGATTTGCCCTTAAATTGCACTCTTTTTTTTTTTGTTCATTTATCTGAAGGATGTAGATTTTAGGTAATTTAAAAGGCACCACGCTTTTGCTGTATGCTTCATGCTTGCAAGTTGGGAGTCAGGGGGGAAAAAAATTCCAATTTTCGAAGTCTCCTATTGTTAAGGGTGACTGAATGGCAGCCTGCAATTATATGATTTCAATGTAATTCATTCAGTAGGGAAGAGGTAGGTTCATAGATGTCTGGCTTAAAAGATTGGCATTGCTGTGTGATTAATTTCCAAACTTTGGAGGTATTTTCAAGAGCATACAATGGAACCATGTGACAGTGACATTTTCTGGATTTATGCTAGGATTGTTTTATAATTGAAGTGTTAGGCTGGTAGGGACCACATTATCACAGGAGTTTCATTTTTAATAGGATAAATGTATGTTTGTGTGTGTGTATATATAAAATATGTAAGTATGCATCCATAAGTATACATGTACATACATATATGTATATGTGAGCACTCCTACATGTGATGTGTGGAAATGTACAGGGGGAATTTATTATGCAGATGTCTTTACAGCATGTTTGCACTTGCCCCTTTCATGCAGATTTTCAAGGATTACGTTTTTCTCCTTTTCACGTAATAAAGGTAATGATGGGGTTCATTCTTGAAAGAGTTGTAATTTAATGCTTGATTTAGGATATTTAAGCAAAAAACAAAGTATTTATTTTTTGAGGGAATTAAATTTGTGACTTATAATTACAGGCAAAAATGGGCTCTAATGGGCAACTGGGAACTACCTTCTCCACAACAGGGTTTTTTTGGTCCATTGTTTGTTATGGTCAATGTATTCCATAATTACTTATAGTTAAAGCTGAGCCAAATCTTCATTATCAGACTTCAAATCTCATGAACCTTACCTGCACAGAAGAGCTGAAATGAATTGGAAGTGAAAGCAGAATGCTTTCAGCTTCCCACCAGAAGAAAGATGCACTACATTTCTAACTCAAAGGACAAAGAAATTGAGGGTGACAGTCTCAAAAATTTAAATAAAGATGTATTACAGATAATTTTTGTCTCTTTTAGCAGATATTCCTAGATTTGAACATACAAGTTGTATATTGCAATTTTTTGACAAAACTCTAGCAATAGGATCATCCTTTAAAAATATAGGTTACCATTTTTGTCATATTTGTGTGCCTCTAGGAGGTCAGCTTGAGGAAGGATGTGCCACTGAAGGGGAAACCTGTGGTTAAAGCTGGCAATGCTAGATGGAGTTGATTCCAGCTGAAGATTTTCTGATAAAATTATTTGCAGAAAAAAGGAGAATGGTTATTGCTTTTGCTGGAAAATGCACACCAGTTCTGGAAGAACAGCTTCTTGAGATGAAGATCCCAGGATCAAGCTCATATTGTTTGGGTTTCATGAAATCCTGCGGAAGTTTTAGGATTCAGAGACGCTTTTGAAATCATGGCAGAACAATACCTTTCTTTAAATATACATGATTCCCTCTTCAAGCCCAGTCTGAACTCCAGACCAGTACAAATTTCTGGGGGAATGGGATAAATGAAAGGGAAAGGAATAAAAAGGCAAGAAATTAAACAAGTGTTTTTAATATTTCTGCTATGGGAAAGTTTATTGAGTGCTTGCAGGTTTTGGATGTTTAAACTTTACCCAGCACTAGTCTAATGGTCTGTACTGTTAGCTTAGAAAAGGAAAAAATCAAAACTAGGGAAAATAAGAAGTTCTAGTCTGCATGTTTTCCCCAAAAGATAGGAAAAAAGATATTGCACTGCCAAGATGCTAAAGTTCTACCCAAATGCCCAGTTTTGCACGTTGATCAGAAGTCCTGGGGTAAACTCACCTGAGGGTGAGGAAGCCTATTTCTGCCTTCTGTGTCTTACCTGAGTGGCGAGTTGCTGCTCTCGTTTATGTACAGCATCTCTCCTTCAGGCTTGTACAGCACCCCTATGCATTATAGAGGTTCCTTTTTTAGCTAAAGGATGTGGGAGCTCACCAAGTGACATCTCTATTCATCTAGGTCTCACTATGTTTTCAGAGTAACCCTCTCCTCAAGACAGGGTCTTTAGGAGGCTAGAGATTGCTTTTGGCATGTCAGTAAGCCAGGCTTTTCTTTTGAGTGAACTGAACATCATGCAGGATGGTGCTGGGGATCGTGGAAGAGCTGGGAGACAGTGTTACTAAATGATAAAAGCTGTTAAAAATGTCAGATTGCCTGTGTGGTCCTGGTGGCCTCAGGTAGCATAGCACAGAGGAGGGGATGGAAAGGTAGGGATGAGGAGGCTCACACGAGTTGTTTCCCTCCCTTGGTGAAAGAGGGTTTGTGTGATGGACACACACCATGTGGGGGAAATTGTCCTCTCAGTATGAAATGACTGTCTATTTGTTCTGGTTGTGGAGCTCCCATTAAGGCTGGTGGGACTCACAAAAAGAATTCTGAATGGGAATCCAAAAGCAACTGTGATTCAAAGATGAGCAATTTGCCCCATAATGTGAAGGTAGTTTTATGAGCTGTTTATTCAAGCTGCTCTACACTGTAAATACTCTTAAAAAATGACCCTATTGTAGAGTCACTTAGTACACTGACTTACACAAACACCGTTGCTGTGGTTTTTCATTGCACACATTTTGGGATGTTGGGGATACAGTATTGCAAAGACCTTACACCATAAATCCAAATCTCAAATATCAGAAGGAATGAAATTTTATAATACCATTCATAGAACATAAATCCCTTCTCACAACCATTTTGTTTCTGTGAATTCCAAGGAATTCCAGCATTCAGCTGTTCAGAAACAAACCAGGGATAATTGGTGATAACTCATCTGCAGTATATGAGGTAAACAGAGGAATTTAAACAAATCTTCAAGCACGAAACACAGAATATGTGGCTCTAAACTCAGGCAATTGTATCATGCATTGTTAAGTGGTTGATATGAATGGTTGGACTCGATGATCCTGGAGTTCTTTCCAACTTAGTGATTCTGTAATCAGGAAAGGACAGCAGACATTTGGAATGACTCCTGAGAAAATGGAGAAATGGTACAAAGATATTGTTATATGATATTTAATGTATTTATTCATTTATTTATGTTGCAGTGATTAAATGGAGACTTTTAGTTTAAAATGAATGAGGCTGATGGAAGTTGGTGCTGTGTAGCAGCCTCTGAGTGGCCTTGATGTCACTGGCTAAGACTCAATCCTGCTCCTGTTCTGTGCTACCAGCTGAAAAGAGCTGTCTTTCCTATGCAAACAGTTATTTCCAGAATGTCACAGATATGCAAAGCTCTGTAAGGCTCTGGCCTTTCTCTTTAACTTCTCTCTGGTCCAAAGAACATCCTAATCCAGTCATAGAGCCAAATGAAGACTTGTGCCAGTTGTAGCCGTGCTTTCAAATGCACTGTTGAGTGAAGCTGGGACTGCGGGGTTAAGAGAGCTTGCTAGAGGCTTGCCAGGACATATTGGTTTAGGTTAACACAGCTGCTTGGAAGAAACCCTCCCTATACAATAAATACTAGGGTAATAAGCTTGCAAAACTGCCTAAATAACTAAGTACTGATGTGATCCACTGTAGCCTTTTAACTGTACTAAGGTTGCTTCTTAGGCTTTCTTTTCTCTAATTCCATATTTAAAGTTAAAACTCCCTGTGTGGGCATGAACTACTCGGCCTCAAGTATTTGTTGCTTTCCTATGGAGTACAATTTCCCATTTTTAGGAAATACATATCTTGCTGCATACCTTTTATTTAATTTATTCAACACAGGGAAGCACAATTGAGAAGTACATGCACCAGTCCACATGCTAATATAGGAATGCTTACATTTTGCCCCATCTCAAAAGTGACTTTCCCTTAAGACCTACTGTTACACTGATTTCTTTATTTTAAAAGTTTTGAATTTGTTAAAATTACTGCGAATTTAATTGTATAATTCTTCTGATACGCTGTCTCTGAAATCTACCAGAGGCCTGTGCAATTAGCAAAACTCTTTTCCAGTAATGAGTTTGTTTTGTCTTCTTGCAGCAGTATCGACACAAAAATCGCTGTTACATGAAACCATGGTGCGAAGCTTGTGTTGAGCGTAGTTAACACATGCATGTAAGATAAAAGACCTTGTGTTTTAAATCCATGTATGTTTGTTGCCTGTACATTGGAGCACCGAAGTGTAGGAAGTGCTTGCTTCTGGGAGAAATTACCTGGTTTGTAGGTGTAACAATTTCTGTGATCTGTGAGCTAGTAATCAGATTATCATGGAGCAACTTTGTACAACTTCAAAGCAGTGTCATCAAATTCCTGCAACTACTATGCTTTTGATGTGCTTTGGAGGACTTGGTTATATGAAATAGCATGAATAGATTTTCATCCCCTTAAAAAGATCCTTTCAGAATTGGAAACATAAGGACCATGAAATTCTTCAGAATCAATGTCTTTCCTTTCCCTGATTCAGGGGACTTAGGGTTTTTTTTTAGCACGTGTCTATATTGTATGGAAGAACCTTTATGACCTAGAGAAGTAGAACAAGGTGCTAGCAAATAATGATCTTTAGTTCTGTAATCAAATCCACCTAATTGTGCCTTTAAGAGGTAACATAATACCTCAGATAATTAAAATACCTGATTTTAGCTGTACAAAAATGTCTTTAACCAATGCTGAAGAACTCATTCAAGTCTTGATCATGGTGGGACCTCCAAGGTGGAAGGAGGTTGCCTCCCTGAAGATTTCTTGGCTCAACAACCTATCCACACACCTTGTATACCCACTTTCTCAGCCCAGTGACCCACTGAATGCAATGATGAAAACTTGGTGTTATTTGACCTTTTCATCTGATTAAAATGCTTGGTGCTGGGCTTAGCCGAGTTTGGATACCACCATGGCATTTTGAATTCAGGATGACTATATAATATCAATTAAAATGACAGTGACAGGGCTTTTCTTGTACAACTCTTTAATACGAGCTGTAAGACACAGAGGGGCTTGGTGGTTTCTTTGTGGCTCGTTTTCCTAGTCTCTGTATTTTCAGCTAAGGGGATACGGTCCCCTGCCAGTAGATGCAGGCTATTTAAATGCTCCATTGGAGAGGGATTAAAGTTTATGCAAGGTCACTGGGGATGTGATAATTATAATCACAGGTTTTTGGCTCCACAATGACAGCCATTTGTTATTTTCGCTCGAGTAATTCCTGCAGCTTGGAGCTGTTGACAAGCGTGCACTGATTTACTGGCCCCCCCAGGTCCCAAGGCAGTGTCCGCTCTGAAGTCTGACACCCCTGCCTGGCTCCTGCTGCTTTCAGTATCTTTTCTGCTGCGAGCTGCAATACTGACTGAAAATTGGAGAAAAATATTGTGTTAGTTTATAATGGGATCAGAGAGAAAGAGACATAGGGTTGCTGAGTTTGTTACAACTCTGCAGCTTCCCCACACCCCTTCCATGGCTGAGCACTTGTTTCTGTGTTGCAAGGGGATTAATAAACTACTGATGTGATTTACATTGTAGGACCATTGGGGTATTTTTGTGGTGGAGAAGCCCTGAGAGCTTGGATGCAAAGAATAAGAGAAAAACATCAATTTTTTTGAGAAGCAGATCTCCCTTCTGTCTCTTCTGCCACCTTTCCTCCCTTTCCCTTTCTTTTTGATTTATGTTGCCTTATTTTGTTTGTTTTTGCAATCAGAGGTAAGAGCATTTTAATACATATTAAATGGTGATAAATAGAGAATAGCTGATGGGTTAAGGCCAATATGACGTTTGTCTTTATGGGTGGGGAGATTGATAACTCATGAGTGGCATGAAAAAAATCAAGCAAAATCACTTAATAGGGAATCTATTTTTTGGAGAAGCATTTTTCTTTTGTGCGGGCACATGACTGCCATGATAGCTCTTTATATTTTGTTTATTCAGCTTATCTGTTCTTTCCCTAGGCCTCCAATTTCCTCAGTCCTTTCCCTCTATAAAGCACCTCAACCTTCCCAATTTGCATTTAATACATTCAATATGTGACCTTTCTCTATCTCCTGCTGAACCTTCAACACCAATTCAATCCTTGTCTATGGTTCAAACCTCCCTTTACTCTTCTTGAATACTTTCCAAACTCTTCTATGTCTGATCCACTATCTGTGCTCTCACTTCAGAGACACTTCCAGATGTCACCAGAAGAAATGATGGCAAGGGACAAACTAGGAAGGTCAATTTAATGCCAGGTGAACAGACAGCTGTCCTTGACTAAATCAGGCAGTTTACCCCACCTAGCATTAGAATCATAGAATCATAGAATTACTAGGTTGGAAAAGACCTATCAATCACTAAACCATGCCCCTCAGCACCTCATCCACTTGTCCCTTAAACACCTCCAGGGAAGGTGGCTCAACCACCTCCTTGGGCAGCCTGTTCCAGTGCCCAATGACCCTTTCCATGATTGTATCTTTCTTTCTTCCTGCTCTGGTGAGTTGCTTCTGAGTTTGTCTCTGTTGTTTCCCTGTCACCATCAAACCTAAGACTTCTTGCTGTTGCCTGCTTCCCAGTACTTGTCTTTCTGCAGCTTTTTACACAACTTCACAGTTTTCTGTATTTCATGCTTGATTCTGCTTAGAGATAGATTGTACAAAATATCCCTTTCTCATCAGCCATCTCGTATTTTCCACAGCTACGTTGGTCTCAGTTGCTCAGAATTACATTATTATCTGCCTGTCTTTATGCAAAGTATTTCCATGACTGCTGGGACAAAGAAGTGCTGGGCATATATGAGGTCTGGTAGCAGACCTAGGGTGATCTGATTGCAGATATGGCACGATTACAACAGCTCTGTTCTATCAGGGAACTAGGCAAATAATAAAATTCTTTCTGTCTGTCCCTGAATAATATGTTCTATGTTCCTGTCTCACCATTAGTACCAGCATAGACGTGTTGTTGGTTTTCTTCTTGGTTTCTGCTAACTGTTCTTCCTAAAGAGCAGCAAATGACTTTTCCAATTGTCATGCGCTTAATTCTTCTTTTCCATCGAGTTGTACCTCTGGAAAGCCTCTGATGTCACTAATAAATACTACACTCCTCTTGTCTCCCTGCCCCATCTCTGAGACTGTGTCCTTTTAGACTTGTAATGATGAATTTAAGACAGCTTTGTATCATTTCAAACTGCCCTCCTTTTATTATCCCAATATGGGTATATTTCCTAATATTTCATGCGTCAGGCTATGAGTTTGCTATTAAGATGAAAAACATTTGGTTTACCCTTGAAATTTAATTTAGTATTTGCCTTACATCCCTTGTTTCACCTCCAGAGCAATAGTAGCATTTTTACTTATTTAAATCCTGCTTCAGCAGAGATCCTTATTGGTACTATTTTTTTCTGAGCTATTCCAATCTTCTGTGTTTATCTCTGCCTGCAAACCTGGCCCCATTTCACTGTGAGCTAATTAAAAGAACTTACAAGGTTAAATAGACAAAGTTCAGGAGAAAGGAAGTTTTGCTATCTCCTTTTTTTTTTCCCCAGTAAAACTGAGCAAATTGCTTGGTTTCATGTAGAATGTCTCTGTGAGAGGCATCAGCAGAACCTGTATGGGTAACATGTCAAGTCCAAGACTGACTGGGAAGTCATTGGTCTTCTGTGAGTCTTTTTTTTTTCTTATCAAACAAAACCTATTCTTTTACAAATTAAAAAGAAGAACTCTATAACTTAAGCAAAACTGTCTTCCCCA
This sequence comes from Clamator glandarius, assembly GCA_033459285.1. Lineage (NCBI taxonomy): Eukaryota > Metazoa > Chordata > Aves > Cuculiformes > Cuculidae > Clamator > Clamator glandarius. The sequence continues at coordinate 2,636,708 of JAUNZM010000016.1, read as the reverse complement.
GTACCATATTACAATGCATAAAGATTAAAATTGAAGGATGAGGACCTGCCGCTGTTGTGCAAAATATTTATATTAAGAACGTGGGAATGGGAGCTTTGAGACCTGGGACTTGCATGTCTGTACATTTAGCTCATACGAATTTTGGCTTTCATCCTGTAGCAGACATGGGATGATGAATGCAATCGTCTTGTGTGAACTATGCAACTTTCTTTGTCATGGACCTATATTTGGTCAGCTAAAAATGTCACAGCAAAACAAACTAGTTGTGTATCACCATGGATCTGTTTTGAAATCTCGTGATTATTGGGTATTTTTTGTTGGAAGGGGAAAGTTCTGCTGCATGTGCTTTAACAAACTGGTCAAGCTATTTCCCAAATACTCCTAAAATTCACAACATATTGGAGGAATGCAGCGTATTTTGTGTCTTATCTGTTTTGCTGCATTTGGAAGAATGGCTTTATTTTACACTGAGTTGTGCAGGAATTCAACCAACTCTTTATCACATGAGGCAGTGGTAGAAGTGCAACCAAGAAGTCAGATTTTCTTTGCTTGCATTTTTTCTTTGCTGTCTTGTTGCTTTTAAAACATTTCATTTTCACAAGGAAAATGCTCAAAAAAAGCACATTTGTAGCAGCTTCAGCATGACATGCTGGGGATTTCCTAGCTGAGAAGGATAAAAGGTAACAGTCTGGAGGTGCATTTCTCTGTTGGGCATTGGAATATGAGTTAGGTGGAAAAATATGTGGGTTCCATGGGTTGCTAAATGTTATTTTGGTATATTGTCCTTGTGCACAAATGATCAGTGACTGTACAGTAGTAACTCATAGCTTTTCTCCCAAACATCCAATATACAATTACCTGCATGGAACATGATTCCAACCTTCCAGTGTATAAAAACTTGTTATCAAGAAGACAGTGACTGGTTTCTTCAGTCAAACCTTCAACAATAATTGATTAAGAAGCAATAGGCTTAAATGAAGTGAAAATTTATGTTATACTTTGAAAGAACTTTCTAACTTCAAGGACGGGCAACAATGCAACAGTTAACTTATCAAATCCCCATATCTGTTGTTTTTTTACCACTAGAAAGTGAGGAATGGTGGTATACTTGTTCCTGGATTGGAATAGATAAAAGAATTAGATTATTTTTCATGTTCTTTGCTTTGTTTTGTTCCTGTAATCATGATCTAAAGTTAAATATATTATTCAATATCTTCCTCACTTCCTAATCTTCCATGCATTAAGTACTCCACTTTTTTTCCCCCCTTTTCCTTCCTTTTCAATCTTTACACGGGTTTTTCACATTTCTTCACTATTTCTGTAGGGTCTACTTGTGAGAAGTGATATTTGGGCCTATTCTGCTTCATTCCACGATGCAACTGTGCTGGCAAAGTAAGTCTGCTGCAAAATCCTCAGTCCTGAGTGATACAGTGTAGATGAACAGTGCTATATAAATGTAAATTTCAATTCATTCCCTTCATTCATTCAACAAGCTATCAACACAACCTTGTCATTTCAATTTTCCACACTTTTTTGTGGGAGTCCTCTGTCTCAGTGAAATCTCATTCCCTTAGCCCAGTGCCAAAGGTGACCAGGCTGTATTAGAATATACAGTCACTTTTTTTTTTTTTAAGTGGTCAGACTTGATGAGAAGAAGGAGGAAGCCAGTTGCAGCCTCAGCCAACCTTTTTCCCTGCTTCATTAACCAGACCACAGCCAAACAGGCAGTGCTGCCATCTCCATTACTGCCCATGTAGCAGCATATGCCCTGTTAGCAATATTTTTGAAATTCTGATAAATGACACACTTTAACCCCATGCAATAAAAACAGTGAAAAATACTTACATAGGAAATATTAAGAACACTCAAGGTGGTGAGGAAAATACATTACAGAAAAATGATCTTTCAAAATCCCCCTTCCCATTACTCGCAGAAAGAAAAGAGTCTCTTGCTTTCACTATTCTGCCTAGGGCTTCTCCTGCAAATTGCTTGAATACAGATTTTTCAGGTGAAAGGGCCCTTATGTGTGCCTACACAGCCTCTTGCTTAAAGACCAGTTCTTACAGCCCAGGATTAGCAACTAGTAATAGTTAATACAAACATATTCAGAAAGAGCAGGATAAAAAAGGTACTTCAACAGCCACCCATGGTATTCTCAACATTTCATTTTCTACTTAGTTTTCTAAGCGCAGAAGAGCTGATACTCCCTCTGGCACTTAAAATGTCACTGTCACTGATATGGCTGTTCCCCGACTGGCCAATATTAAATCAGTTTTCCAAGGTTTTTGAATTTCTTTTTGCCACATCTGGTCTATTCCCACCTTTTCTCTTGATGGACCTCCAAACACTTCAAGCCACCCTTTTAATGTGATCCTGCTTTCACATGAAATTCAGTTTACCTATTTGCCCTTAGAGAGGACAACCAAAATATCATAATATATCATGAAGTGCATGTAGGTTGGGCAATTTGCAGCCCCTTGTGAAAGCTACACTATTTTATCCAAGATGTGTATGATATTACCACAAGAATCTTTGGGGAAATTCCAAGTGTCAAGTTAGAAATATATGATTTTGATCTGTTTAGAACACTGCTTGCATTTTAGAACAGAATTTCTCTTCCATCTCTTAGAGACACTTCTCCAACATTTGGCTCCTGAGCCTTAAAGAGTTGAAAATTATCTTGTTATTTATCTTAACCTTGCTTGCAATCTCCCTTACTGTCTCTTCCTCTGCCTCCTGTTTTAATTTTTTCTTTACACTCTCTTAACTTCTTTCTGCAATCTTTCTAGTCCTCCTCTCTACCTAATGTTTTATAGCTTGTATATGCCTCTTTCTTAACTATAATTACTTTTTGCACTTCCTACTCCTAGTGTATTTATTGCTTGATAGCACGCGTAGCCTTGGCATATATTCATTTATCTTTGGATGTTTCTCATTTGCTTTTGGTTCATTTGGTGGTGTTTCTGTATCTCAGCAAGAAACTGTGGGTTCAAGATTCACCCCACAGTCAGGATGGCTTCTCAGGGGTTCATGATGGAGCTGATTTACAGCACTTCTGGGTAGCATACTGAAATTTTCAAGTGATAATTTCCATAGGCATTTCCTTCACACAACCCTGCTGCTTGCCAAGGTACCCAGCCAGATAAGAGCTAAAGACCCTACTGCATGTCATAGAAAGAGTAAGAAAATTCTAAGTCTTGGTTAACACTTCCAAAACAAAATGATTCAAAGACTATTGCTGTACATGGCAGTTAGAGTTCACTTGTGTGTTTGGCTCCCTTTCCTTACTAGAACACTACGGGATATAATCAAGACAATTAAAGAGTCTGACGGTTTTTTGGTTTGTGGGTATACGGCAAAGAAATTAGTATCTCATTGAATCCTTTTCAGCAACCCTGTTTAAAAGGCACCAACCTAGTGGCAAGAGCATTGTATGCTAATCTATTAGACCAGTTATTCTTCCTTTTATTTATTAATAACAAATTTTGATTACTTAAGTAACAGTGTAGGTATTAGGCAAATCATATTTTTATTTTCTAATACAATAGACTGGTGCTCTGCTTTCTTAAAGCAACTTTAAACTGATAAGTTTCTACATTAAATTTTTTGGGATTATCTGAGCTTGGAGCTTTTGCAGGGGTTTTACATCACTGAGGTCAGAACCAAGAGAAGTTTTACTTCACACTAGGTTGTATTAATAGACCAGATGAAGGAACTGAAATTGTCTCATTCTCAGTGTATTTTGTTATTCGTAGGTGTCTCTGAGTCAACTTTTCTTTCCTCCTATGCCAGCATATTGCTAAGTTCAATGCTCAAATAATGAGGTTGGCTTAAAATAATATTTTTTAAACAAAGATTTCTGTATTTTGACTACTTTTCTGAAGAATTTGTCTTTATGCAACTTATAGTCACGTTTGTATGCTAACCTTTTACCTTTGGTTTGAAAAAGTGTTATTGAAGAAAGGATACTTTAAAGAAATTTGCCCCATAAAATAGCCATCTGCATCCTGGTCAGACCCATGTCTGACAAAATAGTATGTGATGTTCATGGCAGGTGGATGTCAGCAAATATTTGCTACACAATTTTGGGTATGTCTGCTCCAGATTTTATACTGACTTCTATGGGAGAAGAAATGTTATTTTAACATAACAAAATTAAAACATAGAGAAGGTCAATTGCAACTCCTTTTTATGCTGTTGCTGCTCACTATCCTTGAAGAAAGCCACAGGAAATGTGATGAATATATTTTAGGTATGTTTTTTTACAGTAAATAACACCAAAACTGCTTCCGATGATGTTACCCATCAATTTAGTGGAAGATAACCTAGGGAAACAAAAATAAAAACTGAGTTGGAAATCTACAGCTGATTTATAAATTGTCTGCTAAAGGCAATTTGCTCTCTCTCTTTGTCTGCTGCAGTTACCCAATTGCTGCTGAAACTAATTGCTCTTTTCTGGGCATTCTTTAAAGAGAAAAAAAAGAAACACCACAAAACAAAATAAACAAAAATGTGTGCCAATGAGAAACAGTGAATTGCAATCAGAGCTTTCCACTAATTATCAGCTTCTTATTGGAGAATTGTGCCCAACACACAAATGTAATTGCTAAGGTTAACACGAATGCCGGCTATGCCAAACATAAGGTGGAATTTTTTTGAGCACATATAGAGCTCTGGCAGTGTCAAGGTCTTTTTCAGGTCAGATCCCTAGCAGCTGATCTAGTTCTGTGCTGAGGGTGATTCAAAGGTTAAGTCTTATACCAAAGGGCTGTTCTGGTCAGACACATAATTGGAATAACAAAGTCGATATATGTTGCTGGTTGTGGGACACAATCTTCATTTGATCTCTCACATGGCAGATTAATTAAGTGTTATCAATTAATGGCCTCGTAAAAGTGAACACCCTGTTAGTCACTTTTCCAAGTAGTGTCAAGCATATGCAAACCCTGGGGGTAAGGAGGGGGTAGGAGGAGGAATCAACCCTGAAAGGCACAGTTGCTTTCCAGGAGTTGGAGGCAAAAATGTCATAACAGAAATACATATTCCAAAAAGTAATGACTAAATAGCAGTAAACCTTTTCCATAAATTCTGTTTTTACAGTGACTATGAGCTTTGTGTGGAACTGTGTGTGAAATCATTCAAACAGGCTCTCCTCAAATCCTTATGTGACAAATATTACTCTTATTATTGTACACTGGTATATATCACATTGCCACAAGCAACATGCAGGGCTGGGCGAAGTGGTACCTTTGAATGCCAAGGGACATGTACCTGGAGGAACAGTATGACGGCCTTTCTTCACCCTGCTGTGGCTGCTCAGGTGTGCAAGTGCTCATTGGTGTGAATAATTGACACTGCCAATTAATAGGTTTTCAGTGTTTAGAGTGCCTCAGAGAGTGAAGGTATTTCAAGCTCAGTGGAAAGAATATTTTAAATACTGTTTGTGTATTGTGTTATGTTTTTCTTTTTTAACCTGTCTAATAGATTTTGCACTTTTAAGACTTTAGGATACGACCTGCAAAAACAGAATGAAGTATCTAAAGTGGAAAACACCTAATAGTGAACTGCATTTGCCCCATAACGATGTTTTGGGCATATAGCAGTAGATGGCTTCCATCAGCCCACCCAGCAACAAATAATAGAGCTGAAAATCAAACAGTCTTTGCTGCTTTTCCTTGTCAAGAACCTGTTTAATTTTGCAAGGGAATCACCAGCCCTTATTTCAAAAGCTTGCTTACAGGATGCAAACAGGCACTCAGATTGCCTTCAAAAACAAATTGAGGAGATACATTATTTATAGGAAGTCTACCTAAGAGGTATTTGTTAACCATTGGCAATTGCTTTAAATGTATATTTTCCTGATAGTAGTAATACCTTTTAATTGTTTGATTTCTTTCAGTCCAAGCAAAAAAAAAAATATTTACTCCATAGAGTAGTAATAGTGTTAAAGGTATCTGAGTGACTGCACAGATAGATAGACTTGGCTTATCAGAAAGCTCTTTCTCTTCCAAGGTAAAACTCAGATACCATTTTGTTTTAAGGTGTCACATGTGGCACACTGATGTTTCAGTTACAGGGAACCTACATTTAGAGCAATTTTTTTTTTTGAAAAGTAGGGGTTTTTTTTCAGTTGTCAGCAGATGAGATGTTTTCCCAGTGTCATGGCAGACAGGCTGCAAGACCATGGCATGTAGCCTACAGAGCTTTGGAGTTGAAGAATGGTGAGAGTTGTGCCCTGCACAACTTCTGCTTTTCTTGCCTTTCTGTAATCGCATTTGTTTTCTTGGCCAATGAGTGGACATAATTGTAACACAAAAGAGGTTTTAGCGACCAGATAAGAAAATGTATGTAGAATACAATTGTTCTTAAGATAATTTTTAGCACCCTCTTTATCTGTTTCTACCCTCCCTCTGAATTTTGCCTGTTTCAACCTCATTAGATTGCTGAGCTGTTTACTGTGCGTCCTCATGAGTTTGAACTTTGCCTGCCCTTGTTCCTGATTTTGCAAATTTTCCAAGATATCGTAGTTCCCCCCAAAGGCCCATACTGGATGCCTAATTTTAGGTAGTGCCTTGTACCGTGCATTTTAGATCATGGTGCTTAGGACATTTTGTAGGATCTGGTTACCTGGACCTCACCAGCCAGGTACTGAGTGGATTGCATGGGCCTTTTACTGCAGACTCCAAAGAAAATAAGAAAAGTTTGACCTCTTATCTGAAGAGGTTTTGGGCCAAACTATTCCTCAGGATCATCTGAGAGATGTCTGTTTTCCTCTTTCTTCTTTTTCTCTCCCAAATATTTCCTGTTGTTGCAAACCAGTAGTATTGTAAACCAGTATCCCCATGGACAGGCATGGAAATGGTCTCTGCACCCAAAGGGCAGAGACCCACTGGTTCATTGCAGGCCAAGTACAGCTATCAATATGCCTCTGTGAGCAAAAATCATACCTTGAGACTATCAAGCCAGCACAGTTAGTGTATGCTAAATTATCAGATTTAAGGGTCTAGGTTTTCTCATGGCCTGATGCAGTACATGTCCTCCAATCACACAGTTGCTGTTATAAGTGTTTGATGGACAAACAGTGGTAGAAGAATGGTTTCCTCACAACTTTTCCATGTCAAGACAATTCAGCTCTTGCTTCATTGTTTAGCTTTCCAAACTTGCTATAATTTTCATGCAATAATGTGCATGCTTCGCCATTCACTATAGTTTTTGTGATATTTCTTGATACGATACTTTGTAATAAAACCATTCCTAAAAATGTATTTGCAAGTTGCGACCATATTTTTTAAAGCAGAATAATCTTCCTCAGTTTTGTCTCCATGATTAAGCATCTGAGTTCATTTCATATATTTTGTTTTATGCAGCTTAACATAAGTAAAAGAAACAATTCTCCAAAACATCACTTCTTAAAATATTTTGACATGTGATTTACAGAATTTATCTGATGGCTTTCAGAGCAAATACATATATTCTTGCCTTCCTATAATACTATGTGTAATAGCTGTGACTGTCTCTGTTTTTCCATGTTGATAAGGTGAAGAATGCAGAATTTCTGCAGTCTCCATATGTTATTTGGCACAAAAAGGATAATACCTTTCCTGTAGCATCTGCTACTTGCTCTGTACTTCTTGCAGCTCACCCCTTTTCTCTGCTATTTGCTTGTTTCATTGGCAGTATCCAAAAAAGCAGAATCTATCAGTACCCAGATAACGCTGTCATTTCTGCAAACATTTGTCCTACTGACATTTTTGTATTGATAGAGAGTATGCTGGAGCATCAGTGCAAAATTCCCTGCCACATTGCTGCCTGGTTCTCTAGGTGGGGGTGGAAATCAGCTAGGGAGGAGGTGGATTGAAGTCTTCTTGCTTTATAAAGTGGGGTAGTTTGCAGGTGGATGCATTGGCAGCACTAGCAGAGCAAAATGAGACTGATGAGCATTTGCAGATGGCTGAGGTTAGAAAATGCTGAAGTTCATCTCTGGGCACCTGTTTAGCAATTGTGGAGTCCTGAAGACATTTAAATTTGCTGCAGCTCTGCTGCTGAAAGAGGTTTTTCACTCTCTCACTGTGGCCAAAGAATGGGCAGCAATACCACAGTCCTGCTACCAGGATGTCTTGCAGGTCTTAACTTCATGGTACCATGGTGGGTTTTGTGCCAAGAACTTCTACATATTAAGACAGGAAACTTTCTGCCAGAGTCTTCTCAACAACATCATCTGAGAACCTGGGCTCCATCTGGAATAATGTTTCGCTATTGTATTTTCTGTACAGTTTGAGTGATGTTTTCTCAAGCGTAGAGAATGATTGGTGCCTTTGAGTGAAGCCCTTGACCCTTGCTACAAGCAATTGCTGCCTACAGAGTATGTAATTTCCCCTCCTCCAGCCACTTCATGGATAAAGATACTCTCACTGATGTAGTCCTTTGAAAATGGCACTGCACCTGAAGGAAATCTTTTTCAGTGATGTGAGACAGTAGCACTGTTGTCCATCAGAAAGGATATCACAAAAGGAGGATTTATATACTGTTTATACCAGAGATCCATATCATACTTAGGATTCTCACTGTGTGGCACATCTTCCCTGTTTTCTACTCTGACATACCACAATCTTTGCTGCAGATTTTTTTTAGGAAAGCAAACCTCTGTCTTCTTATTTTTACCTGAACCAGATAAGCTGGCAATGTGAGCAACAGTGACGTTCATCGCTATGTCAACAGCTAAAGACCTACTGTATCAGAGCGGTGGAAACCCTGTGTTTGTTACATACATAGTATGAAGAGGACAGATAAGGTCTTATGATATGAAGGAACTTCTTCTATTTGTATTTATCAGAATATTTTTTGATTGCGTCAGCGAGGTCAAATCTCACTGCTGAATTAGAAATATACAATCTAAATTCATTTTCTACCAAGAAAATAGGGGTTTTGATAGAATTTTAATCCCTTTCTAAAGGAAGTACTAAATAGTACTTCTCCTGCTTGAAAGCATTTACCTCAGTGCAGTGATAGCTGGTTGCTTGCCTGAATATGTCCAGTTGTACAGAAAGGGCATGTTAAGGAGAGTAATTTCCCCCCCTAATGAACTGGCACATATTTATGCTGCAAAAAGTCAAGCATCCTAACAGAAAAACAACCCAAGATCTCATATTCCTATATTTACTCTTAGAAGCACATTGCTCCCGTTCTTCCAATAAGGGGCTATTATTTAATCCAAGAAAGGCTAGGAGAATCTGAGCCATCTGACAGCAGCTCATAGCTGTGCTTTGATAGATTTGGGAGGCTGCATGACTATGGCAAGCTGAAAATCTGCAGTGCTGATTCACCCCTTTGTATAAAACAGGCTGTATCCTGAGGGAAACCTCAGCACCACAATGCTTAAAAGATACTCCAGCAATACAGCATTTCAGAACTTTAAATTCAGTAGTACCTCTAAGATGAACTTGTCAGGTTCTGAGTTCCTTTCAGAATTAGTCTTTTTATAGCCTTCTTGTTTCCTAGAATCATAGAATATGCCAAGTTAGAAGAGGCTCATAAGAATCGTAGGGTCTAACCCCCTGCTTCTCACAGGACTACCTATAATTAAACCATATGACTAAAAGCATTGCCTAGAAAGAGCCAAGCTATAACTTTTCAATGTTGCATCACACAAGTTTATTTAAGACCAAATCTACCAAGCAGACTTCTGTGGGTTTATTGCTGTGCTACTCAGAGGGCAAGGTACGCAGACTGGGCTGACCCAACCAAGTCAATGGAAACCATTACAAGAGAAAAACTGAATTTAAGCTAAATAATTATTTGTTAGCAGGAATGAAAATACAGTACTCTTAAGAAGAAAAGTATTCTCTGGTATCCTTAAAGCTACATTGAAAATGCAGAGCTGCCGGTGCTTTAGTAATGCTAAATGTAGACAGAACTTGAAAAGGCTCTAAGTGTAGACAGAACTTGAAGCTACTTTCCAAGCTGATTTTCTTAAACTATTGCAAATGCCTTTGTGCACACTGTTACATAAATGTAAACTTTGCCTATATTGCTTCAGCTTAGATTGATTTCTTTCAGAATTAAGCCAAATTGAAATAAGCCAGGTTTAAATTGATTTAAGATTGTCCACATGGATTTGCAGTGATAGGACTAAATTGATTTAAGAATGCTCCTTCAGTTAAACAGATGAAACTTTTATTATAGTGGGTTCTAAGTGTCTTGAGATCCAGGGCTCAAATTCAGTTTTCAATTCTGTATGCAAAGGATTCTACTTGGCTAACCATATCAATAAAAAGAAGAGTTTGCCCTCCAATGTAAAATATGATTATTAACATCCTTTTATCACATTCATGAATTTCGTATTCTGATTGATAGAGAAGTACAGTATTGTATGAGTAACTAGAAAAAAAGAAGAAGATTTAATCTCAGGGACTTGACTGTGGCACCTTTTAATTAATGATCAAGTGGCAAAGAGAGGATAACATAGAGGATGCATAATTTTAAAGTAAATGTAGGGGTGGCCAGTCTAATGATACAAGATACTTTTTTAATTATGTACTTTGAATATATATGGGTGATTTAACTTTCTTTTACTTTGTTGTACTGTAAGGGGAGATGAGCCCAGTTTGATTGTGTCACATTGATTTTTTTTTAGCTTTTGTGAAATAAGCCTTGTTTGGCATAATGAAACTTTTGTTTTCTTCAGCTCTTTTATATTGTCTCTTTCAAAAAATTCACCATTTACTCCTCTGCACTGAGCAAAAATCTTTCCTTAAAAATGAGGAAAGCACAATGCCGTCTATTTCTGAAATCATTAGAATTGACTTTTAGACAATCAATGTGTTAAATGATGTAATTATCCAATGGTCCTTTCCCCATTTAAACCAGTTTGAAAGTTAAAGGTTTGTTTTAGATCAATTCCAACCACTTTGTGTGCAAATTACACAACTGCCTTTTCCTTAACTTATCTTACAGATCCAATTCAATAGAGGCATGTCCATGTAAAATGGTTCTCAGAAAATGAGTAATTCTGAGTGGGAATATGATTCTTTTCTAAAGATGAGGAAAACCCCTGACTCCTGGATATAATATTTTTAAGGCAGAAGTCGCAGGCAACAATCTGATGGATTTAGGAGATGCAAATTTTCATTTTTAGGTTTAGGACACAGAGCTCTTTTGTGATGGTCTCAGCCTCCAGAGTAGATTTAGTATCATAGACCCCGTGTCCACAGTTGGCACTAACCTATGATGAAATTCATGTCACACTCAAACTCAGTGATGTCCTTGATAGAAGCTAATTGCTCTTGTCAGAAAGTTGCTCAGGACACAATATAGCTGCACAGAAATGTTTGTGCTATTTCAGGCATTCTTAGGGAAGCCACAAGTGGCTGCAGCTATGGTGCCAGATGCATGAGACATCTACTGCCATCCAGAGGAGCATCTGGAGGGCACATGAGACTTGTAAAATGACACTAAGTGCCTGTGTTATGACTACAGAAAGATAATGCCTGCTGCTGAGGGCTCGTGCCGTAGTGCTGCAGTGTCTCAGGTGTGAAGCGTTAGGCTACTTCTACAGAACAAATGCAGGAACCTGTGATGGAGGCCACCAAAATGATATTTGCCGTACCAGGTTCTTAAGAATTGTGTGTAGGCCAGCTGCCAGCCATCCAGTTCTTTAAGTCAAACTTGAGAACTGTGTGATTATCAGATGTATTTCCCTGCTGTAGCTCACTGCAGAATGACAAAGTGGCTTCCGGAAGGCTTCACCAGCAGGTCTTTTCTCTTCCACTTCTCGACTACCAGGACCATCTCTTCCGTTGCTGTGTAAGCTCTTAGTGGAAAACCCATCCTGGCTTTGGGAGGTCCCTGTATTGTCTCGGCTGCTAATGTGGAAGTGATAATAAGACAGTTGCATTGCGAGAGCTCACGTTTCACAGTGGGCTTACATGTGCGCACATGCAGAGCCTTTAGTGTGGTTCAACACGTAGTCTGAAGAGGAAATTTGTAATTTGTCCTCATTTTAATATCTAAGACAAAACAGGGATCTGCATGCTTCACATTGCTTTAAACAGTGGGAAGCTGTGAGTTGATTAGACACTAGAGACTAGGTATAAATTAGGACAAAATAATTTTGAGTTAAAAAAACCCATATGGTCCTAATTGTGTACATTTCATTTATTTGTATTTAATCATTAAAACATCAGTTGTCAATTATCCAGCATGTATCTGTTGACCAAGGGGAACAACATTCACATTGTGTTAGATGCATAGTCAAGCATACATACAGAATAATGTGGAAACAAAGATTTTCATAGCCTCACTAGGATAGGACAACAAAGGCTCAGGCCTGCAGAATAACCTCTTGGCTTCATGGAGATGTGTATAAAATTGAATTCCTACCTACCAGGTACATCTTACAGAGCCATATTCGAGCTGTTTATTTTGTATTGAAAACATACATCCTTTGCATAAGGAACCTAAAGCGAAGTATGATGAGACCCTCAATTTTTTTATTCCTTCTTTGTTTTCACTTTTGTCCTCATAATACTAACACTGCAATAATATTCTGCCCCAATTTAATAGATATATTAATTATATTTCTCATCTTTAATGGCCTGCTTACTTTATGGTTTGGGGACACAAAAGTAGATTTTAAAATCAATTATACAATTACATATGTAGCAATAACAGAGCACAGAACTAATCGTCTTTGGGTCAGGACTGTAACCTTCTCATAATGTGGGTTTCATTAGGGTAAGGTCTATTATTGCAAAGAATTACAGAAATAATGGGAGTGGGTGTCTTCAGCAAGAAATAACAAATGAGGGTCTCTCCTAGATAAGAGAAGCTGTTTGCTGGCTGCAGTGTGATAGCAGGCCCCTATAGTGTATGTAAATTGATAGGGTCAACTTCCCTTGGTGTATGCAATGCACAGTGTACAAGAATTAATTTCTGTATCATTTTGGAGAATGGCAGGAGGAGGGCTTCCAATTATCACTCATCATTTGATATAACCGAGCTGAACTGCAGAGCCACGTGTATGAAAAAGACTGCAAGGAGACACATGAGATGGGATAGAAACTCAAAGTACAGCACACTTGAGCCATTATGCACTTAATGTTTTCTGTTATCTGTAGGGTTTGTAGTAGAAATGATAGTTGCCTTTATGTATTGTCTTAGGTGTGCCTTTGAAGAATATGCTTTCAAATATTATTTGTAAATATATTTGCACATCACTTGCAAATATTCACCATTCTTGTATTGAACTTGGATTTAAATCAGCTAGTAAAGTAAGCTTTACACTGTCTTTGTTTCATAGTGGGAAGATAATCCTTATGCCAAGTAAAGGATGTGCACTTCAAAACCACCTAAACTTCAAAATCTCAAAAACTGTAGTTTTAAATACAGGGAGATTGTGTTCATGTATCTTTGAGGTTCTGGAAGCATAAAGTTAATTCAGCCCTAATGATCTCATGTACAACAGAGGGCCTGCAAATTTTACACACAGCAGCTTGCCCAATTCCTGACCTAGCAGCCCAGGTTCTGGTAACCATTGAAATATGCAGTTTCCCTTCAAAGTGAATAACTACCTCCTCCTGGCCTGCATAGCCCTGATGTGAATGGGGATACGAAAGCAATGCCTCTTCCAGATAAAGGATGGCATTACAGGGAGCACGTGGAGAAGGCACAGTCTCTGCATGGCTTATACTTCGCTCCTTAAAACAGCTTCATGGGGTTTGGATGCCACTTTGCTGTGCTGGGACTCTCTGGAACGAAGGCTACTCAGCCCTGTTTACAGCATTGCATTGCCACTCTTACATATTTCAGAAGCTTGTCAGCAAAGGGATTACAGTCTGTTGTAAAAATACCATAAGTATAAACAAAGATAAGTTAAATGATAATTTAATAGGGCTTCCTGTTATGTTTCTTACTTTACCTTTCTTCTTTGTCCTGATGGAACACCTCTGCTTAGTAATTACCTGTAGTATTTGTTAATGTTGCCTCTGAGAAGCATGTATGGCAAAAATTTGATTCCATATTCAAAGTAGTTCCAAAAAATATGGTTCACAGGCATCTTTGAGAGCAGTATACTGAAGCAATGGTTTGAAATAATATTTCTGGGAGCCGATGCACTAATACCTTGTAAGACTAATTTCACTTTTAAGTGGTTAATTAATGACTATAGAAGAGACTGTGCTTGGCCCTTGGCTGCTGCTCCTTCACTTCCCATGCAGAGAGGGCAGAGTACCTCCAGGACAGGTGTAGGCAGCAGAGGCAGGTGAGCAGGAGGCTCACCCCTCCACACAGATGATCCTGTGTTTTCTTGAAAGATACCCCTGAGAGATGAATAAGGAAGGAAGATTATTGTCAGCAAGGTTTATTTTTCTTTTGAGTTCTTTAAATTTCACTGGGAAAATTAAAAGTGATCTCTAAATGGGAAGATGTCCTAGAGAGCAGTGTTATCTTGCAGCCACATGAGTTTTGCATTTTCCTTCCTTAGCTGTTGACAGCCTGGTTTAGTCTTATTATCTTGTTTGGACTGGGACTGGGGCTGGATAGCGTTTGGGGTTGAAGTCTTTGTGCAGAGTTGCAGGTACAATGTTAGCATCTTGTTGCTCGCATGCATTGTGAGCAGCATCTGACTGTGTAACAATGAAAAAGACCCTGTATTTTCTCTCCACCCTTTTAATGGGAAACTTGAAGCAGCAACAGGATTGAAGACTGTAGGAACATAGAGCTGTATGTAGAAAGTCTGTTCTCACCTGAGACCGACTGCTGAATATTCCTACACCAACTGCTCAATGTAGACCTAATGAAAAGTAGATCAGTCCTGATTTTACTAGTGTCAAACCAAATTCTTTGCAAATGTCAGAAGCACAACTCATCTGGTTGTTAACCTCCACAGAAGCAAAATGTGAAACAGGAAGGACACGATCTCAGGCTAATTTCACATTCTTTCTTACTCTCAATGTCTATGACATTTATTTATTGTACTTAAGGCAAGACAGTGGCGATGGTTATATGTATGACCAGAGTGGGTTAGAGCCAAAGCCCATCTCTGGAAGTGATTAGTGTTTGTGTTTAAATAAGAGAGGGAAAGAGGTCAAATACCATATGCCATCTCATTAGGAAATACTGCTACTTAGGAACTGTCATGCTAGAGGTGGCATCTTTGAGTTTAATAGCTTTGAAAGATTTTTTCCTATAAAATTGCCTAATTTTGCATTATTCTGTGTGGAGTGTGATTTAGTGGGATGGTATAAGAAGACTTGGCTCCTGTGGAAAAGAAAGAATGTACCTACATATTGTAAAAGTCTTGTTTCCTAGGAAACACACACAAAAAGCTAACACTGGGGTCAGGCGAGGTGGTCCTTTTAGATGGTGGCTTTAGTAGCTGAGGACAGGACACATGTCTGATGGCTCTGATTTCTGTGCAGATGCATTCTCTGTAGGATGCAGCTGCCAAGGTAAGGAGCAAGTATGAATTTAGATTCCTCAGGTGATTTATATTGGGCTGCCTTAGACTGCTTTTCACAACAATGGCAAAAGGCATATCCTCTGTTGTATCATGATCCATCTGCTAAATGTCAGGTCTCTCATTTGATACATGGTGGATTACAGCACCTTGGTGAACTAGCTGAAAGGATGCTTTTAATCTGGCAAAACAAGGTATTCTCTCAAGCTTGGAAAAAGCTAAAATTTCGAAGATGAAAAGTAAGTAAATATGTGAAAAGAAGAGCAGCTTAAGGACTTAGAAATGTTAACTTCAGCAAAGAAAATTACCTTTCTATAATGAAGCTTTATGCAACAGCTTTATCATGGAACAGGTGATCTTGAGTGCTATCATGAAGCACATGCAAGAGAACCGAGTGATCAGGCCCAGTCAACACGGGTTCATGAAAGGCAGGTCTTGCCAAACTAACCTGATCACCTTCTATGACAATGTGACTCGGCTGCTGAACGAGGGAAAGGCTGTGGATGTATCTTTCTGGACCTGGATGGGTGCACACTCTCCTGGGTGGAAAACTGGTTGGCTGGCCGGGCCCAGAGAGTGGTGGGAAATGGTGTTAAATCCAGCTGGGGACCAGTTACAAGTGGGGTTCCCCAGGGCTCAGTGCTGGGTCCAGCCCTGTTCAATGTCTTTATCAACGACCTCGATGAAGGCATCGAGTGCACCCTTAGCAAGTTTGTGGATGACACTAAACTGGGTGGAAGTGTGGATCTGCTGGAGGATTGGGAGGCTCTGCAAAGGGATCTGAACAGGCTGGACTGCTGGGCTGAGACCAACGGCATGAGGTTTAACAAGGCCAAATGCCGGGTCCTGTATTTGGGGCTCAACAACCCTGTGCAGCTACAGACTAGGAGAAGTCTGTCTAGAAAGCTGCCTGGAGGAGAAGGACCTGGGGGTGTTGGTTGACAGCCGACTGAACATGAGCCAGGTGGCCAAGAAGGCCAATGGCATCTTGGCTTGTATCAGAAACGGTGTGACCAGCAGGTCCAGGGAGGTTATTCTCCCCCTGTACTCGGCACTGGTGAGACCGCACCTCGAGTACTGTGTTCAGTTCTGGGCCCCTCACCACGAGAAGGATGTTGTGGCTCTGGAGCGAGTCCAGAGAAGAGCAATGAAGCTGGTGAAGGGGCTGGAGAACAAATCTTATGAGGAGCGACTGGGAGAGCTGGGGTTGTTTAGCCTGGAGAAGAGGAGGCTGAGGGGAGACCTCATTGCCCTCTATAACTACCTGAAAGGAGGTTGTGGAGAGGAGGGAGCTGGCCTCTTCTCCCAAGTGACAGGGGACAGGATGAGAGGGAATGGCCTCAAGCTCTGCCAGGGGAGGTTCAGGCTGGACATTAGGAAAAGGAGAGGGTCATTGGGCACTGGCACAGGCTACCCAGGGAGGTGGTTGATTCACCTTCCCTGGAGGTGTTTAAGGCACGGGTGGACAAGGTGCTAAGGGGCATGGTTTAGTTTTTGGTAGGAATGGTTGGACTCGATGATCTGGTGGGTCTCTTCCAACCTGGTTATTCTATGATTCTATGATTCTATGATTCTATGATCTATATATGAGACTATCTATATTCAGTTCACAATATAGCCATAATGACATATATAATTTAGTTTTACAAAAATGTGGGGTTTTGCAACAGATAAAAACAACGGCTCGGTCATGAATTTATTACTGAAGCCCAAATTTAGGAAGATAATTAAATGTGTACCTTGATTTGAATATATTTGTCTGTTTCTTGACTTTTGTAGAATTCACATTCATAAAATTAAAAATGTACTTGGGTGTCTGATTGAATTTGGTCTGAAGTAGTTTATTTTTTAATTAATGAGTTTGAATTTTCAATATGAGGCCATAACAAATGGCAGTATTTGCTCATTGAATGTGATACATGATATTCAGTGATGTGATCCTGGTCATTTTGAACAGCAAGTACTGTCCAGAGTATTTCATAAGGCAAATTTTAAGATACACCTGACATGTGCAGGTCTTTTAGACTGGCAACTATCTGAAAATTACTTACTAAAACCACCATAGCTATCAATGCAGTAGCTAAATACACCGATTTAGAATGCTTAATATAACTTAATCCTGGGATCTTTTTATAACATCCTAAAATACTTTGCAGCCTGGAGTTAAGGTTTTCTTTTCTTAAAACCCTATTATGAAGAAAGTTAATTTCACTTTAAAGTCAGAGGCCTTACCTACCCGGCTGCATTACCAGTCCTCTGACAGCCCTATTCAGCTGGGCCCTGCTGATATGTTGTAGAGATTTGAAAGTAAAGAATTGCAAGAAGTGCAATTTAATCCCAAAGTCATTACCTAAATGCTGAGATAGGATGGGGATTACCACCAATGTAAATGAGATATGAGACAGCCAATGGATTAGGGGACCCTTTCTTTAGGATGACTTCAGCAAATAGGCTAAGATAAGGAAATCTTTGTAATTACATGGAGCTACACTGGTCAATTCTGACTTTTAAATACTAAGGCGCTGGAGAAAAGGAAAAAAAAAAACCTACATATGTTATTCTGTGCAATATTAAGTAATTCCTTTCTAATTCCACGCAATCAATAGAAGAACATCATGCCAAATGAAAAGATGAGGGCTTCCTACATGTCCTTTTGTGACTGGTATCATTCCATCATTTTTGGTAATATCATTTCCAAATTAAATTTTATGGTCCATTACATACTAGCTCAAACACTTTTCTAATGGAATCTTAAATGGAACTGACTTGCTTTGCGTGGGGTTTGTCTCTCAGTTAAGATGTTATTTAGTTCTAATTATCAGATAATGAACTCAGGAAATTTAATTTTTAATATTTATATGTCAAAAGTCCATTGTACTTTGGTTAAAGGCTTTAAATTAAAAATTAACATGGACAGAATACTAATTGAATTTTTTCCCTATCTATAAGAGTGAGGAATGAGTTACATAATTCCCAGATTAGCTTATTACACTGCAACTGTTTACTTAAAAACTTAATTTAGTCTTCAGAAATAAATCACAAATAAGGAGATGCAGGAAAATTAACCTAAGAAGCTTTAAGTGTACAAGCTTAAAGTGAATCATATCTTTATATGCATTGTCTCATCTTTATATCTATAAGGCATCAGTCAGATGAATGTGTATATTTACTGCATATGTAAATATATGTACATATATGCAGTTTCTAAGTAATATCAGTTCTTTTTATGGATGTTCTCTCTATTTACACTTTGGTTTTTTTACCTGCTATCACTCCTTTCCTTCTTAAAAAATGGAAACACAACTTTTTTATTTTTATCCTTTCAAATTTAAGAGCAAGTTGTCCAAGGGAAATAATAGCAGATATGAGAAAAGGATATTTCTTTGGACTTAAAAGTTTCAACAAGTGCCTGTCGAATTGTGTGTCCTTAATTTGCATCTGTAATCTTTCTGTTCGTGTCTTGTGGTTACTGGGCTGCACTGGAACTGGGAAAAAGTAAATTCCATTCTTTTCTCTGCTACTGTTTACGAGAATGACCAGGTGTGAGTCCCATGAATTGTGAGGCTGAGAAACGACTGTTTCCATACTTTACTAATATAGTAAACCCTAGTGATTGAGCTAAAGCCTCTGAAAACTGTGGAGAATGACCTTCGTCAGCCCAGATTCATACCACAGAGTATGCAGCCTGCGAAATGACAGAGATTGAAGAAGGTGTTAATCTTCATTTTCTTCCTCAGAAAGGGAGTAGGGGGACAATGCTTCAAAATTTATTCTTATTTGGAACTGTATTAGGTACTACCTCTCATGTTTTTGTGTAGTGGCTTAGTACTCCCAGCAGAGACTGAACAGCTGAATCTCTGCATTCACACATGTCTTTCTTATGTACCGTGAAGCCCCTGTTCACTGTTGGAAGCTTAACTTGGGTTCAGTCCTGAGATGTGTAAGCTCAACAGTCTCATGGATCTTGTGGAGCACATGCCAAAGCATGTGCCATACAAAAATAGGGTGAGAAAGCTGGATTTGTACAGCTAGGAGAAAAGAGGGCTGAGTAGGGATATTATGATTGATTTCTGCACCTAATGAGGGTTGCAGAGAAGACAGAGCCAGACTCTTTTCAGAGATGTGTAGAGAAAGGATGAAAGGAAACAGACACAAGGGGTAGCAAGGAAAATTTCAATTAGATATAAGGCTCAAGATGGTGCTGTTAAAAAGCCTGAGCAGGTTTCTCAGAAAATCTGTAGGGCATCTGTCCTTGGAGATATTCAGAACTTCCCTGGACAAGGCATTGAACAACTCACTCAAACTTCAAAGCCAACCCTGCTTTGAGCAAAGACTTCCAAAGGTCCCTTTCCAAGCAAAGTTATTCTGTGATTAATCTATCTGCATCCTAAAAGATGTCTTAAATTTTTAATTGGTGGTATGTAGACATATAGCAGCAACAGATCTTTTTTCAAAACTCACTTTCAAGAAAACTGGATGCAAATAATGTTTTCCAATGTTATTTACCTAGATATATATATCTAAAGTGGATCTGGTATTGTTGGTGTGACATGATATATGAGCACAGATGATGTATCACTTTCCTTTAAAGAGACTGTCATTTATGTGTCGCCTTTGATTAAATTCCCATCTAACCTCTCTGTACCTCTGATTTACCAAACCAGGCTTGTGAGTTTCTATCAAAGAAACAAACTCAATCTGAACAGTTTTCTACCTCTTACTGCTCTGACATTATCAACAGGAGAAATCTGCTCAGATTTTGCTATCATATTCTCCAAGCTTACGATTATTCTAGTTTCTTTACTGGGGTTACTTTTGGCTTACAGTCCTGGAACTGGGATTGCAGGTTTCACCTGCATGGGCTTTGAAAATTAATTATTATTGGAAGAGGTAGTTATGCAAAGTTACTTTCTACTCGTTGAATCTAAACTCTATTCACTAATGTGGTCTGAGAGCAGGCTAAAATTCAAGCCATTCATCAGTTCTGAGACCGTCATCCACCTTGTCTCTTTTGGAAGCTTGCATTCGAGTCACCAGTCCTTAGTCTGTGAAAGCATTTGTTGATATCGGAGCTTTCTGGGATTCAAGACTTCTGAAACAAGGGAGTCTGTCATCTTCTCTGGTATCTTGAGTGGAAAGCAAATGGCATAATTCACAGATTGACACTCATCCATCCTGCAACTAAGTGTGTTTGTGGGGCACCACTAGCTCTGGACATGTAAGAAGTTAACCAGTAGGCTGTGGTTTTGATTCAATCAGCAGCTGTATTAGAGAAAGGCCAAGATTATTACTGCCTCATTTTCTACTTCAGGTGCCACTGCCTGAATAATTTCCTACCCCTTTTCTGCAGTATAACTAGGAGGCTTGGCAGGAGGGTAGACAAGCCAAAGAAATGAAACCCTTGATTTTGCATGAAGTTTCACACAAATATGCCATGTCCTCACAAGTGCTGAGTTGGGTTTCATGTGAATTATACAGTGCTGGACCATGCATTATCTGTTGACAAGGAAGAACAACATCATTTTGTAGATTAACCATTATATTCCTTATGGAAAACAATGTCCAGGCTTATATATTTACGTTGTGATAAACTGGGATTAGAACAGGTCAAATAGTATGATGCCTGCTTAGAAGCTGTTAGCAAAACAGAGGGACCATCTGCTCATGGCGAGACAGGCAGCGTTGTAGAGTGGAGTCTGATGAATCTCTCCCATCAGCAAAACATGCTGTTGCACTGGTTACTGGGAAATCACAGTCTGGAGAATTGTCTTTACCAAAACAGCAGCAGCCAGAGGGAGCATGAAAGGATTCTAGTTGATGTCCAGGCAACAGAACACAACTAACGATAGGTCTGCCGCCAGCCTTCAGAGTAGTCGTGGCTCCAGAAAAACATCACATGCTTTTCCTTCCTACCAGACTCTGTTAAACCTCTTGGAAAGTGATCCAGATTTTGCAAGGTGTTCTGACATGAAGAAATTATGCATTATAAATCATTTGTAGGTAGTATCATCAGCTGCTGAAAGAAACATTGGGAGGACCCATGGGGAAATAACTGTAGTGTATGTTAATTATGTTTCGATAGGTTGTGCTCACTGCTCAGATGCACATCATGGTGAATGAATTAATATTGGAAGAAAGGATAAGGATGATAATGGCACAACCTATTATCTCTGCTCTTGAAGGCTGCAGTCTGATTCTCTCTTATTCTTCCACTAAGCAAATTTCCCACATCTAATCTTTTTCCAAAATAAATAAAGAAAATTTCTTGAGACATATGATACCTCTGAACAGATAGTTCATTGGTTTTTAAAATGAGTGTATATGCATACATGGGCATGTGAGCTTCTGATGCAGCTGGTATAATAGATCTTTCACATTCATTTTTGCTTTTTAACAGTAAATTAATATGATTAATAAAAAAAAGGTTAGCTCCTGAATATGAATTAAAGGCAGGCTAAGCATATAAATATAATGTCTTTCAAACTAGTCATTTTGCAAAGGTTCTAATTTTTCTTTTCCTTTTATTTCCTTAGGGCTGTGTTGGTGAGAGTAGAGCAGATGCATGCTGTTCTTAAATGTTTATTTCCCTTCTCAATGGCTATTTGAACGGTTACATCTTGCAATAATTTTGTGCTATTTCTTATTCTCTTTTAATATTATACTGTACTGTTTCTGGGTGTCTCTTACATCACATGACTCAAATGACTAATCTTTAAATAACACCTAGCAAACATCAGATGCCTGAATTGAACAGTTTAGCCATGTCTGTCTTATTTTTTCCGTCTTTAGAGAGACGTGTTCCTTTTACTTCATTGCCATTTTCCTGTTCTTCTAATATACACATTATCGTGACTCCACTGCACTTCAACTGAATGTAGGAAAAGTCTTAAGACCTTGGGAACAGGACCCAGCTGTATTATTTTTTTTTGGTGACAGGTAAATAAGATACTTTAATCTCAAAAGCTTAGGCTGGGAGGAGTAATGAGAGGCTACAGCAATGAGAAAGGAAACCCAAAATTAGAACAGAAAAATGAGGATCGATTGGGATATCAAATTGAGGCGCATACATTGCACGTGCTTTGATCCTTGCCTATGAAAATACCAGTGTGAAACCTTGTTTCTTTATTTCCTGTTTTAATATAAAGCATTATTGATCCTTTGCACATCGATCTTTTGATCTATTATCTCTTCAAACTTCACTTCTCCGATCTGTAGTATACACTGAAAAACCTGCATCTATATGAAAGCACTTCTACATGCAGCAATACACTCCAGTCATTCCAAGGCCACGATATATGATTTAAAAAACCAACAAATGATCTTTCCACTTCTACCTGATTTAAAAACAATTGCCTGACTGTTGCTTCAGAGAAGGGTGGGTCTTTCACTGTCACAAGGTCACTTTGCAAGTTTTAATTGCTGGGTGCTGTTCTGTCCTTTCATGGCTTTCTAAGTGATAAATAGCTCATTGGTTCAAAAGCTAGACTATATAAACAAGCTTATCTCTGCCCATAGTCTTTAATGAAAAATGAGTTGTGAGTATCATTGTTAATCATGGTAATTGTTAATGCTAAGAGGGCTGGTATTATGAGTTTTCCTATTAGGCTTTCAATTCGTTATATAAAATGAGCAATCTGGTAGCCATCTATAACATTCTAATTTTAATTATCTAGTGGCTGCATTTCAGTCCACCCTTTCTTTACTGAGATTAACAAAACCTTTAATGCAGTAACCAGTGTCGTTTAATGTAATTGGGTGAAGTTACTTGAAATGTTCAATATGTAATGGTATCATTAAAGATCAAGTCATCATAGTATGATGTACTTCCTTCTGGGAATCACTCTCTATTGGTTTTGATTTAGCTTACTTGACTTACACTGCTAATTTTACCCATGTTTGTTCAGCTCTATATTAAAAAGACATCACATTTTGCGTGTATAAGGCAAAAAAAGACAGCAAGGGAAGACTTCAAGGCTAGTAAAGCCTAGACTTTGTGAAGAAGTTAATGTATGAAAGACAAAAGGACAGAGGGAAAATGGATTTTAAACCAAAACGAAAACTTCATGCAACTCCTTAGACAAACAGCGGTAGCGTGTAAAAGAATTATGGACTACAGTATCTAAACAGTAACTCCTAAAAATTACCACACTTCATGCATGTCTGCTTCAGTTTTGTAGGATGAGGTACACAGGTACGTATCTTCTCTCTGTTGTTTGAAATACAAGTATTCATCACAGCAGCATTGTGCCCATTTAAATGAATCAGGAGGCTGAGCTTCTTTGAGTATATCAGTGACGAAGGCTAAAGTGGCTAGCATCTCCCATTTCCCATATTATGCCATAATATATGTCATAATAAAGTTCTACTTATGGAAATGCAAATTATGTAGAATATCCCATTGACAAATGCAAGAAAGAATAATTTCTTTTATCTCTAAGATAAACACAAATCTTCTGCCAGTCTCATGTTTCTGCTGGCAAGAGGGTGGAAAGGTTAAAAAAAGCACAGAAAGGAATTAGTTATGGAATTCCTCAGAGGGAAATATTATATTTTTAAGAAATTCTTCTGCACAAGCACACATGTATCTGTTTATCACAGGTGGAAACAGAAAAATGTGTAGGAGCTGGATTTCACAGCAAAGGTGATGGCACTGGGGCAATGAAGTATTTACGAACTTTCCCAGCACATCTTACTGATACAAACTGCCAGGAAGGGCTCCCAGATGTGAATACCCTTAAATAGCTTTTTGAATAGCACTAAATGTTCTAGTACACATGAGCTATTAACTGTCTTTGTAATTTGCACAGTTTGAGTTATCATTGACTCAGTCACCAGTAGGTGATTTGATTTTGACATTTGCAAACTTCTGAGAGCTGAACAATATTCTTTGTTCTTGCATCAATATAAGGTGTTTCACTCGTGGATACAAATCCCTTTATTTCTTAGCTATGTTTAGCATCCATCTTTTGTTCTCAACGCTGATTTAGTTTCTTTAGGTCAGAGAATAAGGAGTCACAAACCCCAGCTAGGCTCTTGTGGTGTTTATCATCATTTTGTCACAGTAAAAATCATGTTCATTAATTATGAATAAAATTTGAGCAATGATCCAGGAAGTTAAAGATGCTCTGCATTTTGCACCCCATCCTTACTTGTTGCGTTCTAATTTTTATGGGCTGCAGGGTAAGCTGAGTCCAGTTTGTACCCATGAGGATGTGACTGTGTGTGAAAGTGGCAATCATTGCTGCTGCCTGTAAAGGATCTAGTTCTACAATTCTCAGTCTACACTAACACTGGAGAAATTCTATAGAAGAAAGTATGATTACTTCCTATTTATTACATTGCAAATAAGAATCAGCTCTCCTATTTTTAATATTATTGGTAGATGGTCAATTTATTCATTTAATAGTCCAAGCATGACCTCCAGTGAGAAGTTCATTAGCTGCATACTGAAATAAGTCCTGACCCTAGGCAGAATCATGACTTAGTGTTATGCAGCTCCTGTCAGTCCCAGAGTTCTTGCTAAGGTTATAAGTTAAAGATTAATAGCATCACACAAGCATTTATATGAGAGGGGAGATGTCACAAACAGGCCCTGGGCATTAGATCCTCTGTTACAAAAACAAGGAATGCAAAATAGTATCCTTCTTTTTCAATAAGTGTTATGGAAATCTCTCCACTGTAATACTTACTGCCTTTTGAAATGTTTCAAACTCTCAATGAACTTACTATATATCTCCAGGTGTAACTTCTACTGATCTGCAGGTGCAGATAGAGCTATACAAGCAGTTAATTAAATAATGTGACAGTCTTGCATATATCACAGACGGGGTAATATAGGAAGACCATGTAAAACTTAGGAATTAACTCATCACGCATCCACCACTTCCTAGGTATAACCACAAGATTCTTCTTCCAGATTGCTATTACACAGTTCCTTTTGCAAACAGCCAACTGTACAAACTTCATGTTCTTAACATGCAGAGAATTGGGGTAATAAAGAGAATTTTGCCCATAGTATAGGTGACCATAACTCTTTCAGGGTACTCTCTGTGAGAAAAAAAAAAAGGATCTGATCTGATTCCAGTAAGCTTATTTTAATCTAGGTCAACTGTAACTTTCTTGATCAAGGAAGTCTGTCTTCATGCTTTTTGTCTTACATTCAAGAAGATCAGTTGTGACATGCAATTTTAAAGAAATATTAGCCAGATTTCTTGCACACTGTTTGGCTAAATCTACTGCATTACCAATCCTTTTTCCTCACTTAGTGGCTATGGTGGCTTTCAGCTGTTATTCATGCTGGGCATTTTTCAGAGTCATAATTTTTCCTGAATTCTCTACTGGGTACTGGGTTCTTTTTGTTTGGTTGGGTTTTTTTGTTTAATGTGGCACAAATGAGGAAAATTGTCTGTACCTATGTCTTCTCTGATTTAAAAGGAGTTGTTTCTACAACTGTAGAGATGGCCTGTTTTCAGGAGCCAGTCTCAGAAGGTCGTGGTTATAGAAATATTTTTGGGCATGAAGTGCTGTAATGTTTTTTCAGTGGGGCAAGTGAGCACATAAAAGTGTTTCTGATTTTCAACAGAATGAAAAGCTCCAAGGGATCTCTTAGTTTACTAAGTCAAACCCTCTTCCTGGCTCCATGTCATATAACCAGTGTATTGATCCCCATTGTTTCCAGGAGATTGTTTTCATTAGCTCAGTTTCTACCAGGAAATTTAAAATAGTTTTTTGACTTACAGAGATTTTCTTCTAATGTCCAGTCAGTGAATATCCAGCAATCATAGCTTATGTCTTTCATTACTATCCTGCATACAACAAAGTCTCTCGGTCTCTTTTTCTTTTGTTTGATCAGAATGGCAGGAATGATTGAATTTGTCTCTCCTGTATAAGATTGACCGGAACTACACACAACGCTTGCATTTATGTGGTTTGCCATCTTGTAGGCCACACAAAAGGACTGTAGGCATTCCTGCTAAAGCCAAACAGCTTGCAGTAGTAGGAGAGCAACTGTCATAGAGGGCAACCAAACAAAAGGATCTGCAGAATGATCTTCAGAAGAACTGAAGGTCGTGACATTCAGCATGACAGTACAAGGTCTATATGTCAGGTAACTTTTATACAAGATCTTCCTGAAGTCCTGCTTGGGTCTTGGTTCAGATATGTGACTTAATATCTTTTTCCAGATCTTTTTCTAATTTCATTTTGGAAAAGAAATGTGGACAGTCTAACTCTCATTGGCCATGTATACACCTACAAGTATAACTACTCTTGAATAATGGTTAACATCACCTCTCAAGACAGAATTCTATATCAGAACATAATCCCTTCTGGATCTTTGTCCTCTGCCCAGACCTCTCAGTCTATCACTCATTATAGATGGAAAATAAAGTCAAAGTCATGTTGCCCAGTAGTCTGGTCGCAACAAATTTTTGTAGTTCCAGCTGCTAAGTTATAGAATGTGCTGGATAGGTAATAGAATGGAAATGAAGTAATATTTCAATATTTTCATGCTGCCTGCATTACAATTATGATGTTAATTAATTATCTGCCTGGCAGTTAACACCATGCAGAGGCATGGTTGCGGTCGACTTCCTGCTGTTCTGCTAGCAGTGAGTAATTAACCTCTCCTCTTCCCTGGGATTCTTTACAAGATGATCAGTGTGTTGATGATATAATTATTATTAATTCAGTTTCTGTGTTTTGCTGACATTGTTAATTACTTGTCGGTAATCAGCTAATGTTTAATCTTCCTTGCTGGATAGCTTTTTAAAAGGCTCCTTGAAATGGTTCAGAGAGGCTTCCCAGCACATTCTCACTCCTCACTGCATCGAGTGCCAGACAGACCACTATTCAGACTAAATTATTATCTAACTACCACAAAAAGTCTACTAAAGTTGGGGAAATTTTGGATAAAATTAAATTGCTGTTTTCACTGTTGTAAGCAAGAATATGTAAAGCTGTTGTCAATAAATCAGGGAAATAAGTGGGATCCCTTTTGGTGCCAACTTTAAAAATTGATCTCACAATATTGTCAATATCATGTAAAGAGCAAAATTTAATTTAGTGTTGCTTTCTGGTTTCAGAGGATTAGTGATTTTTTCTGCAAATATCTGTTCATGGCATTTTACTTTCAGCAAAAGTAATAATTATCTTTCTTAGAGTCTTGACCAACTATGAAAGCATATGGACATTGTATACGATACGAAATTTCCCTCAGCAAAAATTGCTTTCACAGAGATTTTAAAAGTACTGCAGGCAGCTTTTCTTTCTCTTTCCTAAACCATTGCTTAAATGCATATGTCTCAAAATTAGGTTAGACCAATTCTATTTCCCGCTGCAATAAACACTATAGAAAGTTTGAAAAATATTTTCATAAAATAAGAGTGTCAGTGTTATTTTTTCAGCATGTGGTTATATCCACCAAATTATTCATTTTGCTTTAAATTCCTAGATTGACATCAGTCAGAGTACCAAAAAGACATCAGATATTGGGGCAGAACAGGAAACAATCATTTTGACTATGCTCTTCTATTGAGACTGGAGCTACCCTTGTCTAGGTAAAATCATAGCTTAAAACCAGAATAATGGGAAGACAATAGAAGCAGTTCTGATCTTTGGCAGGAGTGAGCTTAAACATATTTATGGGATAGATAGTCTTTTAGCAAGAGCAGTCAAAAGAAGAATTTAAATGAAAAGAAGAAGTTTCTTGATAAAGGAGATCACACATTTTTCTCTGCCTAGTACTAGTAAGGTCCCAGCGGTAGTATGATACTTGAATTTGCAGTATTTTATTTCAAGAACAGTGTAAGAATGCACAGTCTATAAGGAAAGTGTGAATTGATGTTTTCATCCTGAAGCTGAGAAGGCTGAGACTCAGCTCGCAATAACAGTTTTTCCAAGGTTAGGATTAGATACTAGGAAAGACTTCAAGACTAAGAACAGGCAGAGAAGTAGAGCTAGGAATTGCTCAGATTTAAATTGGCCCAAGGAAGATGGAATCAGATGAACTGAGGAGCTGGGATGAGGGAAAGGAAAAGAGGAAGGGAGAAACACTGAGCCAGGCAGAAGTGCCACAAGTAAAGGGAGATGTGTCTGAGATGATAAGGGATGCCTGCAGCAGACAGAATGCAGGGAAGTAGAACAGTTATGAGAGGGGATCCCATAAAAGCAGCTAGAAATGAGGGGAGCAATAGTGCAGTCAAGCAGGATGAGAATAAAGAAGCTGTTTCAGAGGCCACAAAGAAGAAGGGATTAGAGTAGAGGAAGGACAATAAAATCCAAAGCAGGAATAAGGACATGGGTTTATTTTCACCGAAGTCACATGGCAGAGGCTGTGAACAGTGAAATGGAGGTTGTTCCAATGCCATTTAAAAACTGTCTAAGTCTTAATTGCTTTGTTCTGCAAGAATTTCATGCAGAAAAATCTGCTATCTTTTGCCTGAGATTATCCTCAAGTTTTGCTTTGAACTGGAGTTTGGGAAACTCAGATAAAACTCAGCCAAAGCCTTTACTTTATTTCATATTGAAACCTTGCAAAATGCTTCTGCTTTATGCTAAAGTTTTATTTGGAACCAGAGTCTCTCCTGTGTCAGCTAGAAAGTGTTATGTGCTTAAACTGACATGAAACTGGGGAACATGTAATGTCATAAATCTTGGAAAATTTAATCACTTTTCTTTCTGGAAGTTTCAGATTCACTTCTGTACTTTAGCACTCAAAGTATAAATGTCCTCTTTTCCTCTCCAAAGCCTAGTCTCACAAAGATAATTAGCAGGATTGTGTAACACTGAGGGCTACACTTGAAGGGGAAATGGAACATTTTTTATTTCCTAAGTTTCACATAAAAGGAATATAAATGAGCATGCGGATTATGGAATGGTTCATATTTTACATATTCAGGCTCTAGTAATAGGTGGGAACAATATGAATTGTACCTGTGTACTGAACATGGTCTATTTACACAGCCTGCCTTTGATAACACTCCTCATTTTGTAAGCTATGTGACATGTAAGTAGCTTCAGGCCATCAGCTTAAAAGCAAGAGCCTGGCCTGAACATTTGTCTATGTAACAAACTAAATTCCATGGAATTCCTGGTAACTCAATTCTCACTCAAGGATTTGCAGATCTCAACAAGGTCTCACTTCCTCCAAACTCTGTGTCCCACAAACAGAGGCTTGTAGTGATAGGGCAAAAGGGAATGTGTATAAACTGGAGAGGGGCAGATTTAGACCATGAGTAAGGAGGAATGTCTTCACTATGAGAGTCGTGAGGCCCTGGCACAGGTTGCTCAGGGAAGTTGTCTGCCCCGTGCCTGGAGGTGTTCAAGGCCAGGTTGGAAGAGGCTTTGGGCAACCAGATCCAGTGGGAGGTGTCCCTGCCCATGGCAGAGGGATTGGAACTAGATGATCTTTAAGGTCCCTTCCAACCCGAACTGTTCTATGATTCTATGATTCTATGTCAATTTACTGTTTTCATTTTGGAGATTGAGAATGTTGAATTGAAGCTTGAAGATCAAAAAAAAAAGGTTAAAACAAAAGAACTGTTACAGAATCACAGAATAACCAGGTTGGAAGAGACCCACTGGATCGTCGAGTCCAACCATTCCCACCAATCCCTAAATCATGCTCCTAAGCACCTCATCTACCCTAACCTTAAACACCTCCAGGGACGGCGACTCAACCACCTCCCTTGGCAGATCATTCCAATGCCTAACCACCCTCTCCGTGAAGAATTTTTTCCTAATCTCAAGCCTAAATCTCCCCTGGTGGAGCTTGAGGCCATTCCCTCTCGTCCTGTCCCCTGTCACTTGGGAGAAGAGGCCAGCTCCCTCCTCTCCACAACCTCCCTTCAGGTAGTTGTAGAGAGTAATAAGGTCTCCCCTCAGCCTCCTCTTCTCCAGGCTAAACAACCCCAGCTCTCTCAGTCGCTCCTCATAAGATTTGTTCTCCAGCCCCTTCACCAGCTTTGTTGCTCTTCTCTGGACTCGCTCCAGAGCCTCAACATCCTTCTTGTGGTGAGGGGCCCAGAACTGAACACAGTACTCGAGGTGCTGTCTCACCGGTGCCAAGTACAGGGGGAGAATAACCTCCCTGGACCTGCTGGTCACACCGTTTCTGATACAAGCCAAGATGCCATTGGCCTTCTTGGCCACCTGGGCACACTGCTGGCCCATGTTCAGTCGGTTGTCAACCAACACCCCCAGGTCCTTCTCCTCTTGGCAGCTTTCCAGCCAGGCTTCTCCTAGTTTGTACCTCTGCTTAGGGTTGTTGTGCCCCAAGTGCAGGACCCGGCATTTGGCCGTGTTAAACCTCATGCCGTTGGTCTCAGCCCAGCAGTCCAGCCTGTTCAGGTCCCTTTGCAGAGCCTCCCGACCCTCCAGCAGATCGACACTTCCTCCCAGCTTGGTGTCATCTGCAAACTTGCTAAGGGAGCACTCGATGCCTTCATCCAGGTCGTTGATAAAGACATTGAACAGGGCTGGACCCAGGACTGAGCCCTGGGGAACCCCACTTGTCACTGGCCTCCAGCTGGATTTAACTCCATTTCCCACCACCCTCTGGGCCCGGTCATTCAACCAGTTTTTCACCCAGGAGAGTGTGCGCCCGTCCAGACCAGAGGCTGACAGTTTCCGAAGCAGAATGCTATGAGAAACTGTGTCAAAAGCTTTACTAAAGTCCAGGAAGATACATCCACAGCCTTTCCCTCGTTAGATGCTTCTTTTCCCCAAGTGTAAATATTCTTGTGAATTGGAGGGTGACAGCCTGTATTATCTGGAAATAGAGTCTCCTGTTGCACAGTCCTTTTACAGAGACAGGATGGTTCAGTTGTTATGGAATTTGTCTTTAATATGGACAGCATGGTTTAATCCATTATACTACTAGAAACTTTGTGTATGACCTTGGGAAAATTGTTCAGTCCCAGATTCTCAACAGTACTTAGATGTCTTATGTTTGCAGGGCCTCAGCTACATCTTTGGATAATATTTATTCACTGCTTGATATGGATACTGTCTAATGAGTCTGATAAGTCACATAATGTTTCTGGTTTTTTGTGTCACGACAGATACCACAGAGAATATTGAATACTGTTTTTTACAAGTATAATTTTGAGATGAGCGTGAAAAAATGGTATTTTATCCCAATTATTCCTATATATAGAAAAGCACTTTCAGGTTAGAATTCTAATCCAAAATGACTAAAACCGTGGTTACACAAGAAGCCAGTCAGATGACAATCAAAAACACGTGAGGGGAGTTTTACAGTCTTTGTCCTTGTTCTGCAGAAGGCAGCACAGAGTGACAGAAGCTGATCATGAGAGAAATCAGCAGTCCAGCAGGAGCAAAATACTGGGTTTACCCAGAACAGTGTAAATCTGGCACTGTCCCGAGATGACAAGATGTTTCCATCAGATCTGCAGCAGAGGGTCTTGGAGCAGGAGCTTTCTTGGCAGAGGCATGGAAGACATTTCAGCCAGCTTCATTTATTGCATAAAGTTCATGTCAGAGCCAGTGATGGTCATTCTGAAGTTCAGAATGGTCTCTGTCTTATTTACTCAAAGCTGTTCACTTTTAGGGTTTGGCCAAAGAGCTGAAAGAAATATAGCTTACTTCACATTCTCCTAAAACTACCTGCTTGCTTGCCTGTAACTACATGAAATTATCAGGTTGCTTAACACACAAAAGAATAAGATTTAACATTATATCTTTTCCTCTGTAGTGAATTCAAGGTCAGTATGAGCTGTTGTCATTTGCTGCCTGAGCTTATTACTTGAATAACTCTGTTCAAAGACCAATAACATAGATTTTCCCCAAACAGGCTCTATAAATAGATTTTACAAAATTTGGTCCCTTCTAATTATACAAAGAACTCTCTGGGAATTAAAAACTCCTATTAGGTCATTCACACAATACAATGGTAGATGGTTAGGGGAAAAAAAACCACCAAAAACCAACCAAACAAACTGCTCTGAATTTTTAGCTTTTCAAGACCTGGGTTTTTTATTAAAATCTAGTTCTAATATGATCTGTGCTTTGGTAGCACAAGAAGAATCTCCTGCTGCTAGGAAATGACAGTTTTCAAAAGCTTTTAAAATGTCTCTTATTCTAAGTTATAACCTTAGGAATAAGTCACTGAGAGTCAGTCTGTATGTCTGACCCTCCATTACTGCAGCTGGAGCAATCTTACCCAGTTTTTAACAGACATGGTTTCTATCACTCTCTCTTCAATCTAATCTACGCTGCAAGAACTTTGCTGTTCTGTTCATGTGAACTTTTACCACCATAGTTTACGGCGCAACCCAGGGGATATGGAGATTTTAGTTATATTGTTGGAAATGTCTAGTGTAGATCGTCCTGCTCACTTTTGGTGATAATTTATACTATTATTGCTAATGTTTCCTGTGGGCGTATAGTGCCATAGCTGCATAGATGTATAAGAAAGCACAGGTGACACCATTGATGTCAGGCACACAGGAGCTGGACTCAGGATTCTCCCTGGAGCCAAGGGAGTGATGAGTAGGTGTGAAAGCATCTCTGATTAGTTCCTTCAGATTGTTGGAATTGTTCACTCTGTTCAAATCAATTAGCCTGATATGCTGTAATTTCTCCAGGACATTGCAAAAGCAACTCCTAGAAAGAGTGGAGTCAGGTGTCATTGTAGACATCTGCTGGCTTTAGAAATTTTTATTGGTCCTGATCTTAAATATAAAATAAAATGTTTGAATCTCAAAGTTCTGGATGTTTGTAGGGCTGGTAGCTGAAATAACTTGTATGTATGTTTCCATATTGTACGTAAACCATGGCATTTAGCATTGCTGAAATAATTGTGGGATAATGTGACATCTATGTTAGATAAGAAGGGGTTTTTTTTGGTAGAAAAACTTAAAACCTCTCAATGTGTGATGAATATACTTCTGCATTGAGCTGCATGTTGGTCCCTTGATTACTGGTTATTATGAATACTTCCTTCTGCTGAAGCAGAAATAATGTTCAAAGAAGTGAGAAGGGACTGCAGGAGATCTGCTGGGTTATTCATTCCTCTACTCATATCAGCACACTGGATTGCCCATATGATTGACCAAAATTCAGTTGAAACCACTTATGATTCCTGTTCCCATCTCCCCTATGGATATTGGACTTTAGTAAAGCCCCACCTGTACATTATCAAAAGTGAGGGAAAAGCGTGATGTTTTTGCAGGAGAAGCTGATAATGGCTTGGACTGCCGTCTGAGGAAAGGCAAGGGATGGTATTGCAAAAGGGCATGTTTGATAGAGGGAGATAAGTAAATAAGTCTTCGAAGTTGAAAAATTCACTGTTAGGCATAATATGAGTGGAAGGGAAAGGAGTGACTGCTGTCAGACAGCAGATCATCCTATGGAAGGGAAAAAGAGCATGGACTAGTCAAATGAAGAGACAATAAGGTTTGGATGAGAGTTTTAGCTAGGTGGAGAGCCTGAAAAATATTATTATATACATGTGAAAACTAGGAAATATCCAGATACTGCTTGAACACCTGCCTACAAGTGCATAGCTGAATGTACAGTCTGACTTTGCTTATGTGGCTGAAGGGTTGAAGGGTGATTGAAATGGGTTCACTTCCATTTGCACACCTGCAAATGCAGTGCTTGTGCTGGGTGTGGGTTGTGGTCAGGGCAGGGAAACTTTTTAAAAAAAGTTTAAATCTCATTTAATTCCCATTACAAAATAAGAAAAACAATGAAGTGTAAGGTCCATTAATTATTGGCTGCAGGCATTTAAAGAGATCTCTTGGAGATTTCATCTATTCAGCTGCAAAACAGTTTAAGATTACTATCCCCATCTTGCAAGTGGAGATCTGAACCTCAAGGTCACACAGTATGTCAGTAGCGGAGTCAAATAAAAAAAATCCAGCAAGCTCTTGCTCTAACTGCAAGCCAGTACTGCTGCATTCAATATACTCTATACATAGTGAACTGTAAACTCCTGTGAAAAGAATCTGTGACTTTATTACTTCAATAATCTGAAAATCTAATTCTGATTTTGCTGCTATAGTGTCAGTACTACGAATCTAAGTTGGTTTCTCTTCAATTTATCAATCTGGCTTGTCTAGGGAGATGGGGTGACATTTCTCCTTGTTTTGCTCTTTTATTATTTCTCTTACCTCTGTCACAACCTTCTAAAACAATACTTTAGAAAATGACAGAGAAGCAGCGTTTGTAAAATGCCATGATCACAAACAATCAGAGTGATTGCATGCTACATTTATCGTACATCAATGTCTCCTGCCATCTTCTTGAAACAACAGAAGTCTACAAAGTGAAGAGGACTTGCTCTCACAGTAAGATGTCATAACAGCTTCTTGCAGTCTCTTGTGTTAGAAGGAGTGGTGACCTAGTTATTTAAATCTTGTATTACCAACTTTTTAATTGAGTTGTTAGTAGTTGTTTGCAAATATTTGCTAAACATTTTCGTTGAGCCTTATCTCCTCTTTCAACTGTTCATTACTGAGACTGCGCCATGTGATGTGATTCTGATTCTAGGCAGAGAGGATGAATAATGGAAGAATAATGAACTGGTGAATTTGAAGACAAAATTTCAGCTAATTTGTTGTTAGTTTCACAGATTAGCTGTGTCAGTCAGAATATGTAGAAATAACAAACAGTAAATCTCCCAAATCAAAGTTAATCACTCTGTTTACTTTCACTCACAAAAATACAAAAAAATCCATCAAAATATGCCATCTACTTAAGCATTTTTAGCAGAGCTGGTGTCTATGATCCATGACTTTCATTCATTCCCTGAAGCACTCGTGTCAGGTCTGCTGTAAGTCCTTTCTTAGCTTTCCATTGCATTGCATCTATGATTCTCAAGGCAAAGAAACAAGGAATAAAGAGAATGGCATCTTAAATACATGGTGGTGCTTCTGGTGGCAGCACAATATACTTGTGGTCTTTATATTGCCCTGCAGGCCCAAGTGATTTCAGAAGCAAATGAAAAGGTTGATTGTGATCTACACACCTATTTGGCTTCAGCTGTCTTGGATATGAGTTCAACTCCTTGTAGGCTAGCTAGGTACCAAAGAGCAGCAGGGACTTCTCTGCTAGAATGGGTGGGCTGATCTTTGCCATTGAAGATTTCCAGTGATGGCTTCTCTCAGTGCTAACACAATTCTGCTTTCTCATCTGCTAATGTGTGCAAGGATATACTCAATTCTAGGTGCTCAAATTTAACCAGGAGAACTTGTGGCTAGGAAAAGATGAAGGAGGCTTGTTTTCTCAGAGGGTCACCAGGGAGTTCCTCCAGAGTGGGAGGCATGGCTGAACAATGAATTAACACACTAGCACCTGAGGTATTATCAAAGTTTGTTTTACGTAGGACCTCACTGCTATTTCATTAGTACAGAGACATCCACCATAGACCACAGTGTCAACCAGTTCCAATTGCAACATTATATGGGGCTGGGAAGGGTACATGCTTGCCAGCTATGCCAAAGAATTTGTGCAAATGCTGCTCTTCATCAGACCTGAGTGGTTAGGTTGACTGAACTGCAGGTGCTTGTGAGAAAGATCTTGCCTCGAAAAGAGAGATCTTAACACAGAAGTCCAGAGCTCTGTCTTAGACTTGTGTTACAAAAATCTCAGTAGCTGCATTTCTGTAATTATATTCCTAGAATGACTAGTACAGTAACTGACTTAAACTTAAATTTCACAACTGTCCTGTGATACATACATTGAAAAAAGTCTTATCTTTGTATTAATATTTGTGTCCTAAATTGCAATCAATATGGTGAGAAACAATTTGATTCCTGCACATGCTGCATTATCTGCTGTAAGAATAAACTACAGTGCATAAGAATAAACTACAGTGAAGATTATGCAAATACTGTTCTATAACAACAGCAGTTACTGCAGTGTCTTCCACAGTATATATCAGTGTACTGAAGCAATTAAACAGCATAGTGAAGCCATAGCAATTACCATTCTAAATTATAATAAGCAATTCAATATATACTATAGGATAAATCATTTCCTCATAGCAAGCACTGAATATGTGCTTTGTTTTTTATTCTAAAGCCCTTATTACTTGTCGTCTGAACACCGTGCCAGATGATTTATACTACATGCTTGTAATTTCAATGTGTATTTATTGTATGACTTCCGTAAAAAATGCTTGTAATGATTATAACTGTGTTAACATATTATCAGTTTGCAGTGATATCTTAAAAAAAGAAACTATTGGTGTTCTGGGATGGAAGGGTATCTTTTGACTTTATTTTTTGAAAAAACATCCAGAACTAGACATCATCTGAAGCTTAATAAAGCTACCTTCCTGTAATTTAAGGGGATTTAACTCAGAATTAAACACATGAAATACTAAGCTAAGTTCTATTCACTTTTAGGATCAGCTTTCTTTCCAGGTAGTAAACAGATTCCCACTAAAACTTGTGCATGATTTTAATTACAGATAAGTTTCTCTTTAAAGGCCACAGCATTCATGCTCAGGTTGCTAAGCTGAATTCAATACATCTATATGTTAAAGGTAACAAGCTAATGTGTAAACAGGGAAAATATTGGAACCGATTGCTGTTAATTTGGTTTTGATCAATTTGCATTGACTGCACTGTACATGCAAATGAGAAGCATGTTGGATTATCCCAGCTGAAAATAGCTGAGATACTGAACTCTTTTTAAAAATCAAAAACCAGAACAAATGAAACTGGAGCAACAGAAAGTGGAAAGGCCTGTGTTCAAAGTGTTTGTAAAGACACATTACTACAGCTCAGTGTAGTTCAGATTTATGGTGTTCAGGGAGTCAAGATGGCAAATTCTGGGTCCTATATAGAGTATCATAAATTTTTATGGTGTTAAGGCTACTAAAAACTGATTGTTAGTTTTATAATAACTTGGAAAACTTTGCATGAATGAGGCAAATGTATAAAAGCAAGTACAACAGAAAGATGGACAAAAAGAAAAAAAGAATAAATGCGGAAGTTGCCATTTGGTAATATCAAATTTCAACAGCAAAATTTATTTTCTGGCTGGTAATAAGACCAGAAGGAAATGATCTTTAAGGTCTCTTCCAACTCAAACCATTCTATGATTTGATGGTTCTATGACTGTAGTATCACTGAGGTGGACGAAGTACTTTGCATTTGTGGCACTGCAGAAGAACAGCCTGAACAGCCTGAATGGACTGCAATGACAGTAAAGTAGTTGAAGTCCTGTGATACATTTGATCTGGTTTCACATAATACTACCCACAAAAATAATTCTACCTGACTTACAAAGAATGATATGGGTTGAGAAATATCTGTTGGAGCATAAAGAAAAGCGGCAGTGAATGTATGTAATGCTGCTGTCAGTAGGGTAGTTAAGCACTACGGCACTCAGCATATGGCAAAGGTCCTTGCCAAGAAAGCCTTTAATCTTATGTTTACATTTAAAGGAGCTGTTTGCATCATATCAACTGCAGCAGTACTGAAACACACATAGAGAAACTTTCTAGACCAGGAATGCTTTCCTTGAGATAAATATCTTTTTTAATGATCCAGAAGTAAAATAAGTTGAAAGAAGCTATGAAAACCACGAAGGACATGGGTGTACTTATGGAAGACTATGGAAACATGACAGGAAATGAGCAAATTGGATGCAGTCTTAAAAACTGTTTAATGGGATACTAATCAAGGAGGAAAATATCCAAAGCACATATCAAATCAGAAGAAAGCTGGAAAGCAGGTATTACACTGGAGAATGGACAGGGATGATAACATATTAGACATGAATAAGTAATGTTCCTAGAAGTAGTTGGATTTCAGTCTGATATTTTAGTTCATGGTGAAACAGGTAGACTTCCACTTAAAAACCTGTAAAAAGAAACACCCAACTATTGGTGGTATGAGAACATTGGCAGGTGGTATTGTTCGGTCTACAACTTCAATTTTATCCTCATATCGAGCAGGAGCTTTGTTTGGAATTATGGGATGTTGATCCAGGGTTGATATAATAGTATCAATTAAAAAAACAAATGATTCAGCTGGCAAGTGTGCAAAATAACTATATTTGATGTGTTTCAGTTGCTAATGCTAACTTCCATAATGCCACTCACCCACATGAAAGATGACAGAACTGTAAAAAAATGTTGTCTCTGGTTGCCATCATACCCTTCTTTTCAATAGCTCCAGGAATGAGAGAAGGCTCAGTTATAAAACTGAGATGTGATTATACTGAATGTTGAAGGCAGTGCCAAACAATCTTGAAACACTTAGCTAAAAATGTTTAGAGAGCTGATCTATTGTGTTATTTATTTTGTCCTCCCTGTATTATATCATTAAAAGTCTTATTGCATTTTTGCTTTCTTTGTCTTTGTGTTGTCTGACTGACTGCAGGCTCATAAGCTTCTGGCTGATTTTTCTGGGCTTGGATTCTGGTGGCACATGCCAATGAAAATTGTATTGATATCTCCAGGCACTAAATTTCAGTTAGGCAGAAAACAGCCATAGTTCAAACATTTCAAACTGCAGGATTGGATCATGCCTGTCTGTGTCAACTCTGATATACAGTTTCTATCTCTTTGCAGGAGAGAAGGAATTAATCTCTGTCATTTTGACCACTCTGCTAAGGCTGCTGGCAAGGCAACTGTTGAGTTTGTGTTGTGATGTAGAGTTTTATCTGCTGACTTTGACCATAACCCTACTAAGGCTTGTCTTGGGATGCATGTGACATGGTAACTCTTTTTTATGATTGTAATGCTGAGCACGTGAAGAACTGTTGTGAAGTCAAGGCAAAATTACTGATATCTAGGACATAAGGGTGCTTGCATAACTTCAAAAGAATGTTTCCTCAAAACACCTAGACCTTACTTGATGTGTCTCTGTGGCATTGCAGTGGGCTCTGGAGACTTCCTTGAATCTCTTCCAGAGGTCTCACTCTGTGTTGAATTTCTCAGGTATAAATTCTCTCTTATGTTTTGTAGGTTTCCATAATTTCACAAAACAGAGGATAAGTACAGAAGCAAACGAATTGTGGGAGACTTCAATTTCCCAGATATAGGCTGGGAGTATAATACAGCAGAAAGGAAGCAGTCCCGGGGGGTTCCTGGAGTGTGTGGAAGACAACTTCCTCACACAGCTGGTGAGCGAACGGACAAGGGACGGTGCCCTCCTGGACCTGCTGTTTGTGAACAGAGAAGGACTGGTGGGGGATGTGAAGGTTGGAGGACGCTTGGGGCAAAGCGATCATGAGATGATAGAGTTCTCTGTGCGGGGTAAAATGAAGAAGGAGGTTAGCAGAACAGTAGCCCTCAACTTCCAGAGAGCAGACTTTGGGCTGTTCAGAAGGCTGGTCAGAAAAGTCCAGTGGGAGGCGCTCCTTGAAGGCAAAGGTGTCCATGAGGGCTGGGAGCTCTTCAAGAAGGAACTCCTAGCAGCTCAGGAGAAAGCCGTCCCCAAGTTCCGGAAAAGTAGCCGGGGGGTTAAAAACCAGCGTGGTTGAGTAGGGAGGTCCTAAGAGACATTAATAGGAAGAGGAGGGTCTACGACCTCTGGAGGAAGGGGCAGGCATCCTGGGTGGACTATAGGGAGGGAGGGAGAACGTGCAGGGAAAAAGTCAGGAGGGCTAAGGCCCAACTAGAAATGCGATTGGCCAAGTCTGTGAAAGACAACAAAAAGTCTTTCTACAAATACATCAACAGCAAAAGGAGGGCTAGGGAGAATCTCCAGTCCCTGCTAGATGCAGAGGGAACAACAGTAACAGGGGACGAAGACAAGGCTGAAGTGCTCAATGCCTACTTTGCCTCAGTCTTTAACTGTAAGGAAAATTGTTCTCTCTGTGCACAACCCCAAGGGTTGGATGAGAAGTATGAGATTCCCAAGGTGCAAGAGGAGGTGGTTAGAGACTTGTTTGCCCAGATAGATGCCCACAAGTCTATGGGGTCGGATGGAGTCCACCCAAGAGTTTTGAGGGAACTGGCGGATGTGCTGGCCAAACCCCTTTCCATCATCTTCCAGCAGTCCTGGATGACTGGGGAGGTTCCGCTGGACTGGAGGCTGATGTCGTGCCCATCTATAAGAAGGGGCGCAGGGAGGATCCAGGAAACTACAGGCCTGTCAGCCTGACCTCGGTACCGGGGAAAGTCATGGAGCGGGTGATCTTGAGTGCGATCATGAAGCACTTGCAAGAGAACCGGGTGATCAGGCCCAGTCAACACGGGTTCATGAAAGGCAGGTCTTGCCAGAGTAATCTGATCACCTTCTATGACCAAGTGACTAAACTCTTGGACGAGGGAAAGGCTGTGGATGTATCTTCCTGGACTTCAGTAAAGCCTTTGATACAGTTTCTCATAGCATTCTGCTTCGGAAACTGTTGGCCTCTGGCCTGGACGGGTGCACACTCTCCTGGGTGAAAAACTGGTTGAATGACTGGGCCCAGAGGGTGGTGGTAAATGGAGTTAAATCCAGCTGGAGGCCAGTGACAAGTGGGGTTCCCCAGGGCTCAGTCCTGGGTCCAGCCCTGTTTAATGTCTTTATCAACGACCTGGATGAAGGCATCGAGTCCTCCCTTAGCAAGTTTGCAGATGACACCAAGCTGGGTGGAAGTTTCGATCTGCTGGAGGGTCGGGAGGCTCTGCAAAGGGACTTGAACAGGCTGGACTGCTGGGCTGAGACCAACGGCATGAGGTTTAACAAGGCCAAATGCCGGGTCCTGCACTTGGGGCACAACAACCCTAAGCAGAGGTACAAACTAGGAGAAACCTGGCTGGAAAGCTGCCAGGAGGAGAAGGACCTGGGGGTGTTGGTTGACAGTTGACTGAACATGAGCCAGCAGTGTGCCCAGGTGGCCAAGAAGGCCAATGGCATCTTGGCTTGTATCAGAAACGGCATGACCAGCAGGTCCAGGGAGGTTATTCTCCTCCTGTACTCGGCACTGGTGAGACTGCACCTCGAGTACTGTGTTCAGTTCTGGGCCCCTCACCACAAGAAGGATGTTGAGGCTCTGGAGCGAGTCCAGAGAAGAGCAACAAAGCTGGTGAAGGGGCTGGAGAACAAATCTTATGAGGAGCGACTGAGAGAGCTGGAGTTGTTTAGCCTGGAGAAGAGGAGGCTGAGGGGAGACCTTATTACTCTCTACAACTACCTGAAGGGAGGTTGTGGAGAGGAGGGAGCTGGGCTCTTCTCCCAAGTGCCAGGGGACAGGACGAGAGGGAATGGCTCAAGCTCCGCCAGGGGAGATTTAGGCTTGAGATTAGGAAAAAGTTCTTCACAGAGAGGGTGGTTAGGCATTGGAACAGTCTGCCCAGGGAGGTGGTTGAGTCATCGTCCCTGGAGGTGTTTAAGGTTAGGGTAGATGAGGTGCTTAGGGGCATGATTTAGGGATTGGTGGGAATGGTTGGACTCAACGATCCAGTGGGTCTCTTCCAACCTGGTTGTTCTGTGATTCTGTGATTCTGTGTGAATTGCCTGGCTGGATCCCAATTTATTCCACTGCTGCAGAGGAAGAATCCTTATGGTAGCTATCCATGAAGGTGCTGATGGGTTACCATTGTGTTCAGTAACTTTCCAAGACTCAGCTGCCAGAACAGGGTCGAACTTTGAAGTGTAAATTCTAACTGAATTCTTTTGTGTATTGTGAGCTTTCTTACAACATAAAAAGATGTCCCAGTCACTCTGGAATTCCTTAAAAGAAAATTCCCCATATCTTCTTTTCTCAAAAAAGCATTATGGTAGGAACATTGAAAAATCAATGTTGATGTAGCCCAGAATATAAAACCTTTATAAGCAGTTTCTCTGGTATGTCCTGCATAATCATGTGGACCTGCAGATTCCTTTGGAGATGTGTCCCAGCACAGGGAATTTATTACATTTGTGTCATGTCGCGAAGAGTAGCTCTCTAAGGCTTATGAGTTAGCCAGATGGTGCGTGGGATCCAGCTGGTGCGTGACAGATTTTGTGAGATCTCTTTTGTAGAAACTGTTAGCTGATGCTTCTTCAGCTGGACTTGGATAATTCTTGAGATGATGATTTAAATCCCTTCTGTCTCTTAAGCCTTTCATTCTATCAAAACTTCTCTCAATTGCTCTTTTTGTGAGACAATAACTTTGAGAATCCCTTGTTATAATGTGGCTTTTGCTTTGCCATACTTTTTTGATTTTTCATCTGCAATTCCTTACCTTCCAATGCAAATTTTAGCAGTACCATCAATCTTGATTGTTTCTACTTTTTTTCTAATTGCCAATGGCTTTTTTTCTCTGCTAATGTTATCCCTCCTTATCAGATGTTGACTCATGCAGTTGTATCTGGATTAAACCTAGTAAAATTTCCATGTGCTTTTTAGGTGATAGTCTGCCTCACTTTCTGCTGTAGTGATGATTAATTGATCTGAGTTGTGCTCAGTCACCTCTTATCATTCTCAGTTCACACCACTAGTGTTTGGTATATATATGCAACAAATGAGGATTATGAATGCATGCAAAATACTGTGGTATTTGCCATAGGGTATGCTATTTTTGGTAGGAATGGTTGGACTTGATGATCCGGTGCGTCTCTTCCAACCTGGTTATTCTATGATTCTATGATTCTATTCCAGACTTCACTTTTTTGTGGATTCTGTCCTTCAGTATTTCCCCTGCCTGAGGTCTCTTGGATCTTAGTATTTCAGATTCCTTGCTCATATTTCTGGTCCTAGAACACTTCAGTCTGGAGTAGGTAATATCCTGTGGTTGAGAAATTCTCATCTTTTTAGTCCAAGAGAAATTCTAGCTTTTATGTTAGAATTGCTTTGTAAAGTATTATGTTTTTTGACCCTGGAGCCACATTCCTCCTTGATTTTCTCAACTGAGAAAGGATTAGGCCTTGCTTGATTTGCTTTTTTGCTTTGAATTAATTAGATTTTATCTTTCTGGGTTTTTTTTTTACCTTAGTTTTTTTTCTTGTCTCTTTTTAGATTCTCATGCACAGGTTTCATTTTCATTTCCTGCACAACTGTTCAAAACAGAACCAGCAGCTGAATCAGCAGTTAATGGTTCCTTCTCTTTTCCTTCTTATAGATGCAGTGTGATGGCCCAACATTTTTTTACCCCAAAGGCTCCTCTTTGACCAGTGTCATTATTCCAGAGTTGTTGCTTGGGATTTTTCAGTTGACTTTTCTATTTTTGGGTGCAGTTTTACTTTACACGAACACCTTTTTACAATGACTGTAGTTTATTTATTATTACTTTATTTCTAGGTGAGCTGGGGGAGTAGGTTGTCTTATATTGCCAGTGTCATTTAAAATAGCAATAGTATAAAGCAGAATAAAGTCCTTTAATTTTTAGTGACATTTATTGTATTTTTGAATACATTATGCCTTTGGTGAAACTCCTGTTCCATTAATAGAATGTCTTGTTATTTCTTCCCCCCTCCAATAAAAGTTTACTTATAATAGTTTTGTAAACCTAACCACAAAATATAGGTGCCAGGTCTTGAAGATCTTTTCCAGTATTTTTTTTTAACAGCATATCTATTGTAGGTATGTGATTTTTCACTGGTAAATGAAAATGCCAAGAACTTACTATATGGTACTACAGCTTTGCCTATAATAACTTTAAATCTCATTATGATCATCTCATTCTACAGTGTGCTTTGGTCCTAGGATCTATATATCAAGAGAATAGCATGCTGGTTGCTGTCCTTGGACATAAAGATTTTTGAGTAAATACAGCAGTCTCATACATAAGAGAAAAAACAACAGAGAATGACCACTTATGCACTGGGTCATCCACTGGGGCTCCCTGGCTTCCGGTGCAATATGCAATAAGTAATTTGAATATATTTATACAGAAATGGTTTTTGAGGTCGTATGAGGTAAGAAGAAGAGAAGGATATATATGAAGAAATTGCAACCTCTGTAGGTGTTGATACAGTCTCCAGTGTCTGGACTTGCTTCAGCATGTT
The DNA here is from genome assembly GCA_033459285.1 of Clamator glandarius. Lineage (NCBI taxonomy): Eukaryota > Metazoa > Chordata > Aves > Cuculiformes > Cuculidae > Clamator > Clamator glandarius. Next base: position 2,592,353 of record JAUNZM010000016.1, on the reverse strand, counting down.
CCTGGTTTTCAACAGAGTAGTAGCTTTTCCACATGAATTCAGTCCTGTCAATGAGAGTCTCTCCCAACATTAAAGACGATGTGAAATACAGATAAAGAGAAGAGCTAGCAACAGAGGTGTGAAAAGTCACTTATACTCTCCATAAGCTTATTAGATTTGTATGTGCCTTATGGCCTTGACTCTTTCTTCACCCTTTAAGTTTTTGAGCAGATTAAAGAGTGAATTCCATTGTACAAAAGTTCTGCTTGAATTTCAGACTCCCTAACAAGCAAACCTCTTGATACTGCGAAATGTATTCAAACCTCTCTGGACTTGTCCATACATCTGCTCCATGAATTGACCACAGGTTAATTTCCTCATGAAAACCACTGTGGAGTAGGGTTTTTTGACTAATAGGTGGAATCCGCACAGCATCATGAAGGGCTACTCTGAAGCACCAGGGTAGTTTTCTATGCATAGAATTAATATTAGCAAAAGTGGGGAAAAATGATTTCTAGAATGAACTTGAACCTACAGTGCCTTCTTGAGGGCTATCAGTGCAGAAGATTTGCTTGTATTTTAATGTGATTCCAAACCTCAGGTTTGTTCAAGAGATTATGTTGAATAAATAATTCATATTTTTCTCATTTAATTATTTGAAGCTGTGCAGACCAGGCATAGCTATATGGCTGGTGAAAAAGTCTCTGAATCAAAAATTGGGAAAGCTTAGAGAAAGGAAGGATAATACAATGTTTAGGATAAATCCAGGCAAAGCAGCTTCTTTCCCTGAGCTTCAAATTCTTAGCCTTTGAATTTGTTTTGATCAGAAATCAAAATTTCATTTATATTTTCAAGTTTAGACTTTGTAAAAATAGGTACTTAAATCCTTGATGCATATCAATATGTTTGGGGGTTTAGGTTTTTTTCTCTCTCAATTTACAATGATAGCAGATATTTTTACATTTTAAAAACCTTCTTGAAGTATCAGCAGTTCAACTATTCCAGCACTGTGTGTCTGAAAGTGAAATGATCAGCAAAACTAGAACCAATTATATGGATGTTTTTCTTTGCCAAAACTTAAGTGCTTGTGTGAAGCAGCAGAGAGATTTGAAAGAGTACAGTGCTGTGTATTGGCTTTTCATAATTAAAAACAAATTAGTCAAATTTTCTTATCTCTCTTAAAATAAAACTAACAGTGTAGAGTGTCTTTAGAAATTTATTCCCATTTATGGAGAACGGTGTAAGGACTGTGGCCTAAAATAAAGGAATCCAGCTCCACTTCCTTAAGTGGTCACTGCAGATCATCTGCTGCGCTAAACTTGTGACCAGCTTTGGCTGTGGCTTCCAAAATTAACTATTTCTTGCACATTGCAGGCAAGCATCTGATACAGAAGGAAGGTTTTTGTTTTTTTCCTTGAAGCCTGGCTGTTTGCAACTTTTTGGGTTGGCTTTGTTACCTATCAGAGTTTTATTCATATTAAGATCTCAGTTACATAATTCAGGGGGTATTACAGGGAAAGCTGTATGAAACCTTCAAAATCAAAAGCAAAGTCAACACCTTGGTGAGACTTCCCAGGTGAGACATTTGATTGTAAATTGAAAATATTTTTTTTTACTGTGGGGATGGTGAGGCACTAGAACAGGTTGCCCAGAGAAGCAGTGGATGCAGCATCCCTTGGAGGTGCTGAAGACCAAACTAGATGAGATTTTGAGCAACTTGACCTAGTGGAAGATGTCCCTGCCCATTGCAGGGGAGTTGGAACTGGAGAATCCTTAAGGTGCTTTCCAACCCAAACCAGTCTATGGGTCTATGATATAGGCTTTGTCTACAGACATAGTGATTCTCAAAACATTCTTAGGTAAACTTGGGTAAATGATACTCTTGTGTTCAACCCTGCAAAATGTTCTGTTCCTGAAGATCCAAAAATGAAATCTGGAAAAAAACCCAAGAAAGATAATTTTAGATAGATCACGGTTCAAACTAAAAGAGCACAAGTTTGTGAATAGAGGTGACTGTTATAGTTCTCCCAGCAATATGGAACAGCCATGTCAAGGGGAGGCATTTTTGGAGAAAGACACATCCCATCTTGAGACAAATATCTAAACATTACTTGCTTAAGAAGTTTTATCTTAGGATGGAAGAGGCTGCCTTTATGAAATGCCTTTCTTTCTCCTTCCCATAGAGCAAAATTCTAGATTTGTCTAGATTAGATACTTGACTGTCAGGTAGCTAGTGTTGGTGAAGTGGGCAGACCACGTATCTAGAGCAGTTACTCTGCCAACAGTCACAAATAATTCATAGGATATGAAGGGCAATAAGTAATTTACTTGTGCGTTCCTACAGCTGGGAACATAGAAGAGGGGTTATTTCATGTTATTTGATGAAAGAACAGCTACTGCAAAAAAAAAAAAAGAGATGTTATCTAGTCTCTGTATCTCTCAGAACTTCATCTTAAAAGCTGACACTTCAGCCCAATGCTCCACGGGATGATTTGTACAAAATGGTCCCAACCTCAACTTATCTGTCTCATTTCATTGCTCATCTGCTGGAGAACATATGGTGAACCAGGACAGCAAAATGACCCACAGTTTACGCTGTGTCTCTTTTGGCATCCCAGAGGAACTAGCTTCAGCATTTCACAGGATCAGTGTAGTAGCTCATTGCATGAAGCAGAAACACTGAGATCAATTTTAGAATATAACGATGAGATTTAAATGTTCTCAAAATACCATTAAATGCTTATTTTCTCCTAATACATGAGAAAAAAATGTAGACTTGAACACTAGGGATTTTTGTTTATGTGGTGAAACTGATAATAACAATCCATTGAGGGATATGTCCATGCCAAATCCTTTTGTAGGGAGTTTTCACTTTCTTTTCCAATTACACATTTTCGCTCTTCTACTACATTATGAAAAGCTTAAACTCCTTAATAGGTGACTGCACAGCATGTGGTCTTGACAGAGTTAAGAACAACAACTGGTCTCTTTTTAAATGGTATGGTTTGTAAATTGTTAGATTAACCCCAATTTTAATACAGTTTTTTTGCACATATTGTATTGATAGTTCACAGTACTTTTAAATGTTAAATTAAGCTGAACTATTTGGTTTTGTCCAAGCATAATTTCACAAAGTATAAAACCATTTTTGTAACAGCATGGGGCTAATACATGGAATACCTTTCCATCCAGACCCAGAAAAAGGCAAATCAGGAAAGAAATCTGTGAGGAGTTTTGTAATGGAATGAGTTTAAAAGCAAGATTTCATGCTAAGCAATTTGCATCATATACTTCAGTGGCACGCTGTAGTTGTCAATGAAACTTGTTTTCAAGTCTTTCCAGTAATTTATTGTGCTCATCACAGCACACAATTGGGATGTCCTTACATGTACACACAGATGAAGATAACCAGGCACATGAGCCAGTATGATTATGTCACTTCGTGTATATTTTATACATTTTATTTCTAGAAGGTGGAGGTAAAAAGTCCCTTCATCCTGAGAAGACAGTGACATTGTGGTAGAATTTTAGCAGCTTCTGGTCTTCTTGCTCTAGGCCAATTACTTTCCTGTATTGACATAGAATTGACTACCTTCTGGAAGCAACTTCAGCTGTTAGCATTCGTTAGGTGCTTTTCCTTCTTCTCAAATATGACTCCTATTTCAGGAAAATCTTGCAGGTAAGCATAATCCACCAGTGTTATATTTATGCAATCAGGACCAGTTTTTGTTTGTATCCCACAAATGTGGCAGAATTTAGGGACACAAAGATGATCAAAGGAAGCCTTCAATGAAAGGAAAGGCTGAGAGAACTGGGTTAGTTCACCTTTGAGAAAAGAAGGCTTAAGGAAGACCTTATCACCATGTTCCAGTATTTAAAGGGTGGCTACAAAGAAGATGGAGACTTCCTTTTTACAAGGAGTCGTGTGGAAAAGATGAGAGGTAGTGGCAACAAGTTAATCCAGGGGAGATTCCGACTGGATACAACAAGAAAATTTTCCACAAAGAGAAAGACATTGGAATAATCTCCTCAGGGAAATGGTGGATTCCTTAACATTTGACACTTTTAAAATTCAGCTAGACAGGTCACTGGGCCATCTTGTCCAGTTTGTGCTTTTGCTAAAGAAGGCTGGACCAGATAATCCTTGAGGTCTCTTCGAACCTGGTATTCTGGTGATTCTTTAATTCTTTGAATAGATTTTTTGGTTGACTAACGTATCAATGAATCTGTCTCACTGCTACCTTCGTTTTCAGATAGACTCAGCCATACACCTCTAGGTAGCCATGGTCCTATTCAGACTTCAGAAAACACAATGTAGCTCCTATATTATTATTTTATTATTTTTCTTGTCATTGCATGCATGCAGCTTCAGTTCAATTGGCTGTAGGTAACAAAGTAATAGAGGGGTACAGTTGGGAAATGTGATAGAGACCAGAAACTCCTTTATGTTGCTGAAGGAGGTATAGGGATTTCTGATGTCCCAAACACAATAGGAAGCTTTCTTTACCAGGAAAAGGTTTCAGTGGATACATTACTGAGAGGTGCATAGCCAGATAGTGTCAATTGAGTATATATTTGTGACTGACTTTCTCTTAGAGAACACATTAGAGGACTGTTGATAGCAGGAACTGTCCAGACTTACTGACCAGGGCTTGGTGAATTCCAGTGACTGGGAACTGGTGTCAGCAAAATTCAGTATGCAGTGTCCTGTCTGTGAAGAATTAAATGCAGAAGAAATCAGTATGGGATCAGTGTGACTGTTGGGTCTTGAGGCTAGACAGTAGTTTTCATCTGGATGCTTAATCCTTTGATCCACCTGCATGCAGAAACAGCAAGCTAGGTCGTGCAATTACAGTGGTTCCTTCTGGTCCTTGTCCTGATGGGCCCTGGACTCAATCATAAGTCTTGCAGTTCTCCAGTGAGATCATTCTGGTTTATCAGCTTCATACATAGACAGCTGTCACCTCATTGATGATTTTATTCAATGCACAGCTTAGACTTTATAGTGGTATTTCTGTATTGTTTCTCTACCTTCTATAGTACCAGAGACTGATTGTTGAAGGGAATACGACACAAAGTAGAGAGACCAGTACTCTGATATGGCATAGGTGATTATGCCAAGTGTTTGGTTGGTCTCTTTAGCTGAGAAATTTACTTGGAGATTTCCTAATTGGAAGGAATGACTGAAGATCATGCTTTCTTTGCAGCATAGGGAATGGTTTGGCCACTGGACACATCAATTTTTGGGCTCTTACTTTATGTTGAATCCAGTCTTGTTTTTGAGAAACAGAGAAAAAAGAAACTAACACTCATCTGGGCTAGTTGCAGGATATCTGGGTGATGCTTAATTGACAAGGAAATACAGGAGAGATTAGAATATATGGAAATCACTTACATCCTGAACTTCTATGACATTCATTAGAAAATATCTTATTTTCCACAGCATGCTGACCACCTGTCAGTGAAGGGTAGAGTGGTGTGTTCTGCATTTTAACTAGAACTTGCTGATTTATCAATATTTTAAGTCATGTGTTAAATCAGCATTTTTAGTAGTAGGGGCAGATCATTAAATACTGTATTTTCCCATGCCTAAGGAACATATTTGGATTACTAACATACTTAATTTATGGAAGCATGGTGAAGGCTGTTGCACAAAACCTAGAGGAAATTTTGATCCAGCAGATGCTAATTTGTTCTGTGTCATAGTACCTTTAAGAGCACAATCCAGTGCCAATTCAAGACAACATGAGTTTTTGAGTGAATATAGGAGACCAGGAGCTGAAAGCATTGGATACTTTCCTGGATCTGGTGCTTTGCTAGTCGTCCTTCTGTTTCTATTTATTGAGGCAGTAGCTGGGGACAGATTGATGAGGAAACAGCATTTATTGTCTCATTGGCAAATTTTAATGCCAGCAGCTAGTTCTGGGGTGTACTGTACACAGAGAAAGTGGTTGGAAATCAGTCTGGCATAGCACATGGGGAACACAATGATTTTTACTTTTCTGTGATACAGCTCACTGGTTTGCTCATCAGTGAATTGATTAATTGGACATATTTGAAAGTATTTTCACAAAAGTGTTTGAGCTTTATGATTCACCCTCATGCACTTTTTTCTTCAAACCACCATCATCAATGATTTGGAAGTGTAGAAAATAGTGTTATAAGGGAACAGATGCGAACAAAAGGGGTGAAATTGAATGTATTAGTATTCAGCAGTCTGCTTTTGATTACCTCTGACTGGAAAATATTTGGAAGCCACCAGGGTCCCCTCAAGTGTTATGATTTCGTAAATTCAGCCCTCGTGTGTTGGGATTCAGGCTCCCTTATTGAAATTGAATTGATATTTTGTAAACTTCATTTGTGAATAATGTGATCTGACAGGGACAAATGTGAGGGAGAATTGTTTTCAAACCTTCTCCAAATGAAACTTATTATTGGGTAAATACAGATTTCTTTGTCTCTTTTCCTCTCTTTCCATCCTGAGCGTCTTCATGGCCTGAATATGTATCAACTTTTCCAAGGTAATTGAATTGATTCAATCATGTGTGGGCAACAGAAATGGGCAATAGAATATATTCCTGATGGTGAAAAATTGAAAAGTAGAGGTATTTCTACTCAGGCACAGGGCTGGAAGGGTCACAGTTCTATCAGAGGAGAGAGACATGCAGGAGCTTCTTTCTGATTATCTCAGCTTTGGCCATTCTCTCCCTCAATAATCGCCCTCTGATATAACGCCGGCTTTCCAATTTTGCTGGCCAGCACCAGGCCTCAGATGTGTTACATATTAATTTCCCTTTGCAGAAAATTTGCCAAGCTTTAGCTCAAATTCAGTTAGTCGGATTGATGAAAGTGGCAAAAGGATACGACATTTACTGATTCTCCCTTTTCACCTTTGATTAGCTCAACCTGAGAATTATTCTTGCCCTGTCAGTGTGCCATTAAACGAGCTGGGACCAAGGTTGCAAGTTCATACTTACTGATGTAACCGAGAGAAAATATGTTGAGCCATGATTTGTCTGACAGAGACCTAGGATCATTTCAATGTTGTGTTGCCATTATTTTAACAGGTCAGCCTTTGGCAAAATAAAAAACAGAACAAAACAAAACAAAAATAAAAGCTCCAACTTCCTCCTACATAATCTTCATTTCTAGTCCATCTCTGGCACCTGCTCATTACTGATGATTTTGGAGTGGAAGAACTCATTGTCTTTACTCCAAATATTCTGGAAAGTTCACCCCTCCCTCTCTGGATTGATGCATTCAAATTAAATGTTGTTAGTCTGTAGCGTTCGTATCCCATATGGATTGCTGACACAGGCTGGGATCTGCGTAGTCAGATTCTTTTTCCCCTTTTTGTTTGCACTCTGCCAACACATTGCAGGTTAGATCACTCCTGGGAATGCCAGGGTCTGCTGCTGGAAAGTGCTGAAGCATTCACCTCTACCAGTGAAGTCTAAGGGGGAGAACTTGATTTCCCATACTTTCCTCTGTTACTGCACTGCTTTGACAAATCGTGCCCAGATCTGGTTGCATTTTTCACTTCATGAGAGTCTTAATTTGTTGATTACGAAGTTGGTTTCTGGTTTCTTTGTTTTGTTTTTGTTTTTTTTTTTACAAATGTCTCAATAGAAAGTTTCATGTTACTATTGTGGTTTGGCTTGTTTGGAAGATTATCAGTTTTGATTGTCAAGTTAGGCAATGTGTGTTTAAAAGATTTTTTTTATAATTTTGGGCACATATGTGCTGTTTAAAAATCCTAGATGTGCTTCAATCTGTGTAGCAATGGTGGCTGTTGTCCTAGGCAAAGGGGAAGGGTATGGGTTAAACTTGAAGGAGCCAATGAGTGAATAACATTCATTCCTATGTTTCCCTTCAAAAAGTGCACAAATATATTGCTCTCTGGCCCACACAGTAAGGGTACATGGTACCATCAGTTGGCAAACCCATCCAGTTCCGTCTATCTTGCAATGTCCTCATGCTGGTAGGAACTCGTGGAAAGCACCTCAGTCATGGATTTTGAATGCTCTCAGAATCTGAAATGGTGACAGTTTCTGCTGCCATTAGCTGACCATTGCATGATAATTCTGGGAAGACATTATCAAACACAGGAGAGACACGGGTTTGGTCAATTCTGTGCATGGCATGATCACATTTTTACCAGAAATAGTTACCAGAGGCTTATCATGAAACTATCCCCACTTCCTTTTTGCTAATTAATTGTGTTCCTCTATATACCCAAAGGGCACAATTTGGACCATACTAACAAGAACTTTCTTATTCTTTCTTCAGTACATAGCTGCCATTTTCAAAATATTCACATCAATCATATACCTGAAAATCTAAATTTACAATATTTCCCTGTCTAGGAAATCTGGGGTTTTGTTAAGAACTACAGTCTTGTCTGCCTCAGTCTTCCCTTTATATTATACATCAGTTTATAACTATTGGGTAGAAACAATAGTTGAAAGTAGAGTGCAGTGAGGAGAGGAATTGGTGTGCTGAACTCTCTGGGAAGGGCTTCCAGCTGACATGCAGCAAATATTGCTCATGGCTCTTCCATCACTCAGTGAAGACAATTGGGTTTCTGTAATTTTCCACAACCAAACCAGGCCTCCCCAGGTCAATAGCCCAGATGTACAAAATTGTCAAGACAAAGCAAAAACCACCTTGCAATAAGCTGCGCGACTGAAACTGTAATGTAAACTACTCCTAAAAGATATTCCTTGTAGAAAGTCACCTTTGGAAAGTACTAAAATCACTGACCATTAATAATGAGGCCTACATTTAAAATCAGATTATTTTAAATCCATCAAAAAACTTTCCCAATCAAAAGAAAGAAATGATGTATAGTCATGGTAGTGTTTTCTATCTTTATATAAGTTATTAATTTGTATACTTTAAAAAAATTGAGTCTGCTCATAGGAACATTTTATATTCTCTCAGCCTTAAAAGTGCTCTAGCTATGGCCTGCTAACTCTTATGGCCATGAAGAATGCACGTCTTGGTTATAAATGGTATCCACTTTAGCTTCATAGCTTGGAGCCGAATAAACACAGAATCACTGAATTGTACTGAATGGCTCTATTTATACTGTATTTTGTTAGCATCTGACATAAATCAAGTGTGATTTGATTGACTATACCCAAAGTAGAGCTGGAATAAAATAATGAGGGTGTTTGTTAGCTGAGCTGCCAGTCTTTAGTAGTAACGACACTTAACGTAATAGGTAGCAGGTAGGTTAAAATGTGCTTTTTATTTGTTGTACATACATTTTATAAAAGAAAGATGTAGTAAGGCCCAGGGTGCAATTTTTCACACCTCCCCTCCAGATAGGAAGCTAATTAAAAACAAGGCAAAAACCTGATCATGAATGAATGCATTGGCCATTGTTTAGTGTTATACAGAACTGTACAAAAAAGATCATTAAATTCCATTCATCACTTTGGCTTTAAATTGATGCAAAAGACTGGTACTTCTGTGCATAAGGTAGAGGCTAAGTAGGAAGAGTATTAAATCAGTTTGAGAGTCCTGGAAAGAAAACACTTAGTAAGAAAAATAATAAAGAGCAGAATATGATAACACTGCTGTAAGGAGTGTTAGCTCGTTTGTTTTGAATGCAATTCTGAAAGGGTAAGATGGAGGCAATATAAATATTAATACTAAAATCCAGAAGGTTTGAAATTTTCAGTGGAAGTGCTTTGTGTCAATGCAATAACCAAATTCATTTTATTCATCTTCAAGTCTAAAAGTGTGTTTTAAAGAAGTGTGTTGGTATAAATTGTAGAACTAAAGACTTACAAAATTGCAAAACTTTTTTTTAAAGTGTACTTTTGACTAAAATTTTATGTTTTAGATTTTGAGTGGCTACAAATTTTTTTAAATTTGTATTAAACTTCTCTTTTGAAAGCTTTTCCAAGTATTGGATAGAACAGCTGAACAGTCTGTGAGCAAGTGCACTTGGATACTAATTAACCGATTTGCGTAAAGCTATTTTCTGCAGGCATTGAGAGGATACAATCATTATGGTCATAAAAATTGACTTCTGTTTGTTACACGCACTTCTACCAGAGTCATAAAAATTATTCTCGTCTCTCATGTGTGCATGTAGCTACAAACTGCTATTAACGCTGCCACTAACACTTTGTCATAAAATACTAATTACTTATTGACCAGGTCACAGATTTCAGGCAAAAAAAGTGTATATATAATATATTATATTGATATATTATATATATTATATATATACACTAATATATATCTAAAAAGTATATCTAATATATCTAATGAAGTCTGGAAACCATCACACCTCATCTAACACTGCCTAGTGTGGTTCAAACCCTTCAAAGAGCTCCTCTGGCCCAGACCTGTAACCCACACCAGGAGCTGGGTCACAGAGGAGACTGTTTGCACAATTTCATACTTGAGCTTCTGTTTGCAGGGCCAAGGCAGTCCTTGGGTAAACAGGATTTCCTTGAGCCTCAATACAAAAGACAACAGAACCAAGCAAGAGATCTGCAGTCAAACAGCCAAGAAATCTGGAACCATATTCTTCACACTGAACTTCGTCTTGTTTTATTAAATATTGTCTGTGTCCTTGTAGGTGTTGCTCTTTTTTTCTGACTAATTTTCAGCTGCATTTGGAAAGCCTGTTTTTTAGCCCAGGTCCCTGTTTTTCCAAAATTCATCAGGATGTTTCAAGTTAGATAGCCTTATTTTTTAAGCTTTCTTCAGATGCCTCTTAAAATGCTTTTGAAATTCTGGTGTCCTAGATCGAGTAAGATTATAATGCACCAGTAGCTGCTGTTTAAAAAACTAATTCAATTTCATTTAAGACAGAATTTGCAAAGTATTGTAGAGTATGTATGTTTAAAACACATACATTTTACTGAGAATTGAGTATCTTACTCGTTTAGGTAGTTTTGGAAATCTCTGTCTAAATTTTATTTGGAATTACTTGATATTTCCTTCAAGGAATTCTATCCATCATCCCTTTACAGAGTAAAACACTTCTCTTGGAGCTGTATGGTAGAATTCATCATCAATATTATGTTTTCCCCACCTGCATGCAAAGTAGGACTCTTTCACTTTATTTTCCCTGTTCTCTATTTCTCTTTTGCAGTGTGTTTGCCTCAGTGGCTATTACCATGGCGTTCAAGTCAATAGAATGTCCAGTGTCCTGTATAATATAGCCCTAATTTTTTTCACCCACAGGCTTTGATTTTGGTCCGGACACTTCCACCACCAGCCCATGCTTAATAATTAAGATATTTTGCACAAGTTCTCTGTTTTCCTTTCTGATGCATTCAGGCACGGTGCATTGTTCCCTGAAGGCAAATCTATACTTTTTATTGTTATGTGAATATTCTGCTCATACTAGATATTACACATTTACTTCCTATTCAATAAATATCCATGACATTCAGTTCGGCAATGGGTATTAGTCTGTCAGAACACTAATTTATGATAAGAATAGTGTAATATAAATAGGCTTATGGATCAGGAAGGTGTAAATATGAAGTTCAAGCAGTGACTCTTCTGTGAGTTAAATTCTGTCTAAGCAAAAATTCCCTTCCAAAATTTAGTAAATGTGTTTTATCTCTTGCTTCAAAGCTGATTTGAAATGTGAGGTTATTTATGAACTTAGATGTCTCTTTGAAATTTTTTTTCTTATGCATTTCATGACAATATATAAGCCACTAGGTTGTTAAGGATGAGAATACATTTCAGTTTCTTCATTGGGATATAGCTCAATGTTAACTTTCTGCTCTGCTGTCTTACTGAACAATGCCTGTTCCACTGACAGTTCATTTAGATATTGTCATGGTGTTGGGAGCTTTAAAGGGGTTAATGAGGTATTTATTCCATTATTGTTATTGGAAATTACAGTGTCTAGAACACTTACACAAGAAGATTAAAGATAGATGCTTTAGACCACTTTCTATAGTCTGATAGACCATTATTTTCTGGTTCATAACACAAAATAGTACTTTTCATCAAGGAGCTCATATTCTCTAGATGATTCAAAAATTCACAGACCAAAACCAATGTGAAGTATTAAGTTCCTAATACTTTTTTAACCCCAAACAAGTTATAATGCAAATGTTTTAATCAAACAAGGAGAAATTTTCACATGTCTCTCTATGAAATCTGACAAGGAAAAGAATGCTTCATGGGATTGGATTAGACGTCCCCTAGCCTAGCTTTTGCTTTACAGCTTAGTGGATATCACAGATTCTGGCTGCTGCTTCTGATTGTTTGAATGACTTTGCACAGGATTTTAAACTTTTTTACTTCCCTGATTTTCACTGGTAAGACAATGAGAGCAGTTTTTCTTTTTTAAAGTTGTTCCTTAGGTTGATAAACAAACACTTCACACTGGAAGGACAGCAGGTGTTGTCCATGACTTGTGCAATGCCTTTGAGATATTTGGGATTCTGTCCATTCATGCCTCATTAGCAGAAAGTGCCAGCTGTGGTTTTTCAATCCTGAGAGCCAGGAAACCATCATAGAGCTCTGCAGCCTGGTCTGGTTGTGCAATGTGATTGTGAAGCAACTAGAGAGCTGTAAGAGCTTTCTTGATTACTGAGAATTAGTGAAGCAAATCTTGGCAGTATCTTTCATGCTCTTCTGGAATATACAGCAAAATAAATCATGCGGCCACTTGTTTCACTGCATAATAGGTAGCTCCTAGTAACTAGATCCTGACCATATGTCTAACAGCAGCTGAAGAGAAGGACATCTAGGGAGAAGCACATCTCCATCCTCGAGACAGTGAAAAGACATATGGGTACGGTCCTGGGCAACCTGCTCTAGGTGATCCTTCTTGAGCTGCATCATCCTGCTTGTGCAGAGGGCTTGGGCAGGACCACCTCCAGAGGTCCTTTCCAACTTCAACAATTCTGTGATTCTATGAAGTGCCCTTGAAGGCTCACGTGATTCTTCACAATGAAGGTGGTGAGGCACTGGAACAGGTTGCCCAGGGACATTGTGGACACTCCATCCTGGAGGTGTTCAAGGCCAGGCTGGATGGGATCCTGAGCAGCCTGATCAAGTGGGAGGTGTCCCTGCCCATTGTGGCAGGTGGGAACATGGGAGGCTGGAATTAGATGATCTTTAAGGTCCCCTCCAACTCAAACGATTCTCTGATTCTATGTTCCTTTGCATCCCTGGGTGCACAGGATGGGCTGAAGGTACAGTGTGGGATGTGCGCCAGAAATCTCAGGATTTCTCCCTTCAGCTCTTTTTCTCAGAGCAGCACCTCTATATGAAGCAAATATCTGCCCAGTTCTGTTGAGAAGCATGTGGCCTATGTCCTGACAGTGGGGTTCCCCCCCCACTATTTGCTATGAAACAGTAAGCTTGGTAGTGTTTAATCCCTCTCTGTCTTTGTCTGGATACATTTATGTACTGTACTGCCTTCAGTGTAGCACCTCAGTGTCACCCAGGATGCCTCTGACTGAGCCCATAGGTAGGTCTAGGGCTCCTAACACTCAGTTTGGTATCTTCCCCTCTAAAGCATTGTTCTCTCTCTGCCTTAGCATTTTCTTCCTGATACTCACCTGCAACATCGTAGTCAATTACAAAAATCAGCATGTTAGAAAGAAACATTGGTTCATGAAAGATTAGGAAATGTTTTCAACTCCAGAAATTAGACTTTGCTTTAGAGAAGAGATTCAGTCAACATTTAATTTACATGCCAAGACTTACAGTAATACTTGAGAAAGACAGCAAGATAACAGGCTGGAAAACAATATAAAGCCAAGATGTATTGGGAGATATGCATGCAGCAGAGAACAACTTCACTGTAACAGAAATTAGTTTTATTTCCATACAGCAGTACAACGCATAATCTGATGCACTCTCACAAAATAGCATGTTGAATATTATTTTGGAAAAAGAAAACCTCAACTGAGAAAGTTTGTGCATAAAACAGAATAAAACCAAACAGTTTCTGGATTTGGGGGTTAGAAGTGGGTTTTTTTTTCCATTTATGAAGTGGAGATAGGTTATAAATCAGAAAAAACCCCAATATTTATAGGCAATACACAGCTAGCAATACCAGATTCTAGGTTCTACTGGCCAATACATCTGTGTGACTATTTCATCTTCCATGGTAACTTAAACACAAGAAAAAATCCTTTACAGTTCAGGGCACTTCTGCCTGGCCAGAGATTGAGTGTGTTTGTAATAATTCATAGACCTTTCACTTTCACTTTTCTAGTCCTGAGGAATTACATTCTGCTATTAAAAGCACTGTGTGAATTACCTGGTAGAATGTATATATTCTGCTTGCTCAAACAGATAAATAGAACACTGTGGAGAACAGGGAGCTCTTAAAAGCAGGTATTCTAAGGAAACCAGGTGGCTTGAAAGAGAATAGCATCATACGTCCTCTTGTTTGTTGGTTGCTTTTCAGGTGGGATCCCTTAAAGGATGCAGGCTAGCAAGCAATATTTACCTTCCTTTGGCACTAACCATGTGTGGTTTCTCTCTTCTGCTAATTGAGAGCAAGACAGTCTAGTAGCAGAGCATGAGTCTGAAATCTTTAAGTGGTTGCAAAGCTGGATAAAGCGTTGAGTACTGGCTGCCAGATCTGAGCATGAAAGGCTTGAGAATGTCCTGGGTAGACATTCTGCAGCATCAAGTGGACACAGTTTGTGAGCAATTCCAGTGAGGTTAGGATCTACTCAGTTATTCATTGGCATCAGTTTGAATGGTCTTGGCCATGATGACAATATTTGGAGTACAAGCAACTCTGATGTGGAGAGCTTGGCAATGCTCATGGGAATTTATGGTGCTCCTTCCTTTCCAGACTCTAATCTCTGTGTAGTATTTTTCCTTTTTATTTTCAGAATATATTGATTTCCCTGCTTGGACAGCAGAAGCCTGGAGAAGAAAATGAGTGCTTCTGCTGGAATTTTCACTCTTAATGATAGAAACTTGTCTGAGACTTAGGCTTTCAACTATAATAGAAATGCTTCCATTAAACGTAACTGGAAAAACTCAGTCTGGAGAAGTTCCTGGGAGGAGATGATACGTGTCTAATGGTTTCCATAGAGCTATAGAATGTCCTGAGTGGGAAGGGAACCACAGGGGTCATGAAATCCAACTTCTGTTCCTTCACAGGATAATTCCAACATTCACATCATGTGTCTGAGGGTATTGTCCAAGCACTTCTGGAACGTTGTCGGGCTTGGTGCCATGATTGCTTCCCTGGGGAGCCTGTTCCAGTGCTCCACCACCCTCTCAGTGAAGAACCTTTTTCTAATATCCAACCTAAACCTCCCCTGGCACGTCTTCCTGCCATTCCCTTGTGTCCTATCATCGGTCACCAGAGAGAAGAGATCAGCACCTGCTCTTCCTCCTCCCTTTGTGAGGAAGCTGCAGTCTCCCCTCAGTCTCCTCTTCTCCAGGCTGAACAGATAAGTGACTTCAGCAACTCCTCATGTGGCTTCTCCTCTAAACCCTTCACCAACTTTGTGGCCTCCTCTGGGCTTTGGCTGGTTTGCACGTATGTGATTGCAGCAAACTGTAGACCCAGTACACGGGTCTCAGAAGAGAATGCTGGAGACTTAGCAATCAGTAAAAATAGTCAGGATCAGATCATGCAAAACCACAACTTTTTTATTGAACTTTCAGGCTATTTCCAGAAAAATGTCATGGCTCTTATTCCCCAACTTAAACTGCTTTATTCAAAGTAAAAGAAAAAGCTGAAATGTAGTAGCCTGCCTCTAAACTGTTTTATTCCTGAAGTGAGACATGGAGTCAGCTAAAAAAAAATAACAAAAATACATTCCTTGGTCTTTTACTCCTCAGACTCCAGTTTCTCCATCAGTGAGCACAGCCTTGTATTCTCAGCACTCCATAAGGAGCTATGAGAGACTAGCCTTGCATCTTCATATAAAATCCCAACTGCAAATCTTTGTGCAGACTAGGGAAAGTAATTCACTGATGTCCACAATGCAAGCTGAGCTTTGAGCATGCCACGACCCATGCATGTTCCCAATAACAATATCATGCTCATACTGTCATCCTCATAAACCCTCAGACAAATCTGCAAAATATCCATTCATTCGGTATTCTTTTATTTTTCTTAATTTCCTTTTTTTTTTTTTTAAATAGACCTTAAATCTTGCCCTTGCATTTTACAGACTGATAAGTGTCCTGACATTCCAGAACCTGGGGTAGATTTTATCAGCGTTCATTCTTTCCCTTGCTGCTATAGCCTTGCAATATGTGACACGCCATTCATAACATGAGCAGGAGTGTACAATACAGAATACCAGTCTTTTGTTACTAGATGGTAACTGGCGCTCAATTTAAAAATTGATTTTGGGAGGGTGAGGGAAGAGAAGAAATGGGTGGTTTTTAATTTCTCCTGCCAGTAAACCCCTTCACTTTCAAATTTATAAAATTGCCCATCTTTGGAATTCAGGCTTAGAGCCTGTCTGCGAAGCTGCACTGGTTCCCACAAACAGTGTGTCGTTCCTCTGAGTTACTTTTGTGTAAATCGTAAATTCAGGTATAAAGAACACAGAATAAATATCACTCTGTGGCCTGGCAGGTTAATGTGCCAGGTCCACTTCTCTATGTGCTCTCATGTCCTTAAGGAACAACTCTGATGAAGTCAACAGAGTTAAGGTAAGTTAAAAATATTTGGGAAAAAAGGTTGGCCTTCTTGCTGTGTTAAGCTCTTACAGATTAAGCTACCCATCCCGTGTCTTTGAAATTGCTATGATGTGTACAGGTGCCACAAATACTCTAAAGACTAACCAAATTTTACGTGTTAAACCATCGTAAATCAAGAATTATCCCATTGAAGTCAATGGTGCTGAACAAGTCTCAGGATGTTGTAAATGAAGAAAGGCTCATGAGCAGCTCAGCCTAACAGGAAAATGAATGGTACTAGTTAAAAAATCATTTTGGTTACATTTGGGATTAGTTTTATATATGTGGTATGTACGACAGGTCTTCAGTGAGACCACATCACTCTAATTTCACCGATGTTCCTGAGGGGAGGATAGTTAATACAATTTGGCTATATTTTTATTTTTCTGAGTGCACACATAACTTCTGATTTAAAAGTATTTTGATCTGATCCATGTGTTGGCACAACCTTTTATCTGGTTTATCTAATATAATTTAGCTTAGGCGCTTTGTATATATAATAGCTACATGTGCAGTTGCAAATCAAACTTTGCCAACAAGTATTACTTGAAAAAATCATTTTGGCTACAGCATTTCTGCCAGCAAATATGTGATGGAATGATCAATGCTGAAAACCAGTGCTGGGGGATGCCACACTTCTGGAGAGCTGGAAAATAGTTTAAGTTCCCTAAACTGCAGAAGAATATGCCACAACAATATTAGTCATTAAGAAAACTATTGAAGTAATTGTTTTGCTAGGACATAGTGCTATGTCTCACATGTACAAAAATTGCCCATAACTTCAACAGGAAATTAATTAATCTTGAAGATTAAATATTCATATTTGTACATTGACCTGCATCTTTCAGACAGTACAGTTTGGGGTATTTTTTACTTTGTAAGTATTCAGGTACGGAATTTTTGTAACAGTGTTCTAGACTTGAAACAGTTGGTTTTTACCAATGATTATTTTTAACTTCTTCATTTGTTTTTTTGTTGTTTTTTTATTGACTAATAAATGTCTGAAAAGGAAAAGGAGGTGTCTCTAGGAACTGTATGCAGAAATGCATTCGGAAAGGCAAAAGTAGGTTCAGGATGAATTTTGTGATCTTTGTGAAATGATTTGTAGTTTTTGTGAAATCTGCATAATCTACTCTCGAGGACATTGACTTTTGTGAGTGCTGGGTCTAATCCTGTTTTCCACAGCTGGCAAATCAGATGTCTCAAGAATTCAGTATTGAGCATTTTGCTTTGAAAGGACTGGCTCAATTGCAGCCATGAGTGGTAATGTTTCAACTCATTGTATTGTATTGTGGTTGTTCAGTTGTGTATCTGGAAAGAAATGTGATAATTACATTACATTACCATTCCTTGGGCTGGTGTTTACTTCACCTGTTCCACCTCAAACAACTCCTGTGACTACCACAGAAGAAACAAAACTAAAAAGCACCCTCTCATTTCCTTAGACTTATTCCCCATGTCATGGCTGAAACACATTAGTGTGGTGATGGGAATTTCATGACTGATAGCTGTATCATTAACGGCTCTAAACTGATCACTGGGTATCAGTATACTTGAAGTAGTCCTCCTTGTTTAAAAAATTGATTAAACCCTTCCACTGAAAAGAGAATCTGGAAGAGAATTAATTTTTATTACTTGTAACATTAAAAAAAAAAAGTGACGATATTTCCCCCTTCCTTTACTAGAATGCAACCAAACATATGATCAGTAATAAATTATTCTGCTTTGAGCTTACTTCACCCAGACCAGAACTTATGGGGCAACTTGACCTGGTTTTTCTGTGGTTTGCTAGCTTTTTGAGAATGAAAGACAGGAGCCAGAGTGACTGCACCAAAAAATCTCACAGAAAACAGAAAGTGATCTCAATCTGCTATATGCGGTGGAGAATCAGCTGTGAACAACTTTAAGACGCCCCAGTCTCCAAGCTATGCATGATTTATGGAGGTTTCTAACCCTAAGAGCAATGTGAGCAGACCACTGCAGTGATTAAATCCTATTTGAATGTTTTGTTAGGATAGCTCATGACAGGACAAAGGGCTCCTTATTCCCTTGCGACAGCATCTCACACAGCCTTCCTCCCTTGATTTTCTCTGTCCTAATCACCCCTAAAAGCTAAGTAACAGAGATTTCTGAAAAAGCCTGAAGGAGGAGTCCTAAGGCAAACAGTTAATGCCTGATCTCCCAGACACGGGGCTAATTAACTGAATCTTTTAAAACATCATGATGGGGATTTTCTGCATGCAGGTATTATCAATTATCCCATGAATTCAAGAGCTGCAATTCCTAGCAATTAACAGCACATATTCATTGCAGAGGACAGGACTGTACAAGAGGAAATTGCTGCTGCAAGCATGAAATTCTCAAGTAAAATTGTACCTTTGAATAAAAGAGATCCATACATTGAGGATCAAGACAAAGAAGTGAAACATACTCTGTATGACACAGAGGGACAGCAAGTGATAAGGACACAGGGAATAAAACAGACAGATACACTGTACCTCCAGTCTGGCATTTGCACACTTCTGTACAAATCTGCATGTGCAATGGAAACAAACGGATTTTCTGTCTTGAAGGTAGCAGGGACAGGCAACTATCAGTATTGTGAGCTGCAAGCTTCATGGGTGATGAGGGAAAGTTGTCATGTCATATCATCCCAAGTTTTAGTTTAACTCAGAGAGAGTGAGTGCAGGTGCCACCGAAGGGTGCATAAGCTGGAGATGACAGGTTAGTGGGATTTGCGTATCCTAACTGCTAGAACATGTCCTATGCCACGTGAAGGCTGAACTCATTTTGGGACTCATTTTCGAGACGTAGGAAGCTTGAAGTGAAATATTTAAGTGTGTGGCTATGACATATTAATGCTAGCTTGTTGTCAGTCCAGTTACTGAATTAACACTGGGCTGCACAAAATGTCGATGACTATGGATTTAGATGCTTTTTGGCAATAGGTTATAAACTGTAAAGATTAGGCTTTGGGCTCAAACAAGAAGACAAATTATTCAGGATGGAGTCTATAGAATTTCCAGAAGAGTAACAAGCTTTTTTCTTCTTTATAACTCTTATTCAGTTGTTAGATTCTACTGAAAATAAGACTTGGGTACAGCTAGCAGTCTTCACAATGTTCACCACCAAAGGGAGTGTTTCTGTGCATCATCTCTAAAATGGGTGAAAAGCATTTTGGTACTTTTTTTTAAATCTGTTGCACTGAAAAATTCATAAAGAGGGGTAATTTTGAAAGCACAAGATGCTCAAAATCTGAATATCCAGCAGTGAAATTATATCGAAGTTTTCATGAGAATATTCAGGTAATTGTTTATGTTGTTGAGCCCTGGGACAGACTAATGCTGGTCCTGGGATTGACTAATCTGTGATCTCTGCTTCACCTCTTTTCTTGCTTACTCTGTGTCATGGCACTGGTACTAATACAAGCAGACTGATAATTTTATCTTGTCTCAAAACACTTCCAAAGCAGTGTGCTATAAGTTATTTGTGATGTTGCCGTGAACAGTTATGTTACTGACTAAATATACTGTTTGATTTTGCAAAAAAACATATTGCCAGCTGCAGCGGTATAGTTTTTGAAAGGTAGAAGTGTTGGTTTCATATTATTCGCCCAGTAGATTTTTTTTCTATTGAGTCCATGCAAAAAAAATACAAAAGCTGTTAAAAGACACTAAAGAACTGAAAGCATGAAGTAGTCATTCTGCACTGACAACTGCCCTGCAGAAGTTTGGATTATCACATAGTTGTCAGTTTTGCTATTCAGAAGCATATATCTTTCAGGCAAGGTAGGATAGGCTTAGCATGGCCTCAAGCTGCACCATGACGCCAGCGTGAATGATGTCTTATTATTGACCTGAACTGATTATTCCGGGAGATTCTTGTTATACTTAAACTCCAAGACCTAACATCACTGGGCAGACAGTGTTTTAAATCTTAACAGGTGGTACAGTTTAGACCAGCCAAAAAAAAAAAAGATCTTTGAAATTTATTCACTGTAAACTTTCACAAATTTATGATTGGATGAATCAGTTTTTCCATCAGGCCCTCTTACTTATTTTATTTTCTGTGACATTTAAATTGCACCCCTGATGCAAATGTTACACAGGTCCTATAACTTGAGGTTGCTTTTATTAAAAGTATAGTCAGCAAATTGTTCTTATATTTCACTTAGTATCTTAACTTTCAGAGTATGGCTTGTGCCAATTCTTCCAATGATAAAAGTCAGCATTTTTCTCTTGTGGCAGCTCCTAAAGGCATGATCTAGAATTGGAACCGTGTTGCTCTGCGAACCATGGTCTTGTATAGAAGACTATATAGTGAATAGTGAAAAATCAGAAATATATTTAATTAATGTTTTGAACTGAGACCCTGGGGAGTTTTCTTCCATTCTCTCTTACTCTGTTGCCTTCTCTGTTTTGTTGCTTTTGGGTTTGTTTTTTTTCTTACCTAGGCAGAAACACAATACACATGTGCACACATGCAATCACAAGTAAGCAGTGTAATGACAGTAATCTCTCTGTCTCTCAAGACAGACGTATTAAATAATTTTCTGGCATTTTCCTTCAACACGTTTTTATTTGTCTTTCCTCTCTGCAAAGTATAGGGGAGAGAAGAGTTTGGGATTTGTTTTGTATTTGGTTATTTTACCTTAAATCAGCCTGGAGTATTTTTCGTTTTTATTTCTGTGAATATAGGTATGATCATCATATCCCTAATAAACCCACTAGCGCTGCTTAGGTGCAATTTTAGTTCCTTGCACCCTGTTAACATAGACTTTTAGTACAGCTGATGAGTTTTAAAATCATCTTGGAGTGCTTCACTGGACTGAAGAAATTATTAATTGAAGGTTCTCAGCACGTGCTAAGTAGCTCGGTTGAGTCTGAAGATCTGAACAATTGCTTTGTTTTTTCCTTTCCTTATCACCATTAGCCATTTTCACTGGATAGAGATACAAAATAACTAGCCTTTACAGTGAGCCATTAAACTGTCATTTGGGCAACTGTGCATGAAGAGGCATCAGATAACGGTCAGTGCTGGAGTAGAACAGGGTTTGTGAATCATAGCTGTCTCCACTGTACTTAAATCACATTCACCACTGGAGCAGTCAAGGGTTTCATTAAAGGGAGAAGCATTCATCTAGAGAAATATATCCAAAAAATGAGAGTAAATAAAAGCCTTACATTTTTCTCTATTTCTCTTCATGTTTTATTTACCACAGTGGGGGCTTAACAAGGTAGCAAATGTAAAGAGTGGTAAGATAACCATGCAGAAGCGGATTCTAAAAATGATCACAGTGACATTTTAAAAGAGATGTTCCACACTGGGGCAGATTTAGGGTTTTTTTTTATTTACACAGCACTTAGGG
The DNA here is from genome assembly GCA_033459285.1 of Clamator glandarius. Taxonomy (NCBI): domain Eukaryota; kingdom Metazoa; phylum Chordata; class Aves; order Cuculiformes; family Cuculidae; genus Clamator; species Clamator glandarius. The sequence goes on along the minus strand of JAUNZM010000016.1, from coordinate 2,570,338 downwards.
GGGATGGTGGAGGGGAATCTGTGAGTATATTTAAGTAGGGAAAATGCAAAACTGACTGAAAAAAAAAATCTACCTCTACAGAGATGTACATCTGGAAAGAGGAAGTAATTTCTGCTGAGAAATAGGATCTCTCCCTTTCTACTTCTACTTTTCCTGCAGAAAATAAAGTCACCTTCATATTATTGGTGTTAATTAATTATTCTATATTGCCTGAAAGCTGGTAATTACTGCACACACACAAATTGCAGTCTTTGGTCCCAAAGAGCTTGCAGTTTAAATGACGAAGGTCTCTGCAAGTGAACACAACCCAGAGGGCACTACAGGGGCTGGGGAGAGGGGAAGGAGCAAAGGGCCAGGAGACTGCAACATTACAACCACGTAGCTACTCCACTGTGTCTCTGTTACTCATGGTCTGAGTATTTTTATGATAAGGTAAAAGAAGGAGGAGGAGAGGGCAGATTTGAAATGGGGTGACAGAGAAGAAAAGGTTTTATACAAAGAGCAAGAGGCAGAGAGCTTGGGTCTGAAAGGAAGAAGAGCCTGGGGTAAGGAGTAAAGCAGAAATGGGCGTATAGCATGTGGGAAGCCTGGATCTGTCTGAAATCAGCATGCTGAATGCTAATGTGCTTTCCTCTGCCACCTTCCTCCTGCTTTTCCTCTACAAGGTTTCTTTGGCCGTCCCCAGTAAAAAGCACCTCGAATCTCTAGGAACATGCACAGACTGCTCAAAGAGGGAAATTTGTAAGCCACTGCTCCTTCGGTGCAAAAATGTAGCTCTTCCTGAGAAATGATGGGATAGAACCTTCCCTTGCAGCTGCCAGAAAATGGAGGATAATTAATCCATCCAGCACTGACTTGTCAGAGCAGGTCATTGCTGCTGGCCCAGCAATTTTGACCAAATTTTCCTCTTTTCTAGTTGGAACTGGTCATCGACTGCCCCTAGTCTGCTTGTCAGGGAAGAGGGACCCTGTTTCCCTCTGCAGCAGCCTGTCATTTCACCTCGTCAGGGAACCCAACCCTGTTTCCACTGCTCTGCAAGGGGAGGGGAAGATGCTCTCCATCTCCAATCTGCCTGTGCAAGCACAACAGGCAGCAACCATCTCCCTGGGCAGCCTGTTCCAGTGCCCAATGACCCTTTCTGTGAAAAAATTTTTCCTAATGTCCAGCCTAAATCTCCTCTGGCAGAGCCTGAGGCCATTCCCTCTCGTCCTGTCCCCTGTCACTTGGCAGAAGAGGCCAGCACCCTCCTCTCCACAACTTCCCCTCAGGTAGTTGTAGAGAGCAATAAGGTCTCCTCTCAGCCTCCTCTTCTCCAGGCTAAACACCCCCAGCTCTCTCAGCCACTTCTCATAAGGCCTGTTCTCCAGCCCCTTCACCAGCTTTGTTGCTGAGTTTGGGATCTAATTCTCCACTACTATAGAACAAATGGAAAGAGTAAATAGTTCAACAAAAAAATGTGGATTTTTTTTAAAAAAACCCCTTTATTCTAATTGAAATATTACCTTTGATGCTTAGCTCTGTGTCTGCGTAGCTCCCCTGCCTTCAACCATCCTCAGTGTTCAAATCATAAACTATATGCTCTTCTTTAAAGGCTTTGCTGTGTGAGCACTGCTGCACGCCCAGCTGCCTGCTCACCCATCCTGGGTAGCCGTGCTGCAGCAGACCACATCTCTCATTGCATTGTGTTCCTGATCACATCTCTGCTCATGCTGGATTTAGCATTGGCACATGGAGCGATCGGTGCACGTCGAGCAGGAGGAAGGTGCAGGCAGGCACAGACCCATTGCACACGGGTCTGGCAGCAAAGCCTGGCTGGGATGTGGGCAATGGTGCAAATGGGATCTCAGACCCACTTACAGAATATGGGTCTGCGTATTTGTGAGAGTAGGTACTGTAAGTATGGAATCATTTGAGATGGAAAACAGAGCCATGGCCAGGGAGGGCCAAATAACAGCACAGAACCAAGCTCAGGCAGTTGGACTAGGGAGGTGGGAGGCTTCCTTTGAGCTTTGGACTTTCTCTGAAACAAAAGGAAAAAAACTCTCCAAGATCTGTTTTTACTTAAGAACTAAGGAAATTCAAGGATATCATTTCCAAAAATTAACACTCAAGGCAATCTGAACAATAATCTAATCAGGGAAAATTTCTGTTGTACTTGCCGGTGAAACTCCCTGGACTTTGAGGACAAAGCTGATGTGGCTGCGAGCTGAGCCAAAAATTTAAACCCAAACTAGGATTTCTTGTTGCCTCATCTTCTTGCTCCAAGTGTTGTCAGGCAACGTGTTTTTTTCTGTTCCAGTGCACAGCCCTAATTCTACTCAGCAGCATTTCAGGGCTCTAACATCATAAAATGCAGGTTCAAACATGATCTTTTTCCATAGGAATGTGTTAAACAGGCCATGAAAAGCCAGCATGATCAAAAGATGTTCTACAAAGTATTGATATTTCACTGCTTCTTACCTTGAGCTTCTCCAGTAATTCACCGTATCAGAAATACAATATTTGTAAGTTCTTTTTCATAAAGGTCTTTATGGGTTTGGAAATTTAAACACCGCGAAGCTGAAGTTGAATTGGAAACCAAAAGTCTCTAAGCTTGTACATCTTAGAAAAAAAAATTCAATTAAGTGGGATTTTAGCTGTTTCAATAAAATTGGACTCTCCCTTTTCAAGATAAGGGTCCTATAGAGCTGAAGCAACCTTTATGTGGCAGGAATATCCACTTCTACTAAACGTATAATCCTAGCTCAGGATACAATACACACAACAGGAAATCAATGTATAGTAGAATCAATTTGAAAATATTAAATAAACTAATATATGAGTAGAAAATTGACTTCCTATGGATTAAAAGCAGCACAAATGGTAGAAAAATCTGGCTTTTTAACAGGATGAGGTGGGTAGTAATAATAATGCAACTGATTAACTAGCCGAACTCAAGCTGCTGTGTGTGCACATAGAATTTTTTTCTTTGGTAAAAGGATTCAAAGAGGAAATAATTTATTGGTCCACTTTGCTCAGTGTTTGTCATTGAAAGCATGCAAACTGTGTACAGCACCACGAAAAAAGGAGCAAAGTAAAAGATTTGGAATGTATTATTTGAAATATCGGTACCATAAACAGTATAGGATTACAGCAGCAATCCTATTATAACTGTGGGGATATATAAATGTTTCCATTATGATTATCATTGAGGAGTTTATAACTCAACCATTGAGTTTTTAATTTTTTAAGGAAATTTAATGTTTGTGTAATGCGCTGTACTGACAGTCTAGAAACGGGAAGTCTCTTATTTGCTGCCAGAACAGCTAAAATCAGACACAGAGGGAAAACAGTCCCAGTTTGCCCAGTGCCATCCTCAGTCCTGCCATCAGCAGAGCCCTCAATATCTGATACTTGAGGCCTTTTTTCTCCCTAGTGCCTCCCTGTTTATTACTCTCGGGGAAAACAAAGCAGGGACAAAATAGATTGAGACTAGAAAGCTATTCAACATAGGCCATAGACATGAATGTTATTTTTCTCTGTTTTTAATGCAGTGAAGAATGACACCATAAACCTCCTGTTTAGGAAAAATTGCAACATTTGATCACAGAATGGAGAAAAAGAGCAGTCGTCCTTCCTGAGGCTGAACTGCTGCCTCTTGGGATAGCTCCGAAATAATGTTTGGAGCAGTTTGTGTGCTGTTGTGCACTCCTGGACAATGCCTGTTGACTTCTGAGGACCCAAAAAGGGGTATCCAGCTTACTTCAGGTACAAGATTGGAGCCTAATTAGGACAATTTAACACATCTGCAGACTACCTTGTAGAATGAAACTCGGCTACGAGTTCTGCACATCTGCCAGTTTCGCTGGACAATGATAAATCTTTATGCCTCTATTTGATACAGACAGCATGAATCTGTTGTGGATGTAGCTATGATCTAGACAGGGCACATGGCTTCTCTCCCATCACGTGACTGAGAATACATAAATTAAGTGGGGCTTGGATCCAGCTTGAGTTATGTCCTCACTGCAATATAGAAACAAGACAGTCAGAAGACCGAAAGTCCTATTACGGTTACATGTCCAAAAAGCAGCTGGACTCAGGTCATAAACTGGAGGGTCTTACAGCCATGGTAAGTTAATATGAAAGTCTACTATAATTTTGACAAATGGATTACTGCTGTTTTAAAATCCTTCATCTATATTTTTTCTTTTATTTCTCATCTTACAAGAAAGGCTTATACAAGCAACATGGAGCACAGGTGAAAGGGGGAGGGAAGCAGAATGCTAACACTGGACCAGCCAATTGGGATGGAGGTTCATGAGTCAGAAAAGTTAGATGATGTATGGACATGCAACTTTGCTTCCTGACCCTGGACGCAGTCATCAAAAAGTGTGTTTGTGCAGAGACACGTTCTGGGTCAGAGTAGGACCTGGCAGACTACTCTTTTCTTATTGGCTAAATGTAATTGTGCTGTGAGTAGACCTTTTCTTTAAACTTTGTGTAAATCTCCTACGGTTACATATGGGAAATCTGCTGTGTATAGAGTGTCAGTGTGATATTTTAGAATAATATCTGATATACTTTAAACTAGAATTGGTTCTACATGGAATAGGTTTGACAACTCTAACCTAAATTCCATGCACAGAAAACTGTAGAAAATGATAGACAGACAACACAAAGGCATGGGTCTTGCCATCCAGAAGGGAATGTTACTGAGTAAGAGTACTTTAGGATGTTGGATATTTTGTGCTAGATTTATTCTTTTGCCTACACCTCATGTAACAAACCGCTATTCCTTTAAACAGATCTTGGCATCAAGAAGAAAGTAGTCCAGCTTTTTCTTTGTTTTTAGGATTGTAACATAAACACCCACAGCTGCCAATGATCAAGAAAGTACCTTGCAATCTGTATTCACTACAACTGGCAGATCATTTTGTACACAGTAATTCCATGTCACTTTTCACTTTGCTTTATAAGGGCAGAGGAATCTCTGAAAAAAAAAAAAGCATACCTAGAGAATATATATATATATAATGAAGACTAAATCTGCTAAAACTTCCAGTTGAGAAGTGATGAAAAACCAGCCTGGTATCTTAAACAAGTCAGATAACCAAAAAAACCCCAACCAGTAGAGATTTTTAACACCTTATTAGCTGCATTAAGAATTGTTACTGCAATTGATGTTACTAGGTTATGTGATGTATTTGTGTAATGAACTGCTTTTCAGCCATCCTGAGATGTCTCATATGTCAGTCTGGAGGCTGCGATTCTCCAAACAGATAGGAGTAATGAAGGTGTGTCTAGCACTAACTGAGCATGGAGTACATTTTAAAAAATGAAAACAATAATCATGCTAAATAGGATTGTTGGTTGAAGCCATTAGTATCTATCAGATGAGCTGTAGAAGCTTTGACAGAAATAGTTTAATATATTGTCGAGGGTGTCTTCTAAAGTATTTCAACCCTATAAGGTCTGAGAGGCTTCAGAAGGCTGGTTTAGTCTTTTATCACTCTCCTGAAGTTCAGTCTTTCCCAGGGACAGCAAAGTTCAGGATACAGGAATGCCACCCAAACAGCTCCAGATGGGATGACGACATAGCTGTTCCACCTTGAAGGGAGCTTCTTGTACCTACCTACAAATCCTCCACATCCTCTGAGCACAGCCTGTGCTGGCCCTACTGCCTTGTGCTTTCTGCAGCCTTTATGCATGGGGAGGCAGCTCTGTCTCTCTGTTGTGCAATACCTTAGCTAAATGGGGAGCAAGAGCAGAGAAAACAGGAAATTAGCATTGCAGGAAAAAAATTGGAGATATTCTTCAGTGTGGAGGACAGCTTCTAGCACCACGGAAACCCAACTCCTCCCTTAAGACCAATGACAATTTTATGCCCACCTGGTGTTCCATAAAAGGTGGGCGATTTAATTTATTATAGGCAAGGAGCTATGTTAAAGAACATACACCTAATTGTAGGCTTGCGTGGGAATTTATTTTATAGTCACAGTGCTAAAAGTCACATTTCAAATGTTGATAGGAAATAAGGATGAATGTTTTGAAAAGGCGCAAACTTCCATGGAAGCCTTCTCAACCATGAATATTAATAAAGTCTAAGCTAAGATCTTGGCTGACAGGTGGCCAGCTCCACCCCACCGGTTGTGCTGCAGCACGTTCTTGAGCTGCAGTTTATCAGCAATAAAAGTCAGCTTGCCTAAACCCCACATTAGTATAAGTTACAGCATTGCATACATAAAGGATATGATAGTGCAGCACCTGACAATAACATTGCTACACTGTAGGTGGGTTTTGTTGCGTGATTCCAGCCTGTTTCCCTGTTTGACTCTGAAAACATGGATCTTGGCAAGGAGATGATAGGTATTTGTTAGCAAGGTGCCCTCAAGGGTTTAATCATCACAGTACAAATGGTGCAGTGAGAGCTTTAAAACCACATAGATCCACACCTTTTGAGACCAAAAGAGGGCATGGATATGTTCCTGTTGGTGCGAATGCCAGTGTTGAACTGGGAAAATCTGAGAAGAGCTGGTGGGATCAGATGAGGAACTGCAAATACAATCAGCAGCAACAAAATGAAGAGAAGGGATTTGGAAGGATTTTTGGAGGAGGGATAGCTAGACTAAAAAGCCCATCAAATGCTCTTAAAGTGTTTGTCTGTTACATGAGTTACATATAAATGGTTAAACACTCAGGGATTATAAGGTATTGTGCCAGGGAATGAAATACAAAAGGAAATAGGCCCCATAGGAGTCTTTAAAAAGGGTCTGTTGGGAAAAGAAGTATTTAAAGTACATTTTTGAATTTAGCTCAATTCAGAGGTTGCATTAAACATTCTGAAAAGGTTTCTTGCAAGGTAAAAATATGGCTCTTGAATGAGTAGGAGGAGAGGACAATTGCTACCATATTTATTCCAACCTCTCTATGATTGTATTCCAACGTATACAAATTATTAGTATTTATTTGGATTGCAGTAGCCCATAGCTGCTGCTGTCATTCACTAGGATTCTGTTCTGATAGTCACTGTACAAACTTGTAATAAAAAGAAAATCCTACTCTATATAGTTTATTTGTTCTCAGAAGATTATTTGTAAATATATTGTTACTATCAGTTCCTTATAGTTCCTCAGTATAAGCACTTAGAGAAATTTCGATGAAGGAAAGAAATAAGTCTTAGTATAAGCTGGCATTCATCCACGAAGATTTAGTTACCTAATTTATAAACATTTAGTAAATAGGAATTAATCTTGACGTGGTGGATTTTGTGCTGAATTAAATAACTGTACTTACAGTCTATAATGAACTTGGACAATAGGTAAATTAGTCCTTCATTAAAGTATCATGAAGGAAAATGCATAATCTGCAGCAATGCCCAGAGGAAAAATTACTGTTATTTGAAATGAAAAGGCTATTGTTAGCAAATTTGTGAGGTTGCTTTTAGTTTGGGCTTTTTTTGTTTTGGGTTTTTTTTCCCACAAAATGTGTTATGGATCTTCCTGTGTATTGTCTCTATTGTGAGATTTCCAGTTCAGAGTATTAACCAAATACCTCAGGTTTATTTGGAAATCAGAGTTAAAAAAACTGTAAATTTCCTTTCATTCATTTGTCCCTGCACTACCTGCTTCTCAGTAGCAGACATAACAGTATGTGCTTTTACATCTGATTAATGCTAACAAAAGCTGTGATTAAAACGCCCTTGAATTCTTCTGTCATGGAGCACAATTTAAAATTGTGAATTATCCTTCAAAACAGCACAAGTGGTACAATTGCACATTAGCATAACTGCAAACCTTATTTACACAAGCACAAATGTTGTGTAAATTGGCCTTTAAGTGGGTTTTAAATGGCAATCACTTGGTAGGTGTTTTCAGAACTGCTAAATAAAAAAAAATAGCTATAGTGCAATATTTTACAAATGAATACTTTTAATGGGCCTATTTTCAATTGAATTGACTATTAAAACAATGAAGGCAGAAAATGACAACAGTTATTTAATCTGGGATGCAATATAAATAGTGGAACATTTTTGAATTGTTCAGCATCTTGTAGCAGAAAGTATTCGTGAAAGTCAAGTGGTTATTAAGCTCACAAACTCCCTGCTTTGCTTTTCTATCATGTGCAGCCATCAGCTTGGAGACATATGCAGCTACAGGACAACAGAAATTCAGACTGTCCGTTTTATAATTTTTGCTGAGCTTAGATGGTATCGGTTTATTACTCCTTGTGTTGAGGTACTACTCTCAGCAGCTTCAGAGAGAAAGAACTCCTTAGCAGAAACCGTACAGCTCTGCTCTTTGCAGCTACCCTGCTGGACCTGAGCCCTTCAGGGCATGGATCATGCCTTCCTAAAAAGCTCCAGCCATACTGCTGGTCATTGATATTTATGTCATCAGTAGGATGAGGAAAAAAAAGAGTCTTTCCCTCTCTGCTCTTATTTTTGCTCTGCCTTTTGTTTGTTTATAGGGCTGTCTCAAATGTACCAAAATCAAGTCTCTGGTCTAGGAAGATCTACATATATGGACCTAGACATGATCCCCATTCTAAGGAAGTGTCTCTTGTTGTCAGTCTCATCTCTGTGCCCTAGAATGTGTCCTGCGTAACAGACATGGTGCTGGTAGGTGACAGTAAAAACCCAGGTGTGGCCATGCACAGTCCATTGGCAAGTGTGTAAAGATGGCAAGGATACTAGACGTCAACAGAGAGACACAAGTTTATACTGAGGTATGTTTTTTATTCGTTGTGGTGGATAGATAAGTTGCATATGGCTGTTTTCATGGCGATGAAGCATGTCAGTTAATAGGTTTGGCCATCCTCAGGTCTGAGACCTAGTCATTCAAGTCTTTCATAGTAGTCTAGTTTCATAATCTTTGTGGGAAAATTAGACTAGACTAGACTAGACTAGAATAGTTCATTGGGAAGGGACTTACACCAATTATCTAGCCCAAATACCCATTGAAATGTGTGAGTACAAGATGACCCAAAGAAAGACATGCTATGCTGCAAAGCCTGCCACAGCTGGGGCAAAGTAAGCAGACATCAAGTTTAACATCATCCCTAGTGTTTAAGCTACACTTTTTTCTCTGACACATTGCTGTGCTTTAGCCCCAGCCAGCAGCTAAGTATCATGCAGCCACTGTCTCACTCCTCCCGCTCCCCACTAATAGCAATAATAATAAAGAATATATAAAAACAAATGATGCACAATTCAATGCAATTTCTCACCATGCGACAATCTGGCATCCAGCTGTGCAGCCTGTCACAAGCAGTGACTGCAGATCCCTGAGTTTTGGCCTCCAGCCATCTTCCCATTTATACACTAAGCATGATGTCATGTGGTATCAAATATCTCATCGGCCAGCATGGGTCAGCTCTCTGGCTATACCCTGTCCTGCTTTATGTGCACCTCTATACTTGCAAAACACAGCAAACTGAAGAAAGTCCTTGATTTCTTAGCAACAACTAAAAACATCAGCGTATTATCAACATTATTCTCATACTAAATCTGAAAAACAGTAGCTGCTGGGAAGAAAAGCAACTCTATCCTAGCCAAAACCTGGACAAATACTCCCAGATTAAAGTGACTTTTTTTGCAAGAAACTGATGGGTCCAAGGACTCCAGACAAACGCTTGTTTCCCAGAGGGAAACAAATGTCCATTCTGAACCTCAGCCAGGAACTCAGTGGTGGTTAGTGACTAATATATCAGAAACCAGAACTTGGTACCAAGCCAGAGAATAAAGTGATTCTACCTGAAGGGAGAGGGAGAAAGGCATTGATACAGTCAGCAGGTCCTCAGACTCTCTGAGGGACCTTGTGTGTTGTGTTCCTCTTGGCTATACATAAGGAGTTTCTTTTGGGCCTAGCAGACCTAGCAGTGAGAGTTTTTTCCTTTATTTTTGGACTGAATTCTGTAAATAAATGGTTATTAGCTATGTCAAATGTTGAAGCATGCTTCTCCATGGGTTGAAGAAATTCACAACAAAGCATAGAACAATCAGGGTAGGATGGAAAACTCTTTTGGTGGGGACTGTGGTCAACACTCAATAAAGTCCTCTGGCATCTTAAACAGCAAATTGAAATTGAATCCATTTATACTTTGAATTCAATTAATAAGGTAATCTACGAAAACTATAATACTATCAAATATCTGTTATCGAATGTAGGAAGTGAGATGAAACAAGAACATTTTAACAGAGGAGATGCCATTTTCTCTTCTTTTACAAACAGCAATTATTCTGCCTGTCTACTCTAGATCAGCCACTGGAATTACACAAGCCTAAAACTTGCATGAAATCAGAAACATGATTGTTTTAGGCTTCATTCTCTGCACCATATAAACAGGCAGCTCACAATCAGACCTGGTACATAAAGCCTGTTTATCAGAGTGATGGTTAGAGGTTTTACGCTGTTGTATTCAAGCTAATATTTCACCTGATTCTAATCTGCTTGGATTCATATCCCTAGTGGTTTCTCACAGATGAAGGATTTGAATGAATCAAGCACTAATCAGTCCCTGATAAGATTTGGTGGTGTTTGTCCTGTGTCTGGCATTATGCCTCCTTTTTTTTTTTTTTTTTTTTTAATCAGATATTTGTGTGACTGCAACCAGAAGCGCAGCCCTCTCTTTTTTTTTTCTATTTTTTGTCCCTGCTGCCCTTTGGTCTTCCCCATTCCAGTTGAGTGTAAAATGAGTGCCATTCCCCCTCTGAATTTATAGTGATGAGTGAAGAGCCTAGCTTCTTTGGCTGTATGAGGAGGGCAAAATGATGTCCCACCTCCTCTCTTGAATGACAGAAGTGCTTTCTCTTCTGCTCTCCCTTACTGCCATCAACACTTGCACTAAGAGTTGTAATTTGATTCAATCCCTGGGACTTAGGCACATGCTGACTTCTGCTGTAGTGATTTCAGATGTATCATCCATCTGCTTCAAGAAGTTTTCACTTGCAATGCGAGTGCTCCTATATAATTTCAGTGCAAAACGAACCATCGCACACCGCCTTTATTCTGACAATGTCCTTAGGGCTGTAATACTCACTAGCCCTTCCTATTCACTATACCCTTCCTAACGTGATAGTTTATGCTCATTCTGGTTTCACAGTGTTTAAACACAATATTCCCTCAGTGTTCGAATATACTGATAATTTCTAAGCTAAAAAAGGCTCCCTCTTAGCAAAGCAACAGTTTTTGCTCCAATAGTGTGGAAACCTGACATAAAAATAACTACTTCATCAAATGTAAAATGAACTAAAGGGATGAAGTGTTGATACTTTTACTCGGAGTTCTGTGAAACAATGCTGGAATATGTAGCACAGCTCCCGTTTCACAGTAATGCTGGATAAAGTCAGTGCAGGTGCTGTGCGGGCAAACTGCCTCCTTTTTGACATGAGCCAAGAGATCATAGAATCATAGAATCATAGAATCATAGAATCACTAAGTTGGAAGAGACCCACCGGATCATCAAGTCCAACCATTCCTACCAATCTCTAAACCATGCCCCTAAGCACCTCATCCACCCTCACCTCAAACACCTCCAGGGAAGGCGAGTCAACCACCTCCCTGGGCAGACTGTTCCAATGCCTAACGACCTTTTCCATGAAGAATTTTTTCCTTACCTCAAGCCTGAATCTCCCCTGGCGGAGATTGAGGCCATTCCCTCTTGTCCTGTCCCCTGTCACTTGGGAGAAGAGGCCAGCTCCCTCCTCTCTACAACCTCCTCTGTGGTAGTTGTAGAGAGTAATGAGGTCTCCTCTCAGCCTCCTCTTCTCCAGGCTAAACACCCCCAGCTCTCTCAGCTGCTCCTCATAAGATTTGTTCTCCAGCCCCTTCACCAGCTTTGTTGCTCTTCTCTGGACTCGCTCCAGAGCCTCAACATCCTTCTTGTGGTGAGGGGCCCAGAACTGAACACAGGATTCGAGGTGCGGTCTCACCAGTGCTGAGTACAGGGGGAGAATAACCTCCCTGGACCTGCTGGCCACGCCATTTCTGATACAAGCCAAGATGCCATTGGCCTTCTTGGCCACCTGGGCCACTGCTGGCTCATGTTCAGTCAGCTGTCTGGGTTTGGTATTTCAATCATCCAGCCTTCCACAGAACTGAACCTGTTTGAGCTTGTGAGTTTATCAATTTGATCATATCATTGCATATCTCTGCTATTGCAAGAGTTTTTATGATTACAAAGTACAGTGCTTTATCTGCCCTACCCAAATTTGTCCAAACAGTGTTGGGGATGAAGCTAAGCAGTAACTGAAATTCATTACTCATTTTGTACTGTCTGTACTTCCATATCTGGCCCCAATGTAGTTGTAAGTCTGGAAAATCACCTAGATTGCAACCACAAAAAGAGAAATGAAGATGCCAAGGCATCAGCTGAAAGAAGGCAAAGATGACAGTAATACCCTAATCTATGAAGTGAAAAAAGAAGAAGGAACAACCCAAAGTATTTTCTTGTACTACATGCAGTCCTATTTTGAAAAGTAAAAGGCTTGAAATTTAGCAGACCTCCATGCCTTCCAGCCCAAACATGTAATATTTACAAATCAAAATATGCCTTTTCTAACTTCAGAGCTGTTTACTCCACTATGGAACTCAAAGTCATGCTTCCAGCTCTTTTTCATGCCCAAAATATTCAGTCTACATTTATTTATGGCCAATTTGCATTTTATTATTTGAATATTATTTATTCACATTCATTTTCTATGTGCCAGCTTCACCCTTTAGCTTAAATAGATGTTCTCCCTATTGGAGAAGATGCTCCTTTGATGTATTTATAGGGAGAACTATTTCACATATCAGCCTTCATTTTGCTAGGCTAAGCAAGCAAAGATCTCTTAAAAAGAAAAGCCTCCATCTCTCAAGACATCTCAACTTTTCACTGCCTTAGTTCAGCGTGAAGTCATCTTTCCTGGATGTGCTTTTAGGAACTATATTGCTTTTTAACCTAAAGCCTGGTCCTGGGTCCACACACCCAGTATTTTCTTGGTTTTGCTTAAAAATACGTTGTCTGATGCAGTCTAGAATCATATTTACTTTGATCAGCTGTCATAGGTATTCACACTGTCAATCACACTGTGACTAGTTTTCCTTCAAGTTGTTCTCCTCCTGTCTTGATTCCATCTGAGGATCTTCCCATTTGCAGCAGAAATACTCGATAACAGCACTGCACTTTGGACTGTTTCAGTCAGCTCTCTATGATATTGCAAACTTCCTCCACGTGAATAGTTTTTCTAGCTTTGTGTCAATGTTGAATTTTTATCATATGAGCTAAGGGTATGGATGAAATTCAAGAGCAAATGAAGGACTTGGGCACCTATTCTTACATCCTGCAGTGCCTAACAGTTTAGGTGTCCAGCCCTTGATGCACAGCTGAGCTCTTGGACAGGGCCTATAAGTTCCTTGAGCAGGACACATAAAGAGCACGGACACCTTAAAATGCAATCTTGGAAGGACCAAGTGCCAAGAAGTGTGAGGAATAAGCAGAGATGCAGTACTGCATGTGCTTTTTAACCCAGTCTCCAAATGCCACTGAAGACAATGTGTATGTCTAAATCAGAATTGCAGATGTTTACTGAGTCCATAAGTTATTAGGGCTAGGTACCTGTAAAATGTGAGGTGAGAAGGTAGATTGCACTGTTGGGCATGGATTAAGTCACCATTGTGGCCTCAAGCTGCGCCAGGGGAGGTTCAGATTGGACATTAGGAAAAACTTCTTCACTGAAAGGGTTATGAAGCACTGGAACAGGCTGCCCAGGGAGGTGGTTGAGTCCCCGTTCCTGGAGGTGTTTAAAAGACAAGTGGATGAAGGGCTTAAGGGTATGATTCAGTAGCAGACAGGTATGGTTGGACTTGATGATCTCAAAGGTCTTTTCCAACCAAGGGATTCTATGATTCTATGATCTTCTCAGTCTTTTATCAGACACTAACTGGAGTTATCTAAAAAATAATAAATAAATGTTTTCCCAAGGCCAAAGCAAAAATTCTATGTCCCTGCAGGACATATCAGGAATGAACTTTGCTCAGTCTGTTTTTCTACTGATTCCAACATCACCGAGAGACTTGCTGGCAAGAGGCGTCAGCACCATACCAGCAAGCTAACCAAACTTAATGGTTTAAAAATATCAATATTACTACTAATAAGAACAACCATAATAGTAACAATAATAAATCTCTTAAAGAAGAAATACAATCTGGCTTGCTCCATTTTTTAACTCTCTCCTCAGTGAAATCTTCTGTGTTTTTCTTCCAAATTCACCTCAGTGGAAAGATTTTCAATTCAATCTGCCAGCAAAGCAGTTCATCCTCACTTAAGGTCACACAGACAGAAATCTCACTTTACAACTGAGGTTAATCAGTCAAGGCTGATGAGCTTTGTTTAATGAAGGGCCATTTATATATTGCCTTTTGGATAAAAGTTCTATATTCTAGAATTCAAGAGAAGGTAAAAGGAGAAAATCAAAAGGCACCAAATGGGTTAATACTAAGGGGTTTGTTTTTACGCTCTTTTCCCAAATAGGTATTATTAATTGAAGATTTGCTTCTGGAGGATTTATTATTACTAACCTTATTGTGTGCACTTACTTTCTCAGATCTCACGTGCCAAAATGGACTTCCATGCAGCTGCTTAGAAACTTGCAGCAGTCTGCATTTAATCTGAGCAGCGTTGGCTGCTTGAGATGAATGTATCAAGGATTAGCTGCCCAGGCTGTGTATCTCCAGTCTGAACTCATCTCTAATATCCCCAGTACAGTTTCATTGCTTTATCCTCTGAAATAATCTAAGTTCAGAGTATTAAGCACTCATTTTTACTGTGCTGCTAATGCAGCTTTTAAATTTTAGTCCTATTTGTTTTTTCTTGTTATGCTGAAAGAAAAATAAAAATAATTAAAAAAGAATCTTTACTTCCAGTGTTCTGTGCTGGCACCCAGTGCTACCTGGCAGACCTTTAAACTGTCGATTCTGCATGACTAATTGATTGCTTCAGCTGAGGTTAATTAATTAATTAGTAGCAGAGCTGCATTAAAGATTGGAGGCATTCAGAACTCCCATAATGGACGTGAACTTTATTAGTACATAAAATGAGTGTTTAAAATCCACACAGCAACTAATATGCTCTTGAGGCTTTCATTAAACAAACCTATAAAATTACTTGCTTCATTATGTATTTTAGTTACTTTCTTCACATTGTACGGTATCTTTTCACCTTTTTCTTTTGCCAGCCAGTTTTAAGTGCCTATTTGAAATCAATTTCTCTAATAATGGGCTTAATGAGCTCATCAATTAAGGCTGCCATAATGGAATGTAACTGTGTGGTTTCAGTTATCAGTTAAACTCTGGAACTAATTTCCATGCTTCATCTATCAAAAATGATTGGCTAATATTGTTTAGCTTCTGCTTTAGGACGATAGGGAGACCTCGGGCCCTTCTTCACTAATGTCCGAAGGGCTGAATTTCTTCTTGGAGAAGAAGAAAGGGAGGGAGGTAAGGTGGGATAGAAAGAACAATAAGCGGAGGGATTTGGGCCCCTATCTGGATCTGGAGGAAGTGTGATCCTGTATTTCAATGCCAGCATGGTAATTAGTAGTAATGGATTACATTTTCAGATGTATTAGATAAAATGATCGTTCCACATGAAAAATCCCATTATGAGTTTCTTACCTCTCGCTCCCTCTGTCTCTCTCTTGCTTTTGCTCACTCTCTCTGTTTTAATAACCACTGCCCTTTTCTGTGACCCCTTTAAATAATGGTATAAATGGTCAACAGACCTAAACATATAAATATTTCTTTAAAACAACGCTCTCACTTTTATAGCAACCAAACCTGAATTTCGGGAAGTGCTTTCTCTGTACAGGAAAGAACAGATACCTTACAAAACACAAAAATATATCAAGCCAAGAAAAAATCCACAAATAAATGGAGTGTGAAAAAAATTTTAGAAAAATACTGCTAAAGAGCAGGCGAAAAAAGAAAAATCACAGATTTCACTTTCTATTTGTTTAATTAATGAATAATGATAATTTATTTGTTCTTGCCATTAAGATTAGATGTGTTCAGGTTAGTACACTATAAAATTTCTAACTGCTGGTGGGATTTTACTGTTTCTCAGACATAATTGAAATGTTCCGGGTTAATGGTGGCAAAATTTGTCTCACAATCCAGCTGTTGACGGAAATGTTAAAATCTCTTTAGTTGTCAGAAACTTTATGAGTGTGACCCCTGTCATGGCTGTATTTATTTCTCTTTCAGTAGCATCCGTGCCCCTCTAGGCATTTTCCAAATGTTTGTAAGGAATGAAGGAAGGCCACGTTTTAGAGGGAGAACAACAGGCTGCAGGCTGGCTGGAGGGGAACAGCAGGGATTTTTTAATCAAGACTCTTTACATTCAATGTAATAGGACTACTCTTCAAGTAAGTGGCTTGAAACCAATTAAATGGATGAAAGATGACTTTTAGGAGGTTATAAGCTGGAGCAAACTGAAGAGGATCTTGAATGGACAGAAGGATTTTGCGGAAGTTTCCTTCTCAAAGGGAGTGATTATTATCTGGCTGTTGCTCTGCAAGTGATTCTGTGATTGATTGTGCATTAATTTTCTGGCTCTGATCTTGCACCAGTGCTCACAGTTGACACTACTTATGTGAACTGAGTAGTGTAGTTTATATGGAGTAAACTTTCCTCTTATGAATAAAATTGATACTGCAAAGACTTTTCTTGTGGAGTAGCAGAAATTGTGGTAAAGAGAATAAAACCAGTTTGCAAACTTCTTTATAATAATCATGTTCAAATATTCAAGCTGCACAGTATGAGCAAGTGAGCTCTATTGTAAAGGTAGAAAGCATTTTCTGGAAAATAGATTATTTTTTAATTCTTTGGTAATATAACATTATCTGGGTTTTTTTTCATATTCGACTTTGTAGACAACTAGAAAAACAGAATGTTGACAAAGAAGATTTAAAGTGAACAACTCCAAAGAGATCCTATAATTTTCTTGTGTAACATTTTAACATTTTTCATGATTTGTAAGTTTTCCCAGAAAAGCTCAAAGACATAATACTGAAAAATCTAAGAGAAGAATACAAAAATAGAGTGCAGATTCAGCTTGCCTCACCTTCAGTTTGGTATGACAAAGCAAATATTTTCTCAATGCTTAAAAAATGAAGTAGAAAGTTTTTGCTTACATGTTATATATATCATCAAGGGACTAAGAGAGACTTAAGCTTAATTTTGTTTTGCAAACTGGATTTTAATGTCGTTGATGTAATGTAGGTATGACACTTGTAAAGCAAATGTTACATTAGTGCTGCAATTTATAAAATTGCAGACAGGGAGAAATGCAAGTGATAGACATGAAGAACAGTCATATATTTAAATCCCATGCTCTGAACTCTGATTTAGCTCCTGAATCTTTTGCAGAGCCCCTTGACCATTCAGTCTTAAAATTTCTCACTGCTTCCATAGTTAATGGGAATGGGGAGAGCGCCTGCGATCCCACTTTGCCACAGATCTTTAATTCTGCTCTCTGGAAGATTTTTTGTATCTCTCTGGTTTTGCATTTACAGGGCTGTTGGGGTTTGCAAATGGATTTGCTCAAGGGCTGGCTCCAACATGATGCACATGCTCCTACTTTCTCCTCTACTACTGCAAGATGCTTCTGTGATGGGATCAGTCTGTTGTGCAAGTCAAGGACCACAGGCAGCAATGTGTCCTAGAAAGCAGAGTTCTTTGGCAAATCCTAGTGGTATGAGAGTAGAGGAGAATTCAGTGAGCTTCAATTGTTTGCTGCTGGTTTTGTGAGCTTAAGAGCAAGAAACTGTAATTTCTACACCTAGTCTTAGGGCATGCATTGGCCTTGGTCAGCTGTACCCACTAGTCTTCACCTTTCATTTTTCAAATGACAGAAGATGATTTGTAACTAGTTGCAAAGAAGATAGCAGGTTTATTCTAAATTCTTGATTTTTTAATTATATGTCCTTATTCAATACTATTACTATTATTAGAAGGCATTCAAAGCAGTGAGACTCTATCACTGTCCACCAAGGTTTCATTCTCTGTGCTTAGATATGTGCTGTACCTATGTCACAGGAGAAGAGAAAGGGAACGTGGCAGACCTTGAAACTGTGTATGCAAGAGCTCTAAATAATACTAATAATAGGAATTTTTTAAAGTCTGTCTTTATGGCTTGAATGGTCTCTATGTGCCCTATTTATGCCTTTTAATTTTTGAACAATAGCTGTGGAGTTTCTTTCCCTGCAGCACACAAGCGAGGTTAAACATTGTTTCTGTAACAGCCTTTTGTTTCCAGCTCCCATGGAGAGAGGGGGAAAAAATTGAGATAAAGAAGTGTTATTAAAATTGTGACACACGGCTCTGGGAGTATGTTAAGGATAGAAGGAGCTAGGACGTCAGGAAAGAAATAATGAAATGCAAAAATCACCCAGACTGACAATTGGGAGCCTATGTAGCAGCTTAGCCTGTTGGTCCAAGGCTATTTGTCATAATCAGCGGCACTTTTCTCATTAGCAAAAAGCCATTACCAGTGGACTTTATCAGCAGCTGTGAGTTATCAAGGGGCACACAGCAATCCTAGCGTGTAGTCGTGGGGTTCAGCCAGGGTCCGGCTGCTTTAATAAGCCGCCAACTCTTTCCCCAAGTTCCCAGTCAGGTGTCACTGCCATTCCTGGTGAAGCAGCTGAGTGCGGTCTATTAACCACTTCCCTCTGGTGCCTTCCCGCTCCCAAGCTCTGAAGCAAATCCTCTCCTCCTTCTTGCTTTCCACTTCCTTCCCAGCCCAATTAGAGTCCAACTGGGCTAAGTCTTTCCTACTCTTCTGGGTCAGACCTTCTCTCTCCTTTCCTCTTTTCCACATCTCCCTGCTAGCTTTGCCCACTGCAGCTTGCTCAGCCTCCTTGAGTGAATCAGGTTGTTCTTCTCTTTCTTGCTCCTTCTCCCAAGTGACAGGGGACAGGACAAGAGGGAATGGCCTTAAGCTCCACCAGGGGAGGTTTAGGCTGGACATTAGGAAAAAACTTTTCACAGAAAGGGCATTGGGCACTGGCAGAGGCTGCCCAGGGAGGTGGTTGAGTCACCTTCCCTGGAGGTGTTTAAGGGACAGGTGGACGAGATGCTGAGGGGCATGGTTTAGTATTTGGTAAGAATGGTTGGACTCAATGATCCAGTGGGTCTTTTCCAGCCTGGTGATTCTATGATTATGATTCTATGATTCTCCGTGCTCTTTCCATGATGTACAAAGCTCAAGTCTGCAGATGCACATTAATAGGACAGATTGCATTCTGCAGGAGCAACTCCAAACCTGCTCCGAACTGCTGTGAGTCTGCTGAAGTAACATGGTAAATTAGCTGTGATTGAGCTCAAACTTAGATTTTTTTTTCCTCTCTGCATTGTGTCGTTTGCCCTGTGAGATGGATAGTCCTATCTTACCCTCTTAAGACATATTCAGATATTTCTTTTGTATAAGTATTCTCCATGATCTTTTCCAGAGCTCATGTTCTGCAGGTGATTAGGGCAAAAAATTTGCCCTTTTTCTGACCATGCTATGTTGCCTCCATGACAGATTTGTAAAACAGAGATTTGTAGGAAGGCAATATTATGCCTTTGTTTTTAATCAGAACCATTGTGCAAGTCTGAAACACATTCTTTATTGTCTCCATTGTGAATTTATATGCAATACACTATGTACAGGAAATTTTTACCACCATTGACCTGTGGTACAGATTAATAAGTCTCATATTTGGTCTAGAAACATACTAAAAACATCACCATATTCCAGCTTTCTGAAACTGGATGGAAAATCTGAAAGAGCAGATTGTCTTCAAACTCTCTACTTATTCTTTTAATCTTTTTTAAGTTCTATTCAATATTTCTGAGATACCGTCTGGGAGACCATGTTATGAAACAGGAACCTAAACAAAGAGCTACATTTCCTCAGTTATAAAAAAAAAAATTAAAAGCTGTAATAAAGCATATAGCAAGTTTCCTTAGAGCTCTGCATTGGTAGTGGTGGGACACAGGGGGCTTGGTATGATGAGAGTGGCTCTCAGCACACAGTTGTCTGAGAAGCATCAAACCTCTGTCAGCTCCCAGGAGAGGGTGAAGGAGATATCCAATGAGGGACCACAAGGTGGCTCTAAGTATATTGAAGAGGAGATTCTTTTCCCCCTTTCAGCTATCTTAAACATCTACAACGGAAAAGTGACTGCTATGTTTTTATACATATGAACTGTATTGCCACAAAACAGATCTACCAACGGTTTACTCTCTCAAGTAACACATTCCAAACCAGGGAATGAATGACTACCTGGGTAGTAAGAAAGGAGTGTCAGGGATCATTACATTACAGATCTTTCTTCCCCAGGTATCATCCATACAGACATAAAACCTTCAGTTTTTTCTACTTTTCCTCCATGCTTTTGGGATATCTTTTTGCTCTTAATAGTCAAGATGCTGATAATATGCATATGTCACACACGTATATATATTCTATTACCTAAGATTTTAGGAAGAAAGCAGACTGTAGTTTGGAAAAGTTGTCAATCTATTTGCACTGCAAAGAGCAGAGTTATAAGCCTCTGAAATACAAGTGAATCAATTGTCTCTCAGCAAGGAACACCAAACACCCACTGGCTTCTACAGCAGGAATGAGTGGTTCAGGCAGGAGACAGGGAACTTGGTCCTGGGTGTAAAATGCAAATTCTAGCAGATTGCCTCCATTCAAGGGAAGACCAAGGAAAAATATATTTTCTGCTGTTTCCTATTGTGTTTTTCCTTAGTCATTTTTGGTAAAAAGAGAATGCAATTAACCTTAGTATCTTTTTTACCTCTAGTAAATTTTAAGATTTGTTATACTAAAGTGGATGCAATGCATTGCTTTAAGTATCAGATATTTTAAACCTCATGGGGGATTTTGTCTAATGTTCTCCGCCTTTCAGATCTGTGCAGTCCTATAGCTCAGGCTGTTGTCTAATGCAGATTTTCTTATCCTAGAATATGTAAGAAGTGTCTTCAAGGAAAATCTTACAGCTTAAATCAAATAATTATAATAAGCATACCTTTGAGATGTCTATAAGAAAATAACCTGATCGGTACATGATGTTTATGTCAAATTGCATTCTTTACTGTAACTGAGCACAGAAAGTAAATAATCTTGTTATTTGTCTTGCACATTGGCCCACTTCAAGACAGACAAATGCATCCTGTAACTGATTAGAAATGGGACTGTAATCTCAGCTCCAGGAATCAGCAAGGAATTGTTCTCAAGAGACAGAAGCAGAGGAAAAGAACTGGAGGGGAAAATCACTCACTTTTCTTGATCAGTTGTTGTCCAAAAAACCCCAAACAATCCACCAAAAAAAAACAACCTAGAAAAGAGAGAATGATCATATCACATCCATTCTTTTGGACAGAATTATAACCAAAGAGTTGTGATACTAGAGTTATTACATATTTCAGATAATATACATTGAACCTGTAACTCATTTTATTTTCTTCCTGTGCATGTTTCTCAATCTCCTTTTCTGAAGATTAATAGAATTCTCAATAGAATAGAAAAGCAGCCTTCCTTTTGCTTGGGCTCAAGTACAGCAATCACTAATCAGCTTATTATTATTTTGTATAGACAGGTTGTGCAAAAGAATGCTTAACTTGGCTAAATGTAAGTAGAAAATAATAATCCCAGATATCACTATGAAATAAGTTTAAGGCAATGACAATGCTTGGAAAGGTTTTGAAATGTTAGTGGAATACAAAAAGGAAGAAATACATTATCTAATGCAGAAGAAATATGAAAGTCTACTTCTTTCTTGAGGTAAAATATCTCATAGAGATAGCAGCATTTGGTTCTGCTCCCAATTCAGCAATTAACTTTATGACTTAAACCTACGTTTATGTGGTTTTCTGCTTTGTATCCTTGCAATGCTCTCCAGAAGTGACTATTCACAGCCGTTCTGCCACTGATTTTCTGAGAGCAGAACTGTATCAGTGAGTCAGCAACACAGCTAAAAGCACGGATCCTGTCCAGGTGTACTGCAGACATTGCCATGCTGTGTCCACATTGGACATAAATAAGTGGTAGCCTGGACATGAAGCTAAGAGTTGTCACTTGAAGAGACCTACGTTAAATAAGTGGAGCTATAAACAGTTCCGTTTCATTGAAAAGGGCATCAGAATGGATCTTGGGAATGAGTTCTCCTAAGGTGTCAAAGGCAGTCCATAATCCTAAAAACACAATGCAAATTAAGACAGAATTTAGGTGGAGTAATCTCCAGAGAAGGCACTGGAATATAGAGCTTTATGTCAACTGCAGGTTAGGCTACAGAATCCTATAGTTCTGTTTATGCTGAGAACACTGATGTAAAAAATCCGCCAGCTTTTATGAAAAGATGCTGGACAATGAGCCTACTCTTCTGAAAGGTCTGAGGCTTCTGAAGGCTCTGTTTGTGTTTGTGAGTGTGCATGCTGTAAGTATCTTTGAACAGCAATGCTGCTTTTGAAAGACAAGTGTTTGTGGATAAACTCACTCTTTGTAATTTATTCTGCACATCTTGAATACTGAGAAATTTTGAGCTTAGCTTTCTTGACAGAGCTGGAGTTGTATGAGATTCTCGTTTATAAGGATGACTGAGTGATGCAGAGAGTTCAAGTGACAGTTCATTCTCTTTTAAGCCTCTGCTCAGCCAGTCTCAATTTGCAGAAGGAGATGGAAGGGGAAACAGGGAATGAAGTACTGTATAAAGACAAAAATCACAGACTGTGAGATGGAAAAGACCCATTAGACCATCTAGTCCACAGACGTCCAGGAAGAGGATGCACTATGGGGAGAACTGACAGCACATTCTCAAGAGTGAGGATCACAGTAGGATCAAGAATTGCTAACAGAGAAGAAAGGGGTGATGCAAGGCTGAGAAGTCCAGGTGCAATGGGAGTCTGTCCCACCTTAGTGTTACTCTCACCTTTCTCTAACTCCCTATGCCATATTAGAATGTTAGAAGTATCTAGGAGAAGAGATAATCCTAATAAGTTCATATGGAAAATGATCCTAGTAATTTTTGGTAGTGTTCGTATAGTGATTGGGCCTATTTTTATTAGAACTATTACAAAATAATGTGCCCCTGGCAGTTTTGTCACCATCAGTGCTCGAAACCTAGTTATGTCCTCTTTCAAATTATTTTTTTCTGAGCCCTGTATTCTTGCCCTTGAATTTGAAAGGTATCTCTTTTTAGATTGGATACTGAAAGATCATCTATAAAACAAGAAGTTTAATGAGGGAAAAAGCAATAATATTTCCCTCCCCTTTACCTGATCCATCGTTAAGCTTATATGACATTCTTTCATTTGCCTTTGATGTCTCCTTTCCATTTCTTATCTCCTTATTTTCTTTGATTTCCATGAAGTCCTGTTCTGTATATCAGTGTTGTCCATGTTCTTGCACTCAGCAGTTTTTTGTCATAAGTTTGGACAATCTTGACTGAATTGACAAGGTCACAGAAATTTCTGATGAGTTTTGTGAAAATAGGCAGTAAAGAAGGGAGTAAACCTCTGAAGGAAAGGGTTATCTCTTAAACGTAAGGGGATGTACTCAGGAGATTTTCTGAACAGCATATTTCATGTGTCCCATAGAAATTAGTGTTGAATTTCGTTTAACCTCATCTTCTAGCATCATGTAAGAGTTTTTGATCCTATATGACATCTGCAAATCTTAAATATCATTACTGCCCTTTCTTCCCTAAGTTCTCTTAAAACTTCAGATTATTTTCAAACTCATATTCCTGTTTAGCTTTGAATAATCAGAAAAGTATTTCTGAACAAGTAGGAAATGTTTAATATTTCAAACCTTTCTGCCTTATCCTAAGGTAATTGGTCCATTTTTTAGCTATGCAAGCAGCATGCTTTCCATGCCTGCCCATGAGTGTCATTATGAGAAATGGCTGCAGCCTTACTGTTTATTATTACATGTTATGATGTTCAGGTTTGCTTCCTTCGTTTTTCCTGGGATATAAAAATCTTGAGGAAAAATCCATAAAACTGTTTAATCAGCGGTGAGTGAACAAAACACCCTCCTGAAAGAAACAGAAGCACCCACATGGTGCATTGGGGTGCAGCAAGCTCAGTACGACATATTAAACCCCCTCTCTTGACAGAGAAAGCAAGGAGACTTCAGCAACTTGCAGTTCAGGACCACAAGAAACAGATAAGCTTTGAACCATTCCCTGAAGGTTAATGGGCTTGTATGCTGGCAGCCCAGTGGGGAATGCCAGAATAAAACTCGTTCCTCTGAAAATCCTCGACCACTGCTCTGCAGGCGACCATACACAGGACCTGGCAACATCGACATATGCACCCATCTCCCATCTTTTCACAATGATGTACAGAAATCAATTGCTGCTTAGGTACAGAGATCTTAAACTATTATAAACACCTTGCCTGGGCCAAATGCTTGTGCAGGAGGTTTACCAGACACGATTGTCTTGAGGCACTGCTGCAGTCCAGACCATGGCTGCCCTTCTGGCATTATAAATGCATATGAAAGTTTAAAGTTCTTGTAGGAATAGATCTTCCAGGGCTCAGTCCTGGGTCCAGTCCTGTTTAATGTCTTTATCAAC
Organism: Clamator glandarius; assembly: GCA_033459285.1. Taxonomy (NCBI): domain Eukaryota; kingdom Metazoa; phylum Chordata; class Aves; order Cuculiformes; family Cuculidae; genus Clamator; species Clamator glandarius. The sequence goes on along the minus strand of JAUNZM010000016.1, from coordinate 2,545,749 downwards.
GACCTGGATGAAGGCATTGAGTCCTCCCTTAGCAAGTTTGCAGATGACACCAAGCTGGGTGGAAGTGTGGATCTGCTGGAGGATCGGGAGGCTCCAAAGGGATCTGAACAGGCTGGACTGCTGGGCTGAGACCAACGGCATGAGGTTTAACAAGGCCAAATGCCGGGTCCTGCACTTGGGGCACAACAACCCTAAGCAGAGGTACAGACTAGGAGAAGCCTGGCTGGAAAGCTGCCAGGAGGAGAAGGACCTGGGGGTGTTGGTTGACAACCGACTGAACATGAGCCAGCAGTGTGCCCAGGTGGCCAAAAAGGCCAATGGCATCCTGGCTTGTATCAGGAATGGCGTGACCAGCAGGTCCAGGGAGGTTATTCTCCCTCTGTACTCGGCACTGGTGAGACCGCACCTCGAGTACTGTGTTCAGTTCTGGGCCCCTCACCACAAGAGGGATGTTGTGGCTCTGGAGCGAGTCCAGAGAAGGGCAACAAAGCTGGTGAAGGGGCTGGAGAACAAATCTTACGAGGAGCGGATGAGAGAGCTGGGGTTGTTTAGCCTGGAGAAGAGGAGGCTGAGGGGAGACCTTATTACTCTCTACAACTACCTGAAGGGAGGTTGTGGAGAGGAGGGAGCTGGCCTCTTCTGCCAAGTGACAGGGGACAGGATGAGAGGGAATGGCCTCAAGCTCTGCCAGGGGAGATTTAGGCTTGAGATTAGGAAGAAATTCTTCACAGAGAGGGTGGTTAGGCATTGGAACGGTCTGCCAAGGGAGGTGGTTGAGTCACCGTCCCTGGAGGTGTTTAAGGTTAGGGTAGATGAGGTGTTTAGGAGCATGATTTAGGGAATGGTGGGAATGGTTGGACTCGACGATCCAGTGGGTCTCTTCCAACCTGGTCATTCTGTGATTCTGTGATTCCATCTCTTGACTAACTTAAGCTCTGCCTCGGAGCAGTACAGTCAGTTGGAGAAAAGGAGTTGACAGCCTAAGCCCAAAGAACGCTAGCACACAGTTTCTGGGGATGGCCAAGACCAGCTACTTAGTGGGAGGACTGAGAGCCCTGTAGGAGACTAGCCTTTGCTAGGATAATGTGTGAAAGGATAAGCCTCACTATAATCTCCAACAATTAGAATTATTTTCAATTCTGAAATACTCAGTTCAATATACATTTCTGGTTTTGTGTCTGTCTCTCCACCTGTACTCTAGACTGCTTTTTATTAACTATATAACATTGTATAAAGCTGATTTTAAAGAATTTCAGGTGGCAATAAGCACAGATTTCTCCACTGAAAGACAAAAAAAATAAAAGCCTGCCTTCTTCCTAAGCAGTGAGACAGTGCCCAGGGACATACATACACCTTATAGTAAATTAAAAAGTGTGTGGGGAAAAAATAGGAAAACAAATTCCTCAAAATGGCTACTAGAGCTTTACCCAGTTGAAGCTGAGAGGAACCTGTCAGTAGATGTTCATGCATTTCAGTCAAGCCCTATGAGACCAGTTAAACGTTTCAGGAAAGTTCCAGTGTTAAATGGTTTAATTATGTCACTTCTCTTCATGTGGAATTGGGGAGTCTAATAGAAATGAAGCAAACAAATAAAGAAAAACAAAGCTGGCTCTAAGTGACTGTTTTCCTTTCCAAATGGAGCTATCTTTTCAAATGCAAAAAAAAGGAAAATAAAGCCTGTGGCTACAACAGGGTTAATCGTAAAGACTGCTATTTTTTTTTCTGTTTGAAATGGCTCTGTGGTTCGAGAATGACTCTTTGCTTCCCCTCTTAATCTGTATTTTACGAGTGAGAAGCTTTGCATTATGCAAATCGTTAGATAGGAACAGGTGACATTTCAGCAAAGAACATGATCAGCAGCCCGGGCCTGGATTGGGCTGCTGATTTATACATTAGTATTTGTCACAAGGATCACAAGTATTTCAGTCTACATTCTGCAATTTGCTTTTCTATTTTTTCCTCGCCGCAATCCTTAAGGTGGAAACTTCATCAAAGTATTTAAAACACACTGGTCAGACCAAAGGGAGCTTCTTTTGTTCTGGAATGGGAGAGAAACAGCAGAGCTTTATTTTGGTGACTGTTTGCTGGTGTTAATTGTCACTGCGTGGTTTAGGCTTTGCTGCAGCTTCATGACAAAGCGGAGCACATCTGCACAACTCCAGAGACAGATTCTCTGCAGCACTGATGAACACCCTGGTAGCCCTTATTGCACAGCAGGGACCATCGAAAGAACAACCTGGACTTTTGTTTAAACTTTGTGAACCATGTAAACAACAGACGTCTTCAAAGTGAAAGATGTGTCACAATGCAACTATTTACAGCCCATTTTTATTTTTTTCCCCCTTCTAGGCCTTCTCGAATGGCAGACAGGCTCAATACAGATTGATTTGCATGCCATGAGGTATGTTTTGGACTGTAAGTTATTTCTAGAAAAAAAACTACTGGAAAAAGGAAGGAATTTACTGTCACTGAATTTAAGATCATGAGCAGTTGTTTTTCTTCCTCTGATCTTCTAGTTCTCTGAAGCATCTTAAGTTTTGCTTTTATAGTGGCTTTGCTGCTCCCCTGCTAAAATTTTAACTGTAACAGGAGCTTAAATCAGGGAAGCAGGGAGGTTACTATATGGCCAGAGTGTAATTCAGAAGCAAGTTCAACAAAGCTGTTCACAAGCGTCTGCTAATGCTCCTCAGCACAGGCAGGAGAAACATGTTTGGTGTGAAGGGCGTGATGGCTGCGCGCTACCTATCATCCCTGCCTTTTGAGAGAGGCACAACAACACAACAGTTATGAGCACAATATTTGCCAGTGCAAAGTGGGAACAAATTTACCCAAGTGTAGATTGCTTACACTATTCCACAGGATTCTCTAGTGCAAATATAATCTGTTGGTCTTTTAAGTTGCCTTAGAATCACCAGGTTGGAAGAGACCCACCGGATCATCGAGTCCAACCATTCCTATCAAACACTAAACCGTGCCCCTTAGCACCTCGTCCACCAGTGCCTTAAACACCTCCAGGGAAGGTGAATCGACCACCTCCCTGGGTAGCCCGTTCCAGTGCCCAATGACCTTTTCTGTGAAAAAAGGGTGGCCTTGCTGCCCAAAGGACCCTCATTTTAACACTGGGGGGACATGGGCTCATGGGGCTGTGATGGAGGCAACATTGGCAACGCATTTGCTGCAAATCAGGGGAGAGGGAGTAGACAGAGGCATTTTTCTCCCCACTTCATGATTCTGGTGATGTCTGCTTTTCCTTGTCACCATGCAGGGACCCTCTTTTAGTGTACATCCCTTATCATGACTTTTTTTTTGTTCTCAGCACTCAGCCAGGACTCTGTGGATGGATTAATAAATGAATGACTGAGTTGTGGAAACATCTGCTCCAGTCTACATACAAAGGCTGCACTGCCTTGTGTCCCTTAGTTGGGCAGGAGCCAGGCAACAGGAGCTGCTGTCGCTTCACATCACTCCAAATGTCTCTAAGATAACACTTGGGCAACAACAAACTACCTTTTTCTTAAGGCTTTCACTAAAGGCCACACTACTAATATATGTCCTTGTCCTCCTCTTTTCAAGTCTGGTCTTTTTACTATTTCTTTGATGACTACAAGCAGCAGTACAATTATTAATCACTACTGCTTTAGGTCTTGAATATCTTTCACACATTATAAAGGAAGTATATCCAGTCACGTGAACAACTTTGGTTTTCATCTTGTCGTATGGTTATTACATTAATGGTCCTTTTGGGTTTAATTTGAATAAGAAGATACTTTGATATCTTCGGAAACATTTATATTAACCCACAATGGCAGATTTTCTCATTTCTGCTACCTCCACTCTGTGGAGTGTCAAAAACCAAATAACTCACTCCAGATGGTCCCCTTTTCTATAAGCTTCTGAGGTATGTTGACAATTCACTGTCCATGAAAGCTATGTTTCCCTGACCTTTGGGTACACTTCTGTTTACAGATGTCTCCTTTTAAGACCTGGTGTAGACAAAGACCACCAGTCAGGTATAGCATTCAGCATACAGCAAACAGCTGCCTGCAGTAATGGTTACTAATCCTTCAATGTGATGATATTTTACTTTGAGTACTTTGGTTTTTAGCTGAAAAAATAACTTGGGTTCTCTCTTAATGTGTTTCCTTACCTCCTTAATGTAACTTTAGCAAAGATAAGAATATTCTGAGAACAGCACGAGCTCATAATTCATTCATGTCAGAAATCATTACTATTTCTTAATGTCATCCCAATTAAGCTTTAATTTAATCCAGATGTTCTCAGCTGTGGTCATGGTAATGCCTTTGACATGAGCCTGTGCTATAGGTGATTCTCCCAGTGCTCAACCAGCTGTGTGAAGGCTCCTGCTGCTGTTGGCCATCCAGAACATGCTCCAGGTTCTTGGCATTGCCGTGTCTGGTGTAAGTCTTGGGAGGTGGTTAGCACAGTCTTCCATGCCAAAATGCACCACTCAGGCAAGGTTTGCTGTGGGCATTGGTTAGGAGTTTGTGAACTTACGCCAAGTACCCAACAACTACATAGCAAAGCTGCAAAATTATTTACTGATGGTAATTAGCACAGTGAGAGTAGAAGACTCAGCAAAAGCCAATCGTGTAATATTGGTACAGACAGATCACACTGTCATCATATTTAATGACTTCTGCTCTCAATGACTATGATAATTTTTACAGCAATACTTTATATCAGATACATTTTTGACTGCCATGTCAAATACTCACTGAGTTTCCCCAGGCTTCGTATTCAACTGCATTTTCAGAACTGGCTATCATACTCCTATTGCACTAATATCCTTTGCTGCATTATTCGTTTATCATCTTTCTGTTCATATTTTGTGCTACTGTAACACAAACTATACGAAGCTCTTGAAGACTGGTTAATTTGTCTCCGTGACAATAAGATAATTATGACTATCCTCATTTTACAGGATGGGAAGCTGAGGAAGAGTTATGACAAAATGCTTGTCTGGAAGAAAGATGCCTGTGAGTATGTGAAGTTATCATTCACAGTTTTGTATCTCTTGCACGTGTACTGTAGACCATTGTACACCAAACAGTTTGCTGAGGCCAGAAGGTGTGTGCACATGTGTGTCTGGGAGGAATCCTGTCCTAAAGCAGGTGTGAACATCAGATCTCCCATACGTGAGACAGAATGCTGGCTTTTCACAGAAAAGCCAACATTATCAATTACAATGTTTGTCATTTCATTGTTAGTAATACCATAGTACCAAAACATCTGTTTTTAGAAGTGATGCTGATTCTACAGGTTTTTTAAAGACAGTCATTTGTCTGATGAAATTCAAGTGGAAGTAAATGAGAAAGAGAGAAGAAATGATATGTTATTAAATTTGAGGCTCTGAGAACCAGGTCAAATTGTCTTGCCCAACGGAATCAAAACTCTATCCTGTTTCTCCAGCTTCTTGCTATAATTCTTGCAGGGAATCATCATCTGTTTCTCACTCAGAGGGTTCATTTATGCTATCTCTGGATTTTTAAAGTAACAGGTATGCTACGTATCTTAGATCTATTTATATTCTTTCAAATGAGTAAATCTAAGGCCAAGTTAAGCAAGAACTTCGTCCTTAGTGTAAATTTAATTCCTGCAGATGTCCCCAGTATGGAATTGTTTTAAGAGTTCTTTTAATTTGCTTCCCGATTGCCTAAGAAAAGATGGCTTTTTCATGCTCAGGTACATTAAGATATACACAGCAAGGCGCAGTGACCCATTTGATAGTTGTTTTTTTTTCTTTATAGGTTCTTCTGTGCTTGCATATACTTGTAATGCAGCTGCTACCACAGCTTGTAAGGATGTGTGTCTTGCCATCGCCCTGTCTCTGGTCAGCACTGTCGACTGGGTTGGAGACAGTGTCATCTATCCCCAGTCATTTGAAAGCACAGGGGAGTTGTCTTTTCATGGATGAATACAAGAAAAGTGTAATACGAGGCAGAATTAGAAAAGCTTGTCATTTGTCAGTCTTAATCTGGAGTGTTATGTGGTAGGGGGCACTGCCTGTATATTTGGGGTACTATTGCCTGTGCAAAGGAATGCTGTTGACTTAACTGAAATCATCAATTGCTAACTCACAACTGTGGATTTCTTGTTACCTTAAAGCAAATCAACAGATCCAATCAGATCATGCTTTTTTTTTTCACAGAAAATCTGTGAATTGTAAAAAATAAATAGTAAATTTTGTCCAAATATCAATTTTTTGAAATACCTTGAAATAAGAATGGCTAATGACAAGGACCTGTTGGTCTTCAGTGATAAGAGAGTTCAGCATTTCCTTTATCTGAAACTGAGTGTGAGTTTTGTGTAGGTGTTGTTCTATAGTCAATATTCTATCCAGCTATCTACTAATAAAGATGATCTATATTGTAAAGTGAATCATTGCTTCTGGATGCTTTATTTGTGTAGATTTGGGTTGTATTATGCCTATTTTTCAGCATTAGCATTCTTGAGTTGTCCATAAAACTTTTGGATTCCTCCATGGATATTTATCTAAAAGTATTTTAAACATATTTTTGGCATTCGGCTTATTCATCAGTAGAGGAACTGAAACATTTTCTCAGTTCCCGCTTGCATTTTGGGCCTGCTTAGTTCTGTAATTCCCCATAAATGTTAAAGTTCACTGATAATCCACTCATTGTTTAAGATATTTAATTTTAAAATGTGAAAATTAGTGCTGAATAAACAAAAGATATTTTGGCAGATTGCTATGAAACTGTTAATTGTTAAAGGCAGTGCATTCATAGTGATCTTACTTCACTTCTCTTATAGTACCTGCCTACTTAAGACTATTTTATGTTGTCAAGAATGTTATTGCTTACTGCACATTCATGTGAAGGTTGCATAAAAGATACTTGAAAACAACTGACAGCAAACAAGCCCTTGAATACACAGACAGATGCTCATCCTTTTAAGTCTAGATACACACTGCTGCTTTATATCACAATGGAGAACAGCATCAAGAATCAAAGCCATCTTGGAGAGCTGGAGAGGAAAGCAAATGTTGGCTTCCGTTGAGACTATATTAATATTCCAGTGCATGAAAAAAACAATAAAATAGAACTTATCCAAAAAACCCACTGAACTGGTCTAATTTGCCCATTTTGATCATACATGACAATGTTCATTACTGTTGTGTTAGTTGGACTTATACTTTGAGATAAAGCGTTGAGAGACATATAAATTGTCATTACAGATGCAAGAAACAACATATACAGCCAGGTCATCATAAGGAGTGGTTATTGTCTCTTTGCTCCCTTACAGAATTATGTATTAATGAGCTGCTGCCTTAGCACCCAGAAAAATGTGCAAAGAAAATACTTTTGTCCAAGGAGTTGGGGCATTTCATCATGCTAAATGCAAATGAAGGGCAAAAACAAATTCCTTGCTTTGAGGCTTTGTTGTATGGGCTGGTTTAACAGATGTGGAACATGTTCCTGATATTATCTGAAGTGAATGACTGCATAGTATGAGCTATTGAGTAGTCTTATATCGGACTGGAATATCTGTGGAGTCCTTGTGGGATCTTTATATACAGAGAGAGCTATGGGTAGGGTTTTGGGTACCTGGCAGGGTGTGCAGAGTGGTCTTGCAGCAAGGGTTGGAACAAAATCAAATTCAATTAGACTCCAGCTTTTATTGATGCTTTTGGGCCCACTTATAGTCCAGAGGAATAATAAATTACATAAATGCGCTAATTATGCAAATACTTTTGCCTTGAAACAGGACAGAATCAATTTTGATACTCTTTGGAATTGGCACCTGGAACTGAAAATTGCCCCCAACCCCTCCATCTCCTCACGATTAGTCCCAGAAGCATGATGGAGTCATAGTGCCTAAAAAATCTGACCCTCAGAAGATTTTTTTGCTTTGATTTGATAATCAAAAATCCACAGATAATTTGGATATAAGTAATGCAAACATTTGCAGTTCTGGATGATGATCCTAATGGCCAGATCACAGGTTTAACTGTGCTAGGTCTTTCCCTCAACCACAGCAGAGCAGGGAATCCTGAGGAGGAAATGTTGTGCTTAGACCATCAGCTAAGCAACGGGACCCAGGAGTCTCGAACTGAAATGTGGAAATATACATCTCCTATAGTCCTATTTTCCTAGCAATCACACCATGCACAGTAACAGACAGCATGGTTCTGGTGCCATTCCTTCCATGACTTTGTTGTAAACTGCTGCTAGAATGCAAACCAGCAAGATTTGTGCTACCAGAAAGACCAATCCCAATCTGAGATATAAGAAAAAGAAGCATAACATTCTTTATTTGTTGAAGTCTTGGCTTCCTAGTGGAGTTCCACAGCCTGTTTCAAGTTCCGTCCCTGTTTAAAGTTGACTGTAACATACTTGAACTGGCCCTTCTCTGATAGTATTTCTGTGGGACCTTCCATGGCAAAGGACTTCACAAGCAATGAACATGTAACACTGCTCTTTCTGCAGGATGGAGGAGAAGTGGGAGAAAGAATGCATGTGCAACAAGACTGTGAAGCTGATGGAAAGTCTGTAGCTAAGCAAAGTGGGGAAATTTTACCACACAACTTCTAAAACTTGGGTAGATCAGACTGGGCTTGGATTTTAAGAGGTTGCCCAAATATCCCTTGAAACAATGGCAAACTAAGTGCAAATTTGAGAGTAAGGATTTAAACCTGTGGTTCCAGGAAAGCTGATAATTGCAATGTGATCCTTAAATCACAGAATTATAAACTAATTATTACCCCAGAAAGTAAGGAGCTGTAGTCCTGAAATGGCTTATTTTGCCTTTGCAGATATTGCTGAAGATGCATTTTACAGGAGAAGTTCTTGTAACTCATGAATTGCTATACAGATTCCACCTTAAATGGATTTTATCAGACTGTGCACTGGTAAGCTCATGCTAATATTGGCTCCAATAAAGAACAAATCAGTGCCCAACTCGACTCGTCTTATCGCACAGTCAAAACTGATGGCTGAAGAAGTCATAAAGATCCCATTTAATCTCTCGCCTATCTATCACTGTGAATGTCTTTATCCTCTTTGTGCAGTGGTAATATCTGCTCATTATGAAAGCAAAATAGATCTGGCATGAATAAAAGCGGAATGAAGTGCTCACTTTGATTTTGACAGCATGATCAGTGGAAGCAGTAATCTGTGAGAATCAAAAGGGCTAAATTATTCCATAACAGTAATTTGAGGGAACAGCTCAGAGCATACACATCTGCTTTCATATATTGTGACGTGCACTGATAAAACATCCTTCCCAATTTACTCTCTCTGTGCTTGACTAATCTGCAACAGCTCTCACAATGTCTAATCATGCCATCAAAAAGGAGAAGAAGTTCAATTGAGACTCAAATGAAAGAAGATTGGAAAACTATCCTCAATTGAAATTACATTTGTAAATGAGCCATAGTTTTTCTGTTCAGAGCGCGTTATGGTAAATCTGCCTGAAGAAGTAGTTATGCTGAAGAACAGCAAAGTGTATCTAGATTGTATTTATTCCATTACTGCTCAAGTAAAATTATGGCAGCTTGGAAACCCTGGGGCATGTTTTCAAAACTGATATGCCAAATTCACAGTCAGATTCCTGTAGTGTAATTATAGCATCTCTGGCCTGCTGAAATATTCCCAATACATATAAATTACACAGCCAGGTTACAGTTATAGGGGTTTTATTTATAAACATTCCTGTTATGGGAGATTTACTTTTTTTGCAGGGTTAGCCATGGCCAAAGTTTTCTTACTTTCTTCCTTTGTTCATGGTAGGGTTTGGAGCTAGTTAACCAGGTCTCCAATGTACATGAAACACAAAAATGAAGGTCACTTTGAAGGTCCTACAAAGGTGTATTCTGCTGATCCTTATGGACAAAACCAGCCAGAAGCATGTGTGGACTGGGCTAGAATATATGCTACCCAGACTAAAAGTGAGACAGTCAGGTTAAAGCCCTAGTACTGGATATTCACCTTTCTGATCTTTGCTAATTCAGATCTACCATGGAGTATTCCAGTCTGTGAATGCATACTGTCACTTCTGCCAGAAACTTACTTCAAGAAGTGTTAGCCTTCCCTTAAAACATCTGATTCTGGAGCCATATGGTTTTGTCATCCAATGTATCTATCATTTTGATTAGACTCAAACTTTATTGAATTTCTTGAAGCTGGCAATACTGGGCGCACCTCTGCTGGATAGATCACTAATGATCCGCTCTCATATGCCCATTATCCTGGTACAGCCAAAGAAATGGTAATTGCTTCCTTTGTAGATCTGTCATCAGGTTCACTGATGCAGTTCCCTGTCTTACATATTTCTACAATGGTAGAAGCAAATGATACTGCCATCAACTGTGCTAATACTGCTTGCTGTTCTGTTATACGCTTTGGAATATTTGAAAATATTAAACAACAGGCTATATTTGTTCTAGGAGATTGTGGCTGGACACCATTCTGCAAATATTTAGGTCTTGGTGAAACCTATCATAGTCTTGCATAAGAAAAAAGGGTGAGCAGCTGCTACTCTTCTTGAAACTGCCACTAAATGTATTAACTTAGCAAAATAGTCAATGAATATTCAGTCCTCTTTTAATCATCTTTTGCTCATTTTTATCTCATTTTCTGCAAACACTTGTATCAATATGTAGAGCTGACTTTACCACTACAAGCCTGACAGGTCAGGATTTCTTTTTTTCAGTCTGCTCATCAGAAAACTAAGTCTCTGCAAAGTTGAAGTATGTCATTGTAAAGTTTTGAGTTTGCTACGATTCTTTTCCATTGGAAAAAATAAAATTAAAATTATTATTTTGCATAATTTAATTAGATCTTGAGCTTAATTGAAATATTGTCTTTGGACATGTCTTCGTACAGGAGATATACTAATGGTCTATGGAGGTTATTTTGGATTTTTCTTGTTCCCATTACTACTATTGACTTTACTACATATCCCATGATAAAATGGGATGTCCTTTCACCTTAAAACTCTGTGATGCATCAGGACAAACCTGTGACAATGGCAAATGTTGGAGAATGTGGTTGAGTGAAATCATATGTGAGACATCCAAAGAACTTTTCCACTGATTTAGCTCCTGTCACTTGTTACTTCTTATGCTTTCACTATATCTAGTATAATAGTCATAGCCCTTGGAGAGGGATCTAAATGTTTTATTTTGTCAAAATATTTAGCAAAATTGCATGCTAAATAAATAATAAGGTTTGCAAATTTCATGTAGGAAAGAACATCAGCTGAAACTGATTTTTCAAGTATGCACAGTAGACTAGTTATGTTGGGAATATACATTCGTTAAGTCAGTGAACAGATACAATACCATGTGGCAAAAAAAACCCCATGTAGGTCACACCATCTGTTCAATTGCACCTTAGTGGTAAGGTTAGATGAATAAAGAAATAAAAGCTATCCTAGAATTTTGTATAAACTATGGAATTACACATGTTTTTTTAATAAGAAAAACAACTGACTGACTGCTACTTCTGCTTTGGATATTCTGGCATGTTTTAGTGTTTTTTGCTGTGGATTTTGACCTCACATAAATATACAATAGCATATGAATGAGTGTTATAGATATTTGACTCATCAAAATTTAGAAAATACTACTTCATCTTTTAAAGTCAAGGAAATGAGATGGGTGTTGATGTTTTCCCACCTTCCTCTGCAATAAAAGGCTATTTTTATGGTTCCATTGCAAGGACAGCTGTGTGAATGTACTGATTCAGAGTGTGCTTGGTCACACAGCAAACAATAATCTCAGTATAACTGAGACTATTTAGCCTACTGGTCAGTATGTTTTGTGATAAACGTTATGCATAATTAACCTTGATTCCTCAAGTACTTCTCCTGTCAATGTGACCATCTAACTTCGAAACATTTTAGACTCTCAGTCTCCCTTGCAGGCTGATGATGGCTCCTGATCTCACTGCTAAAAATTGTCTTTCTCTGTTCATTTGGCTATTGCCCTTTCACAAGAGCCCCTTGCAGTGGTTTTGGCATTATTATGGTAACAACTGGTAACCACAGGCTTTTTAAGAATCACCGTAATGCTGTTGTGCTCCTTTCTGCCCTTGCACTTCATCATAGAGTAAGATAAAATGTGATTCTGATGAATGCTGCAATGTGTTTATTTACATTACAACATCTAGCCACCAATTCTCTTAGGGCTGTACAGAACTGCAGGCAGAGTGCAGACAAGGATCATGAGTGGCAGCTGTAGCTCACACTTAAAGGTATATAGAAATGTATGTGTCTGTGTTTTGTGTTCTGTACTGAAATGCCTCCTGTATGTTACTTGCAAGACAAACTTAGTAAAACAGGGTTGCTGCTGACTTTCACTTTCTCAGATAGCCATAAGCATACATTTTTGTGTTAGTACTTAGACCCTGCAAAAAAGAATGTTTGCTTTAAGAGATAAAGTTCCTGACCTCTTACAGTGGCAATGAACATGAGCCAGGAGATATTTTGCACTAAAACAGTTAGTATTTTTCCTTCAACATGCTTGAGGAGCACAAGATTGTCAATGTCAGTACTCCTTTTCCAGTTTTTATGAGCCCCATGTTTATACTTCACATTTTCCTGTTCGCTGCACCTGAGTTTGGGCCACTTCTACGTCCCATAATTCAAGTGTTCTCCGACCACGGAGGGTCTGCAGACTGAGCATGAACGTCTGTGGAATCACAGGAAAAAAGTGAACATTCTCAGGGGTTTACTCAGGATGGCTTCACAGAGTAGCTTTTGCTCTGGGTTTTTTGGGACATTGGCCCAAGTAGGGAACGATCAAAATCTATCTGCCAGCTTGTAGAAATGGCTGAGCATAGTAGCGTACCCAAAGCAGACCATTTGAATACATATAGCTCCAAGTCTTAAATCTTTTACTGAAGGTGAACACTTACATTCATTTGTAGAAAACACAGCAGTGAGTGATCATAGAATCACAGAATCACAGAATGACCAGGTTGGAAGAGACCCACTGGATCGTCGAGTCCAACCATTCCCACCATTCCCTAAATCATGCTCCTAAGCACCTCATCTACCCTAACCTTAAACACCTCCAGCGACGGTGACTCAACCACCTCCCTGGGCAGACCGTTCCAATGCCTAACCAAGACCGTTCCACTGCCTAACCAAATCATAGAATTGTAGAATGCTTTGGGTTGGAAGGACCCTTAAAGTTCATCTAGATCCAACCCATCTGCCATGGGCAGGGACACCTTCCACTAGATCAGGTTCATAGAATCATAGAATCATAGAATCACTCGGTTGGAAAAGACCCACAGGATCATCATGTCCAACCATTCCTATCAGTCACTAGACCATGCCCCTCAGCACCTCATCTATCCATCCTTTAAACACCTCCAAGGAAGATGACTCAACTACCTCCCTTGGCAGCCTGTTCCAGTGCCCAATGACCCTTTCCATGAAATATTTTTTCCTGATTTCAAGCCTGAACCTCCCCTGGTGGAGCTTGATTCCCCCTTGTTCTGTCCCCTGTCACTTGGGAGAAGAGGCCAGCACCCTCCTCTCCACAACTTCCTTTTACGTAGTTGTAGAAAGCAATGAGGTCTCCCTTCAGCCTCCTCTTCTGCAAAGGAGATTGGAAGGGAAGAGAGGACATAGCTCTGCAGGCACACAGATAAAAGAAATCGCAGTCCAGCAGGTCCAATGGATGGCTGCCAGGAGAGTTCCTAGGGCTCTGACTCGGTCAGCCTGGGTGAGAACCCAGGGTGAAAGTTCAGCTAGGCTGCAGTGGCTCTGGCTGGGCTGGTGGAGCCCCTGGTGGAGATTCAAAACTCTGCTAAAGGAGAGATTTTTTTGCCAAGGCAGCTATGCTGTCAGCTTAAGCAGCTAATTTCAAGCTGCTACAAGCACTCTTTTGCAGGCACAGCAGCATCCACAGATGGAGTACGGCTGTGACAAAGCTCTGTTAAATAGAAATGGGTTGGGACCATAATTTTGTTTGAACTCTGCTAGCAAAATGCCATAAAGGTCACATTGGTCTGAAAGTCAGTCTTGCCCCATGCCTAGGTGTGAAACAAGCTTGAATTCTGGCCTGTCCTTTTGTACCTCTGTAATACTGTTAAATGCCACAGTGCAGGAGAATTCGTGCTTGGCGTAGCATTTGTGCAGCACTCTGCTTCACTTTATAAACATCTTTTATGTAAATCAAGTGTTAATTATCCCCGCTCTGTATTTTGTGTTGAATATCATTTTTTTAATTACAGGCTTCATCCCAGGTTAAGCCTGTATGCCTGTTGTTGAGCCAATTATCATAAATTCCCCTGTAACAATTAACAATATTGGTACAGAGCTGCATGTATTTTAAATGTTATAATTATGCTCAGCTCTTTTGTTAATTGGCCTATCTGACTCTTTACTTTTTATGCTGCTCATCTGCTCATTACTGCAGCCATTTAATTCAATTAGCACCTTAATTAGAAGAACAGCCATGTCCAATGTCGTAGGACTTGTCAGAGTACGTGGCTTGATTAGCAAAGACAAACACACCATGCAAATCAGGCTGTAACATTTGGGGGCAGCAGGAATGGAAGGCAGCCAGCTGGTGAAGTGGAAAAGGAGCGTGTCTTCATCCCCCAAAGCTTTGCCAGGAAAGAGAAAATAAAGAAGGCATCAGACTGAGGAAGGAATAAAATAATTTACAATTCCACTAGTTAAGGCATCACTTAACAGGAATGCTGTGTAACTCCCGAGGATGGTGTCACTACTAGATTATCTTCTACTCTCAGTGATCTTAAAAAAGAGAAAGTAAGAGAGATGCATAAAAATAATATAGTAATCTCCTACCATATCATATTTCCTTTTTCAAGGCGGAAGCCAAACCCCAGATTCTAGTTGCAGAGGGAAAGAGAGGAACAAAAAGAAACACCCTGATCCCGGGCTTTGGTGTAAATCCATGTGGCTCCACTCATCAATGCCAAGTGAGGAGTAGGCCAATGGTATTTTAAAACCACCCATTTGACCTCAGCCCTGCCTTTTAAAATTGAGGCACCTCTGAGGAGAGACATGTGACGCAGTAGGAACTGTATTTTAAAAAAAAAAAAAAGCTCCTTTTCCAAGAGCAGTTTAAGTCTCAGTTTTGTTTTGTGCCAGTCTATTTAAATCTTTATTCCCTGCCTATTAATTCTCCTAATTAGAATTAAATGAAGCATGCTAAATTGCTAGATTAACCAATAATTAAGCAGGCAAACCACTAACGTTTAATACACACAGGCAGTTCTTTCTCTTCTGTGATAGCACCGTGTCATGCCTGCTCATTTTATTTCAAAGGAATTAAGAGGCTTGTCTTCTGTGATCAACACCCCCTCCCATATTAACTTACATAAAATAAAGACTTTTCTAAAAGGGGATGAGTATCCAGCTAGTTATCAAGGAACTCTTGATTTTATTTGTTAATTCCTTATCTCTGAGTCCTGTGAAACCTATTTGAATCAGTTGGCTCAGGAAATCCAACAGCTGTACATATATTTAACAGATAGTAGATTTTAATTAAAATGATATATAGTTTGTGTGGTGCTCTTTTTATTCTGTGTTCATTTCTTTATTTCTGCTCACATAATGAGGTCCTACACTTATTTTCAGAGGATGGCAGCCCCTCTTCTTCCCCCTCATCTCCCTGTCTTATGCCTCACTCCTTCAATATTCATTTTACATATTTATACATTACTTAGTCTTTATGTCAGGTATTTTATTGTGGAATCTCTCAAGACTATGCAGTGCTCTCGATGTGTAAGTGAGGGGCCGTGCCGACTGTCTAAATCAGTAGACTCCGTGATCTCAGGCAGCCTTGGTGATTTTGAAGGTTATTCCTTGGGTGTGTAAGTGCCAACAGAGCTGGGGTCCAGAGCAGGATCAGCAGGTTCAAAAGGATATTAATGCCTCTTATGAAGGTGCTTGTTGATATACATGCCTCAAGCTTGTAACCCCTTCATGTACAGAGGGCAGCAAAGACTCAAGGATTTTCACAAAGCTATTCAGTTTCATGGTAACAGAACACATGTTCTTGTCTTTTATTCCTTTGACTTAAGCTGTCAGCCAAAATCTGGAATATTTTTGTTTGTTCCTCCCAGGAGTGGAAAAAATGTGATGGAATCAGATGTTTCTCTAGGTATGTCTACATGGTGTTTTGTGGACTGGTCCAAATTTCTTTTGCTTATGTCTTGAGCAATCTACTCTTGAACAGGAAGATGCATGGCCATATTAGCAAGCCATGACTTCTGTTTTGAAACTACTTTGCAGCTGTTTGACTTGCCTTAACTCTGCCTTTGATGAAATCGTGTTACCAAAAGAGCTGGCCCAGAAGTCCTGTTTCCCAGAGATACCAAAAAAGAGGTTGTGTGTCTGCTCACAGTCCCAAGTCTCTTGTGAACAGCACTTTGCCCCAGCAGAGATCACTCAAAAGGGCTGATTAAAAAATAGAGCTGAAATTCTGTAACGTCTCCTTGCAGCGGAAAGAAGATAATTTTCGTCTTCTTTATTCCTGCTCCAGGTGATCCCACCCTTTTAGATATTTGTATGAACATCTTGTGAGATATTGTTCCTTGTCAGTCTGGAGGAAAACAAATTCAACATGAAAGACTTTTCCCACTGGCATAGCAAACTGGACCTGCATGTGTATGGCCGAATGAGTATGGAAGCAGCATGACGCACCAGGGTAGGATCTGCACCTAGTGAAAGTGGGCAGTGATGGGACTGCCTCTTTTGATGGTAGAAAATCAGTAGATTAAGTTAGGTATCACTAAATTGCAGTCTACACTTTTAGATATAAGGGCATATCCCAGAGTAAAATCACTAATAATAAAAGAGAACATATTTGATTTTATTTCTTCTCCTCAAGTGAACAGTCCTGCTGGCTTCAGGGAAAATTAAACATCATTGCTGAAGTCAGCGAAACTGCCTGATTTCAGATTTTTTCAGGAACTCAATTCAGACTCCTTAATAACATGAAGAATTTTAAAGATCTTGTTCCTAGTTTGTGCAAATTTTCTGAGCAGCAGTTTTTCCTCCCATTAAGGTTCCTTCACGGTCCAGTTCTACACACATCTCCAACCAACCAGAGCAACATCAAGCATTTTTGTTTTGGAATTTAAGCTACCATCTGGCTGTATTTCTTCTGTGTCTCTTTCACCCACTCCACCATTTGAGGCTATATAGATGAGCATATCCTTGAATGATTTGCTATAAGAAGAAGAGAAACGTTTATTAACTCTGGAAGAGGGGTCAGGCCTCTTGGGTGGACTACAGGATTGTTTAGAGAAAAAATCAGAAGGGCAAAGGCTCAAATAGAAATCAGATTGGCAAAGTCAGTGAAAGATAACAAAAAATATTTCTATAAATATGTCAATAATAAAAGGTGGACTAGGGAGACCATACAGTCCCTATTGGACGCAGAAGGAGCAACAGTGACAGGGGACGAGGAAAAGGCTGAGGTACTTAATACCTTCTTTACCTCAGTCTTTAATTGTAAAGAAAGTTGTTCCCTCTGTGTACAAACCCAGGAGCTAGAGGGGCAAAATGAGGCTCCCATGGTCCAAGAGGAGGTGGTCAGAGCCTTGCTTGCCCAACTAGACACCCACAAGTCTCTGGGGCTGGATGGGATTCACCCAAGGGTATTGAAGGAGCTGGCAGATGTACTGGCCAAACCCCTTTCCATCATCTTCCAACAGTCCTGGAAGACTGGGGAAGTTCCACCAACGAAGCTGGTGAAGGGGCTGGAGAACAGGCCTTATGAGGAACAGCTGAGAGAGCTGGGGTTGTTCAGCCTGGAGAAGAGGAGGCTGAGAGGAGACCTCATTGCTCTCTATAACTACCTGAAAGGAGGTTGTGGAGAGGAGGGTGCTGGCCTCTTCTCTCAAGTGACAGAGATAGGACAAGAGGGAATGGCCTCAGGCTCTGCTAGAGGACATTTAGGCTGGACATTAAGAAAAAGTTGACAGAAAATATGACAGAAAGGGTCATTGGGCACTGGAACAGGCTGCCCAGGGAGGTGGTTGATTCACCTTCCCTGGAGGTGTTTAAGGCACGGGTGGACGAGGTGCTAAGGGGCATGGTTTAGTGTTTGATAGGAATTGTTGGACTTGATGATCCGGTGGGTCTCTTCCAACCTGGTTATTCTATGATTCTATGATTCTATAAGCCTCTTTAAAGACAATGATAGTGTATGTGTATCAATACAAGCAAGTGTTTGAGGGCTTGCCATGGATAACATAGAGTCCTGATCCAACAGATGTTTGAACCCAGACAGGGTCGAGTTGAAAATAAATTGAAATTAAAACAGTAGCTCCAAGACATCAGAGGTGGCCATGTCCACTGAGAATTTTGCCTGGTTTTGTGGTTGCTTGTGAAGCAAACCCCCCTGGGCAGTACAGCCCTACAGTTTAACATGAAGAAAGATACACACCCTCTGAATCCTTAATGCCAAGAAACAATTGTGAGATGATGGGACCTTGGAAATCAAGGTGTATGCAGGACATGAGTGGACTATTTCATTTCTGTGAGGGGCCAGTTTGAGTAGGCTGGATTTTAATTTCTCAGCTGTCCTATTGTATGAACCGTGTGGCCCCTGCAGTACATGCTGAGGACAGCAGAGTCTGCCTTCCCTTTTCAGCTGGCTGGCTGATTGATTCATTCCTCTCTTTTTTTTTTTTTTTTTTCAAACCAAGCTTCTTACATGCTTTAGTGAACATCTTAGTCAGTCCCTAGTACCTCTGTCAATTCCGTGTGTGTGTCTGTGCTTGCATGTGTGCGTGTGCGTGTATTGCACTTCATCTGCTTGACGCAATAATATCCAGAGGGAACGTGCAGGCTGTAAACTTCTTCATAACATCCTGTTCCTGCAACTTGAAGATATTGACTCTGAAGGGAAACAATGGCATGAATAAAATAAAAATAAAAAAAAAGTTAATTATCCTTTGTGTTTGTAATTTAATTAAAGATGCAGTAAAGTTTTACTGTTTTTCCAGGTGATGATGTTTAGAGCTCTGAAAAGCTATTTGTGCTGGTGAGATTAAAGTGCATTTTAAAATGTTCCCCGAGCACTTTCACATTTGTTGATAGATTTTTAAATTAAACTTTAAATTGTAATCTAAATTACCTCCAACAATTCATGGTCCCTGTAATGAACTCCCACCATTCCTGCTGTCATCTGACTATGATATACTGTAAATGGTAACTGCTCAGGGTTTTACTGAATAGTGCTTTAGTATTACTGCACTATATTAGTTGTGTACAACCCTCAAATAGAAATCAAACCACAGAACAGGTTTAGTTTAGCATAGTAACTTTCTTATTTGCTAGTCTTTACTCTTAGTGAACATTGCTGCTGCTAATCATTTGGGACCTCATAGAAAACACTTCCAAATAATTTTTTAGGCATTCCTATCAAGGTAAAAGTATTTGCATTTTACCAGCCAATGAGCTTTTGGACATTAATCCTTAATGGCTAAAATAAAACTAATTGGAGAATATGAGTTCAAGTGCTCATTCGTAAAGTGACCATGGCTCATTGGCCCCTGAGGCACAATTAGAAAAAAATACCTTCATAAATGATTGATGTAAATTCAAAGAGGAAAAGAAGATAGCAGTGGGATAGTGGAAATAATTCACTGTGTGCTGCTCCATGAGATGATGTAGGTACACTGAGGCTGAGCTCTTTCAAGGAACTGCTCAGAGCAAAGCAGAGTCTAACTTGCAGATCACTGATTACCCTTGGTAGATCATATTGCCTGAGGCTCACGGGCATGTTCCTGGGATGAAAAGAAAGACTCCAGATATAAAGATATTGAGCTGCTGGAGCATGTGCGAACAAGGGTAACAAAGCTGGTGAAGAGTCTGAAGAACTGGTATTGTTTAATTTAGAGAAGAGGAGGCTGAGAGACCTTATCGCTCTGTACAACTCCCTGAAAAGAGGTTGCAGAGGTTGTAGAGAGGTGGGCACTGGTCTCTTCTCCCAGATAAAAAGTGATAGGATGAGAGGAAATAGCCTCAAGGTGTGCCAGAGGAGTTTTAGGCTGGATATTAGGAAATACTACTTCACAGAAAGGGTTGTCAAGCATTGGAACAGGCTTCCCAGGGAAGTGGGTGACTCACCATCCCTGGGGGTATTTAGTGGATTTAGTGGTGGACTTGGCAATGTTAAGTCTACAGTTGGACTCAATGATCTGAAATGTTTTTTCCAGCCTAAACTGTTCAGTGATTTTATGATTCTTCAAGCTTGAGTAACACCCATGGGAAGCTCTCAAGGATCTCTGAACATTTACACATGTGAAAAATTAGACCAAAGTATATATCTCGATAAAATAAAAGAAAAAAATCCCAAACACCTAAGAGCACAGAATCATAAGATTGTAGGATCATAAAATGGTTTGGATTGGAAGGGACATGAAGATCATCTAGTTCAACCTTCCTGCAGTGGATAGGGACATCTTCAACTAGATCAGGTTGCTCAGAGCCCCATTCAACCTGATCTTGAATGTTCCCAGGGATGAGGCACCTACCACCTCTCTGGGCAACCTGTTCCAGTGTTTTGCTACCCTTGGTGTAAACAATTTCTTTGTGATATGTAGTCTAAACTTCTCCTTTTTTAGTTTAAAGCCATTACTCTTTGTCTTATTACTACAGGCTGTGCTAAAAAGTTTTTCCGTATCTTTTTTATAAGCTCCCTTTAAGTATTGAAAGGCCACAATAAGGTCTCCTCAGAGTACTCTCTTTTCCAAGCTGAAGAATCCCAACACTCTCTGCCACTCTTCAGAGGGGAGTTGTTCCAGATCTTTGATCATTTTTGTGACCCTCCTCTGGAATCACTCCAACAAGTCCATGTCTTTCCTCTGCTGATAGTTCCAGAGCTGGATGCAGTCTTCCAGGTGGGATCTCACCAGGACAGAGTAGAAGGGCAGAATCACCTCCCTCGCCCTGCTGGCAACACTTCTTTGATGCAGCTCGGGATACGACTGGCCTTCTAGGCTGCAAGAACACCTTGCTGACTCATGTCCCGCTTTTCATCCACCAGGACTCCCAGACCCTTTTCTGCAGGGCTGCTCTCAATCTCTTCATCCCTCAGCCTGGGGGTTGCCCCGATCCAGGTACAGGACCTCACAGCTGGCTTTGTTAAACCTCATGAGGTCCACGCAGGCCCACTTCTCCAGTTTGTCAAGGTCCCTCTGGATGGCATCCTGTCCCTCAGGGGTGTCAACCTCACCACTCAGCTTGTGTTATCTGCAGACTTGCAGAGGTTGCATTTGATCCTATTGTCTATGTCACTGATGAAGATACAAAACAACACCGATCCCAGACCAGAACACAACCCATCAGTGATCTCCATCTGAACGCTGAGCCATTGAGGTTCAGTGGTCCAAAGGGAAGAGCAGAAGGATGAAATAAGCAGACCATAGACTGCTTGCTGCAGGTAGGGTCCAATAGCCTCTCACACAGGGACTTACTGATACAGACATCTTTCTGCTGGAAAGCTCTGGGAGAATTTTCTTCCACATAGATGCATAAGCTCTAGTGGTGAAGCTTATGGTCTTCATGAATTCTCTATTTTAATTAGACATTATGTGAAATAAAAACTGCATTGTTTGGTTTTGATTGATTTCTCAGCTCTCCTGCTATGAGAAAAACAAACACTAGTTGTGTTTCCTGTTCACCTTTGTTATTCATCATTATTCAACATGTCAGCAGCCATACTGGTAAACAACTTCATGAGATTCCTTGGTTTTCTCTACTCCATCCCCCTCACCTGTGATGAGTTCTCCATTTACCCACAAAACTATAACACTTCAAACCCTTCTTTCCTTAAACCCCTCCACTATTAAGCTACTTGGAGGAAAATGACAGTGTCTATTGTGCCAGCATGCTGCAGTCAGAGCAGCACTTCATATGGGTTTCCTTTTTCTACCCTCTTCATCTGCCTCTTAACATCTGTCTCCTGTCTACCAAAGGTAGATTGTACCGAACTAACACGATAGCTTCCTTTGATGAAATAGCTGATTTCTAGTCAAAGGAAATGCATTAGATACCATCTATCCGGATGTCAGTAATGCATTTGATATGGAATAATGATCAGTTAACTGGAGGACATGGGGATGAGCAGCAGATTAGAGGGTTGATCAGGAGCCTGCTGAAGTAGGGACAAAATAGAAAAATATTGAATTTTCCTAAAATGCTGACCTGAAAGTATAATGCTCAGGAGTCACTTCTGGACCATTGAGGGACAGCATCACCCCACCTCCTGGTCTCCTTAGACTCCCCACTGTGCCAAGAAAGAAAGTATGTGGGGACTGGGAGAGAGAGACCTAAGTGGAGGTAATATGGCAGTGAACAGGAAGACAAGATCACTTGACAGCTGTTTATTCAGTTTTCTTGTTACATTTATCATTTATTCTACAATCTGACCAACCATGAAACAGAGTGATGAAATGAAGTGATAAAAAACACTTCTCCATGCACTGATCACCTAACATTTTACTCTGTCTCTTCGCCTCTCTTGCTCCCATTTCTCTTCTGGAAAGATACAACAAGAAAAAAAAAGTTGGAAGAAAAGAACATGTTCCATTATGAACCTTCAAGAGAAGGGGATTCCTACAATAGGCATGAAAAATTCTTTAGGAATTAGAGAGTGATGTAGTTAAATAGATAGCAATAGATAAAGGTTTTGTAGCCTGTTACTAATGGATCAAAATGTGGTCAACATACATTGGAAATAGTAGCTGAAAACTGGAAGTTTTGTCCAGGAAAACTATTCAAGAGAGGCAATTTCCAGTCTATTCAAAGTATTTAGATTTATTGCTGAGAAATTAGCCATATTTTATGTGACTTTTTAAGGAAGAACATTGGGAAAACTGAAAGGTTTCAGAAAAAAAAATTGACAGCATAACTTATGTCTGGTGTAAGGCCTATGTTTTGAAGATATTTAGGAATTTCCATCTATTTAATTTATCCAAAAAAAGGTATAAGAGCAATGGTTTACTGTAACAGGCAGCTACATACAGAAGAAGTTTCTTATTGTTAGTGGTTTTTACACATAATGTTCACCAAGGTCTGGCTGTTCGGATAGGAGCACTGGGTACATGATGATTAGAAAAACACAGTGCTCCAGTGAGGTTAATTACCCAAGAGAAACACTTACACTAGATGCAATGAGTTCTCCATCACTTATAAGTGTTGAATCAATCAAGATATTTTAAAGAATTTATGAATTTAGCATGGAGTTTATAGGGGTGAAGTTTCTTTGTAGTGAGTCTGACTAAATTATCCTACTTGTAGATAAATCTATCAGTTTTTAAACATTTCTCTCTGCTTATATCAGGATGCATTTCTGAAAAACGCATACTTTTTGTTTCCATTTTGCTTCCAACTCAGAGGTTTAGAGGGACATGCCTTTCAGTTTTTATTCAACTGCTGCCACAGAAGACAGAGGCATCAGAAAGCACTGAAAAGCAGATACCATGCTAGGCAGTCCTCTGTATCTACGCACAGAGCCCATGCACTCTTTGCAAAAGACAGAGGGCAGGATTCTCCCTTTGTGGAGCAAGTGAGACTGCAGTGATAAGAAAAGATGATCTAAGATATATTCTTCCTATAGTTCTACTTAAAAAAAGTCAGATTAATATCAATATAAATGCAAGTGAATATCTGCCTTCAACTTTTTTTAAAAAAATAAATGGTATTATTTCAGCTCTGTGTTCTTGATGCCAAGCAATTGATGAGTTAATTGCCTTCCTCTTCCCTCTGAATTGGAGTGTGTCTGCACGTACTGGGTCAGCCTGTGAGTAAAGCATTCATTGTTCACTGCTTACAGAATCTCTGTGCTATGACAGTAAGTATTTTCTCCCAAGCTTAAAGGAGACAACTCCAATTTTTCCATTTCACTGACAATGACTACTTTTTCTAAAAGTAAAAGCAATTAAAAATGCAAACAGGAAATTATATTTAAGAATGGGGAGGGGTTGATATTTATTTCCCCCTTTTTCTTATTTGTGAAGTCTAACTTACCTGGTTTTACACTACAGGAAGACAGGTATTTGTCCAATACACCTCTATCCCCATTTCACAATGCATATATTTATTCTCTTAAATGCATAAGGGTTATTAATGATGGCAGGGTGCTTAGAGCATTTCCCCTAAAGCACATTGTTTCTTTTTTCCCCATTTGAGAGTAACTGAGAAATGCCCTGAAATGAATCTGACAAAAGAATCTATATTGCTGGTTGACATCTCGCTACCTATGGGCAGCCAGTCCTAATTTAAGGTGGGATGTAGATAACAAACTTCACAGTGTAACACAGGATGTAATCTCTCACTAACAGAAATTCATATTCCATATTGTACATCAAGCAGTTGACGTTAAAAATGCTACCGTGGTGCTAACATTAGAATTCAGAGATATTTGTTAATGCTTCTCTTGAGACTGTTCAGACACATGCACCCTCAAAGAGATAGCATGAGCCTCAAAATGAATTTGTCGGTGAGGCTTTGGAGCCCTAGTCTATTCATATATGGTTTCATTTTTCTCAACGTGACCTTTGGTTCGCAGCAGCGATGGCTTTGGTTTGCTACCGGTTTTGAGGCAGCAGCTTCAAGGGAAAATGAGTCCGTGTCTTTTTTAGCTCTTAACAAAACTGAGGGCTTGTAGTGAACAGAGAGATCATATCTCCCTCACAAAGTGATACATGCAGGTTAAAGGATGTCTGCCCTGTTTCAGGGGAATACAGGTCTCTGGGACTGTTGGCTGATTTCAATAAAAATGAATGTCAAAGTATGGAAATGTGCAGTGAATGAACAACTTCAAGAATAATAGACCTTCACTGCTTTTATTATAAGCGAAGAAAAAAATGGTTAGACAAATGAGTATTTGGATACTTATGGGTTGCTTGTGGTGAAAGGTATTAGAAGTATGAAAGATATATTTTTCTAAATGCAGTTGATGTGAAATGATGATAATTAAAAATACAGCATTCCCACATCAATAACTGTATGACTTGGATTTCTTGTTTCATTTGAACTGTTGCTAATAGTGCTTACTGCAGCTCAGATGGCAAATATTTCTGTTCTAAACCTATCCTCAGCATGTTCTTCTGCAAAAAATATGCCCCCAGATTATTTGTTTATATGTCTTTCAATACATCTAGGGAATAAAATACTCCTGTAGTAACATACTGGTATTTTAATAACAAAAATACAGTTTTAAAGAGGTGTCCAAATGTATGCTAAATTATTTTAATCGTTTTCTACTATTTGCTATGTTGGCTGTTGCCAAGTCATGAAAGGCTGAAGAGAATACATATTTATTAAATTAAAAGAATTCTGCATTACGTCTAAACAGAGGACAGTAAAAATGACTAAAGCTTAAATGACAATAGCAATCTCTTAGAATTAGTACCTTGTTCTATTTCACAGAATCACAGAGTCACTAGGTTGGAAAAGACCCACCGGATGATCAAGTCCAACCATTCCTATCAATCACTAAACCAAGTCCCTCAGCACCTCATCCAACCATCTTTTAAACACCTCCAGGGAAGGTGACTCAACCATCTCCCTGGGCAGCCTGTTCCAGTGCCCAATGACCCTTTCCATGAAAATTTTTTTCCTAATGTCAAGCCTGAACCTCCCCTTGTGGAGCTTGAGGCCATTCCCTCTTGTCCTGTCCCCTGTCACTTGGCAGAAGAGGCCAGCTCCCTCCTCTCCACAACCTCTTTATTTGAAAATAAACACCCAGACTTGAAAAGTTTG
>JAUNZM010000015.1:0-37693 GCA_033459285.1 Clamator glandarius | reverse complement strand
GGGGGCTCTAGAAGGGTCTGGGGACTTTTAGAAGGATCCGGGCAGGGTCTAGAAGGGTCTGGGAGCTTTTAGAAAGGTCCTGGAGGGCTCTAGAAGGGTCTGGTGGACTTTTAGAAGGGTCCTGGGAGGCTCTAGAAGGGTCTGGGGTCTTTTAGAAGGGTCCTGGGTGCCTCTAGAAGGGTCTGGAGGCATTTAGAAGGGTCCTGGGGGGCTCTAGAAGGGTCTAGATGCTTTTAGAAGGGTCCTGGGGGCCTCTAGAAGAGTCTGGGGGGCTTTTAGAATGGTCCGGGGGGGCTCTAGAAGGGTCTGGGGACTTTTTGAAGGGTCCTGGGGGCCTCTCGAAGGGTCTGGGTTCTTTAGAAGGGTACTGGGAGCCTCTAGAAGGGTCTGGGGGCTATTAGAAGGGTCCTGGGGGGCTCTAGAAGGGTCTGAGGGCTTGTAGAAGAGTCATGGGGGGCTCTAGAAGCGTCTGGGGGCTTTTAGAAGGGTCCTGGGGGGCTCTAGAATGGTCTGGGGGCTTTTAGAAAGGTCCTGGGATGCTCTAGAAGGGTCTGGGTTCTTTTAGAAGGGTCCTGGGTGGCTCTAGAAGGGTCTTGGGGCTTTTAGAAGGGTCCTGGGGGTCTCTAGAAGGGTCTGGGGGCTTTTAGAAGGGTCCTGGGAGGCTCTAGAAAGGTCAGGGGCTTTTAGAAGGGTCCTGGGATGATCTAGAAGGGTCTGGGTACTTTTAGACGGGTCCTGGGGGGCTCTAGAAGGTTCTGGGTGCTTTCAGAAGGGTCCTGGGGGGCTCTAGAAGGGTCTGGGGGCTTTTAGAACGGTCCTGGGGGGCTCTAGAAGGGTCTGGGTGTTTTTAGATGGGTCCTGGGGGGCTCTAGAAGGGTCTGGGTGCTTTCAGAAGGGTCCTGGGTTCCTCTAGAAGGGTCTGGGGTCTTTAAGAAGGGTCCAGGGGGGCTCTAGAAGGGTCTTGGGGCTTTTAGAAGGGTCCTGGGGTGCTCTAGAAGGGTCTGGGTGTTTTTAGAATGGTCCTGGAATGCTCTAGAAGGGACGGGGGGCCTTAAGAGGGACCCTGGGGGTCTCTAGATGGGTCTGGGGGCTTTTGGAAAGGTCCTGGAGGGCTCTAGAAGGGTCTGGGGTCTTTGAGAAGGGTCCTTGGGTGACTCTAGAAGGGTCTGGGGCTTTTAGAAGGGTCCTGGTTGCCTCAAGAAGGGTCTGGGTGTTTTATAGGGTCCTGGGTTTCTCTAGAAGGGTCTGGGGGCTTTTAGAAGGATCCGGGGAGGGTATAGAAGTGTCTGCGGGCTTTTACAAGGGCCCTGGGGGTCTCTAGAAGGTTCTGGGGGCCTTAAGAGGGGCCCTGGGTGCCTCTAGAACGGTCTAGGGGCTTTTAGAAGGGTCCTGGGTGTCTCTAGAAGGGTCTGGGGGCTATTACAATGGTCCTGGAGGGCTCTAGAAGGGTCTGGGGGCTTGTAGAAGAGTCCTGGGGGGCTCTAGAAGGGTCTGGGGCTTTTAGAAGGGTCCTGGTGTGCTCTAGGAAGGTCTGGGGGCATTTAGAAAGGTCCTGGGGTGCTCTAGAAGGGTCTGGGGGCTTTTAGAAGGGTCCTGGGGTGCTCTAGAAGGGACGGGGGGCCTTAAGAGGGTCCCTGGGGGCCTCTAGGTGGGTCTGGGGTCTTTGAGAAGGGTCCTTGGGTGGCTCTAGAAGGGTCTGGGGGCTTTTGGATGGGTCCTGGTTGCCTCAAGAAGGGTCTGGGGATTTTATAGGGTCCTGGGGTTCTCTAGTAGTATCTGGGGGCTTTTAGAAGGATCCGGGGAGGGTATAGAAGTGTCTGCGGGCTTTTAGAAGGGTCCTGGGGGGCTCTAGAAGGGTCTGGGGGCTTTTAGAACGATCCGGGGAGGGTCTAGAAGGGTCTGGGGGCCTTTAGAAGGGTCCTGGGGGGCTCTAGAAGGGTCTGGGGTCTTTGAGAAGGGTCCTTGGGTGGCCCTAGGAGGGTCTGGGGGCTTTTGGAAGGGTCCTGGATGCCTCAATAAGGGTCTGTGGGCTTTTATAGTGTCCTGGGTGTCTCTAGAAGGGTCTGGGGGCTTTTAGACGGATCCGAGGAGGGTCTAGAAGTGTCTGCGGGCTTTCAGAAGGGTCCTGGGGGGCTCTAGAAGGGTCTGGGGGCTTTTAGAAGGGTCCTGGGGTGCTCTAGAATGGTCTGGGGGCCTTAAGAGGGGCCCTGGGTGCCTCTAGAAGGGTCTGGTGGCTTTTAGACGGGTCATGGGGGGCTCTAGAAGGGTCTGGGTGCTTTTAGAAGGGTCCTGGGGGGCTCTAGAATGGTCTGGAGGCTTTTAGAAGGGTCCTGGGGCGCTCTAGAATGGTCTCGGGTCTTTTGGAAGGATCCTGGGAGGGTCTAGAAGGGTCTGGGTGCCTTTAGAAGGGTCCTGGGAGGATTTAGAAGGGTCTGGGGTCTTTTAGATGGATCCAGGGAGGGACTAGAAGGGTCTGGGGGATTTTAGAAGGGTCCTGGGGGGCTCTAGAAGGGTCTGGATGCTTTTAGATGGGTCCTGTGGGCTCTAGAAGGGTATGGGGGCTTTAAGAAGGGTCCTGGGAGGCTCTAGAAAAATCTGGGTGCTTTTATAAGTGTCCTGGGCGCCTCTAGAAGGGTCTGGAGATTTCTAGAATGGTCCTGGGGGGCTCTAGAATGTTCTGGGGGCTTTTAGAATGATCCGGGGAGGGTCTAGAAGGGTCTGGGGGACTTTAGAATGGTCCTGGGTGCCTCTAGAAGGGTCTGGGGGCTTTCAGAATGGTCCTGGAGGCCTCTAGAAGGGTCTGGGGGCTATTAGAAGGGTCCGGGGGGGCTCTATAAGCGTCTGAAGGCGATTAGATGGGTCCTGGGGGGGTTGTAGAAGGGTCTGGGGTCTTTTAGAAGGGTCCTGGGGGCTCTAGAAGGGTCTGGGGGCTCTTAGAAGTATCCTGGTGTGCTCTAGAAGGGACGGGGTGCCTTAAGAGGGGCCATGGGGGCCTCTAGAAGGGTCTGGGTGCTATTGGAAGGGTCCTGGGGGGCTCTAGAAGGGTCTGGGGTCTTTGAGAATGGTACTTGGGTGGCTCTAGAAGTATCTGGTCGCTTCTAGAAGGGTCTGGGGGGCTCTAGAATGGTCTGGGGGCTTTTAGAAAGGTCCTGGGAGGGTCTAGAAGGGTCTGGGTTCTTTTAGAAGGGTCCTGGGTGGCTCTAGAATGGTCTTGGGGCTTTTAGAACGGTCCTGGGGGGCTCTAGAAGGGTCTGGGGGCTTTTAGAAGGGTCCTGGGAGGCTCTAGAAAGGTCAGGGGCTTTTAGAAGGGTCCTGTGGGTGTCTAGAAGTGTCTGGGGTCTTTTAGAAGGGTCCTGGGGGTCTCTAGAAGGGTCTGGGGGCTTTTAGAAGGGTCCTGGGAGGTTCTAGAATGGTCAGGTGATTTTAGAAGGGTCCTGGGATGCTGTAGAAGGGTCTGGGTACATTTAGACGGGTCCTGGGGGGCTCTAGAAGGTTCTGGGTGCTTTCAGAAGGGTCCTGGGGGTCTCTAGAAGGGTCTGCGGGCTTTTAGAAGGGTCCTGGGGGGCTCTAGAAGGGTCTGGGTGTTTTTAGAATTGTCCTGGGGGGCTCTAGAAGGTTGTGGGTGCTTTCAGAAGGGTCCTGGGGGCCTCTAGAAAGGTCTGGGGTCTTTTAGAAGGGTCCAGGGGGGCTCTAGAATGGTCTGGGCGGTTTTAGAAGGGTCCTGGGAGCCTATAGAAGGGTCTGGGGGATTTTAGAAAGGTCCTGGGGTGCTCTAGAATGGTCTCGGGGCTTTTGAAGGGTCCTGGGGCGCTCTAGAAGGTTCTGGGGGCTTTTAGAAGGGTCCTGGGTCGCTCTAGAAGGGTCTGGGGGCATTTAGAACGGTCCTGGGAGGTTTTAGAAGGGTCTGGGGTCTTTTAAAAGAATCCGGGGAGGGTCTAGAAGGGTCGGGGGCTTTTAGAACGATCCGGGGAGGGTCTAGAAGGGTCTGGGGGCCTTTAGAAGGGTCCTGGGGGGCTCTAGAAGGGTCTGGGGCCTTTGAGAATGGTCCTGGGGGGCTCAAGAAGGGTCTGGGGGCTTTTAGAAGGGAACTGGGTGCCTCTAGAAGGGTCTGGTGGCTTTTAGACGGGTCATGGGGGGCTCTAGAAGGGTCTGGGTGCTTTTAGAAGGGTCCTGGGGGGCTCTAGAATGGTCTGGAGGCTTTTAGAAGGGTCCTGGGGGGCTCTAGAATGGTCTCGGGTCTTTTGGAAGGATCCGGGGAGGGTCTAGAAGGGTCTGTGTGCCTTTAGAAGGGTCCTGGGAGGATTTAGAAGGGTCTGGGGTCTTTTAGATGGATCCAGGGAGGGACTAGAAGGGTCTGGGGGATTTTAGAAGGGTCCTGGGGGGCTCTAGAAGGGTCTGGATGCTTTTAGACGGGTCCTGTGGGCTCTAGAAGGGTATGGGGGCTTTAAGAAGGGTCCTGGGAGGCTCTAGAAAAATCTGGGTGCTTTTATAAGTGTCCTGGGCGCCTCTAGAAGGGTCTGGAGATTTCTAGAATGGTCCTGGGGGGCTCTAGAATGTTCTGGGGGCTTTTAGAATGATCCGGGGAGGGTCTAGAAGGGTCTGGGGGACTTTAGAATGGTCCTGGGTGCCTCTAGAAGGGTCTGGGGGCTTTCAGAATGGTCCTGGAGGCCTCTAGAAGGGTCTGGGGGCTATTAGAAGGGTCCGGGGGGGCTCTATAAGCGTCTGAAGGCGATTAGATGGGTCCTGGGGGGGTTGTAGAAGGGTCTGGGGTCTTTTAGAAGGGTCCTGGGGGCTCTAGAAGGGTCTGGGGGCTCTTAGAAGTATCCTGGTGTGCTCTAGAAGGGACGGGGTGCCTTAAGAGGGGCCATGGGGGCCTCTAGAAGGGTCTGGGTGCTATTGGAAGGGTCCTGGGGGGCTCTAGAAGGGTCTGGGGTCTATGAGAATGGTACTTGGGTGGCTCTAGAAGTATCTGGTCGCTTCTAGAAGGGTCTGGGGGGCTCTAGAAGGGTCTGGGGGCTATTAGATTGGTCCTGGGGGGCTCTAGAAGGGTCTGGGGGCTTTTAGAAGGGTCCTGGGTGTCTCTAGAAGGGTCTGGGGGCTATTAGATTGGTCCTGGGGGGCTCTAGAAGGGTGTGGGGGCTTTTAGAAGGGTCCTGGGTGTCTCTAGAAGGGTCTGGAGGGTTTTAGAGGGGTCCTGGGGGGCTCTAGAAGGGTCTGGGGACTTTTAGAAGGATCCGGGCAGGGTCTAGAAGGGTCTGGGAGCTTTTAGAAAGGTCCTGGAGGGCTCTAGAAGGGTCTGGTGACTTTTAGAAGGGTCCTGGGAGGCTCTAGAAGGGTCTGGGGTCTTTTAGAAGGGTCCTGGGTGCCTCTAGAAGGGTCTGGAGGCATTTAGAAGGGTCCTGGGGGGCTCTAGAAGGGTCTAGATGCTTTTAGAAGGGTCCTGGGGGCCTCTAGAAGAGTCTGGGGGCTTTTAGAATGGTCCGGGGGGGCTCTAGAAGGGTCTGGGGACTTTTTGAAGGGTCCTGTGGGCCTCTCGAAGGGTCTGGGTTCTTTTAGAAGGGTACTGGGAGCCTCTAGAAGGGTCTGGGGGCTATTAGAAGGGTCCTGGGGGGCTCTAGAAGGGTCTGAGGGCTTGTAGAAGAGTCATGGGGGGCTCTAGAAGCGTCTGGGGGCTTTTAGAAGGGTCCTGGGGGGCTCTAGAATGGTCTGGGGGCTTTTAGAAAGGTCCTGGGATGCTCTAGAAGGGTCTGGGTTCTTTTAGAAGGGTCCTGGGTGGCTCTAGAAGGGTCTTGGGGCTTTTAGAAGGGTCCTGGGGGTCTCTAGAAGGGTCTGGGGGCTTTTAGAAGGGTCCTGGGAGGCTCTAGAAAGGTCAGGGGCTTTTAGAAGGGTCCTGGGATGATCTAGAAGGGTCTGGGTACTTTTAGACGGGTCCTGGGGGGCTCTAGAAGGTTCTGGGTGCTTTCAGAAGGGTCCTGGGGGGCTCTAGAAGGGTCTGGGGGCTTTTAGAACGGTCCTGGGGGGCTCTAGAAGGGTCTGGGTGTTTTTAGATGGGTCCTGGGGGGCTCTAGAAGGGTCTGGGTGCTTTCAGAAGGGTCCTGGGTTCCTCTAGAAGGGTCTGGGGTCTTTTAGAAGGGTCCAGGGGGGCTCTAGAAGGGTCTTGGGGCTTTTAGAAGGGTCCTGGGGTGCTCTAGAAGGGTCTGGGTGTTTTTAGAATGGTCCTGGAATGCTCTAGAAGGGACGGGGGGCCTTAAGAGGGACCCTGGGGGTCTCTAGATGGGTCTGGGGGCTTTTGGAAAGGTCCTGGAGGGCTCTAGAAGGGTCTGGGGTCTTTGAGAAGGGTCCTTGGGTGACTCTAGAAGGGTCTGGGGGCTTTTAGAAGGGTCCTGGTTGCCTCAAGAAGGGTCTGGGTGTTTTTATAGGGTCCTGGGTTTCTCTAGAAGGGTCTGGGGGCTTTTAGAAGGATCCGGGGAGGGTATAGAAGTGTCTGCGGGCTTTTACAAGGGCCCTGGGGGTCTCTAGAAGGTTCTGGGGGCCTTAAGAGGGGCCCTGGGTGCCTCTAGAACGGTCTAGGGGCTTTTAGAAGGGTCCTGGGTGTCTCTAGAAGGGTCTGGGGGCTATTACAATGGTCCTGGAGGGCTCTAGAAGGGTCTGGGGGCTTGTAGAAGAGTCCTGGGGGGCTCTAGAAGGGTCTGGGGGCTTTTAGAAGGGTCCTGGTGTGCTCTAGGAAGGTCTGGGGGCATTTAGAAAGGTCCTGGGGTGCTCTAGAAGGGTCTGGGGGCTTTTAGAAGGGTCCTGGGGTGCTCTAGAAGGGACGGGGGGCCTTAAGAGGGTCCCTGGGGGCCTCTAGGTGGGTCTGGGGTCTTTGAGAAGGGTCCTTGGGTGGCTCTAGAAGGGTCTGGGGGCTTTTGGATGGGTCCTGGTTGCCTCAAGAAGGGTCTGGGGATTTTATAGGGTCCTGGGGTTCTCTAGTAGTATCTGGGGGCTTTTAGAAGGATCCGGGGAGGGTATAGAAGTGTCTGCGGGCTTTTAGAAGGGTCCTGGGGGGCTCTAGAAGGGTCTGGGGGCTTTTAGAACGATCCGGGGAGGGTCTAGAAGGGTCTGGGGGCCTTTAGAAGGGTCCTGGGGGGCTCTAGAAGGGTCTGGGGTCTTTGAGAAGGGTCCTTGGGTGGCCCTAGGAGGGTCTGGGGGCTTTTGGAAGGGTCCTGGATGCCTCAATAAGGGTCTGTGGGCTTTTATAGTGTCCTGGGTGTCTCTAGAAGGGTCTGGGGGCTTTTAGACGGATCCGAGGAGGGTCTAGAAGTGTCTGCGGGCTTTCAGAAGGGTCCTGGGGGGCTCTAGAAGGGTCTGGGGGCTTTTAGAAGGGTCCTGGGGTGCTCTAGAATGGTCTGGGGGCCTTAAGAGGGGCCCTGGGTGCCTCTAGAAGGGTCTGGTGGCTTTTAGACGGGTCATGGGGGGCTCTAGAAGGGTCTGGGTGCTTTTAGAAGGGTCCTGGGGGGCTCTAGAATGGTCTGGAGGCTTTTAGAAGGGTCCTGGGGCGCTCTAGAATGGTCTCGGGTCTTTTGGAAGGATCCTGGGAGGGTCTAGAAGGGTCTGGGTGCCTTTAGAAGGGTCCTGGGAGGATTTAGAAGGGTCTGGGGTCTTTTAGATGGATCCAGGGAGGGACTAGAAGGGTCTGGGGGATTTTAGAAGGGTCCTGGGGGGCTCTAGAAGGGTCTGGATGCTTTTAGATGGGTCCTGTGGGCTCTAGAAGGGTATGGGGGCTTTAAGAAGGGTCCTGGGAGGCTCTAGAAAAATCTGGGTGCTTTTATAAGTGTCCTGGGCGCCTCTAGAAGGGTCTGGAGATTTCTAGAATGGTCCTGGGGGGCTCTAGAATGTTCTGGGGGCTTTTAGAATGATCCGGGGAGGGTCTAGAAGGGTCTGGGGGACTTTAGAATGGTCCTGGGTGCCTCTAGAAGGGTCTGGGGGCTTTCAGAATGGTCCTGGAGGCCTCTAGAAGGGTCTGGGGGCTATTAGAAGGGTCCGGGGGGGCTCTATAAGCGTCTGAAGGCGATTAGATGGGTCCTGGGGGGGTTGTAGAAGGGTCTGGGGTCTTTTAGAAGGGTCCTGGGGGCTCTAGAAGGGTCTGGGGGCTCTTAGAAGTATCCTGGTGTGCTCTAGAAGGGACGGGGTGCCTTAAGAGGGGCCATGGGGGCCTCTAGAAGGGTCTGGGTGCTATTGGAAGGGTCCTGGGGGGCTCTAGAAGGGTCTGGGGTCTTTGAGAATGGTACTTGGGTGGCTCTAGAAGTATCTGGTCGCTTCTAGAAGGGTCTGGGGGGCTCTAGAATGGTCTGGGGGCTTTTAGAAAGGTCCTGGGAGGGTCTAGAAGGGTCTGGGTTCTTTTAGAAGGGTCCTGGGTGGCTCTAGAATGGTCTTGGGGCTTTTAGAACGGTCCTGGGGGGCTCTAGAAGGGTCTGGGGGCTTTTAGAAGGGTCCTGGGAGGCTCTAGAAAGGTCAGGGGCTTTTAGAAGGGTCCTGTGGGTGTCTAGAAGTGTCTGGGGTCTTTTAGAAGGGTCCTGGGGGTCTCTAGAAGGGTCTGGGGGCTTTTAGAAGGGTCCAGGGGGGCTCTAGAATGGTCTTGGGGCTTTTAGAAGGGTCCTGGGGTGCTCTAGAAGGGTCTGGGTGTTTTTAGAATGGTCCTGGGGTGCTCTAGAAGGGACGGGGGGCCTTAAGAGGGACCCTGGGGGTCTCTAGATGGGTCTGGGGGCTTTTAGAAGGGTCCTGGAGGGCTCTAGAAGGGTCTGGGGTCTTTGAGAAGGGTCCTTGGGTGACTCTAGAAGGGTCTGGGGGCTTTTAGAAGGGTCCTGGTTGCCTCAAGAAGGGTCTGGGTGTTTTTATAGGGTCCTGGGTTTCTCTAGAAGGGTCTGGGGGCTTTTAGAAGGATCCGGGGAGGGTATAGAAGTGTCTGCGGGCTTTTACAAGGGCCCTGGGGGTCTCTAGAAGGGTCTGGGGGCCTTAAGAGGGGCCCTGGGTGCCTCTAGAATGGTCTAGGGGCTTTTAGAAGGGTCCTGGGTGTCTCTAGAAGGGTCTGGGGGCTATTACAAGGGTCCTGGAGGGCTCTAGAAGGGTCTGGGGGCTTGTAGAAGTGTCCTGGGGGGCTCTAGAAGGTTCTGGGTGCTTTCAGAAGGGTCCTGGGGGGCTCTAGAAGGGTCTGGGGGCTTTTAGAAGGGTCCTGGGGGGCTCTAGAAGGGTCTGGGTGTTTTTAGAAGTGTCCTGGGGGGCTCTAGAAGGTTGTGGGTGCTTTCAGAAGGGTCCTGGGGGCCTCTAGAAAGGTCTGGGGTCTTTTAGAAGGGTCCAGGGGGGCTCTAGAATGGTCTTGGGGCTTTTAGAAGGGTCCTGGGGTGCTCTAGAAGGGTCTGGGTGTTTTTAGAATGGTCCTGGGGTGCTCTAGAAGGGACGGGGGGCCTTAAGAGGGACCCTGGGGGTCTCTAGATGGGTCTGGGGGCTTTTAGAATGGTCCTGGAGGGCTCTAGAAGGGTCTGGGGTCTTTGAGAAGAGTACTTGGGTGACTCTACAAGGGTCTGGGGGCTTTTAGAAGGGTCCTGGTTGCCTCAAGAAGGGTCTGGGTGTTTTTATAGGGTCCTGGGTTTCTCTAAAAGGGTCTGGAGGCTTTTAGAAGGTTCCGGGGAGGGTATAGAAGTGTCTGCGGGCTTTTACAAGGGCCCTGGGGGTCTCTAGAAGGGTCTGGGGGCCTTAAGAGAGGCCCTGGGTGCCTCTAGAACGGTCTAGGGGCTTTTAGAAGGGTCCTGGGTGTCTCTAGAAGGGTCTGTAGGCTATTACAAGGGTCCTGGAGGGCTCTAGAAGGGTCTGGGGGCTTGTAGAAGTGTCCTGGGGGGCTCTAGAAGGGTCTGGGGGCTTTTAGAAGGGTCCTGGTGTGCTCTAGGAAGGTCTGGGGGCATTTAGAAAGGTCCTGGGGGCCTCTAGAAGGGTCTGGGGGCTTTTAGAAGGGTCCTGGAGGGCTCTAGAAGGGTCTGGGGTGTTTGAGAAGGGTCCTTGGTTGGCTCTAGAAGAGTCTGGGTGCTTTTGGAAGGGTCCTGGTTACCTAAAGAAGGGTCTGGGAGGCTTTTATAGGGTCCTGGGATTTTCTAGAAGTGTCTGGGGGCTTTTAGAAGGGTCCTGGGGGTCTCTAGAAGGGTCTGGGTGCTTTTAGAAGCGTCCTGGGGTGCTCTAAAAGGGTCTGGGGGCCTTAAGTGGGGACCTGGGTGCCTCTAGAAGGGTCTGGGTGCATTTAGAAGGGTCCTGTTGGGCTCTAGAAGGGTCTGGGTGCTTGTAGAAGAGTCCTGGGGGGCTCTAGAAGGGTCTGGGGGCTTTTAGAAGGGTCCTGGGGGGCTCTAGAAGGGTCTGGGGGCTTTTAGAAAGGTCCTGGTAGGCTCTAGAAGGGTCTGGGGGCTTTTAGAAGGGTCCTGGGGTTCTCTAGAAGGGTCTGGGGGCTTTTAGAAGGGTCCTGGGATGCTCTAGAAGGGTCTGGGTACTTTTAGACGGGTCCTGGGGGGCTCTAGAAGGTTCTGGGTGCTTTCAGAAGGGTCCTGGGGGTCTCTAGAAGGGTCTGGGGGCTTTTAGAAGGGTCCTGGGGGGCTCTAGAATGGTCTGGGTGTTTTTAGATGGGCCCTGGGGGGCTCTAGAAGGTTCTGGGGGCTTTCAGAAGGGTCCTGGGTTCCTCTAGAAGTGTCTGGGGTCTTTTAGAAGGGTCCTGGGGGGCTCTAGAATGGTCTTGGGGCTTTTAGAAGGGTCCTGGGGTGCTCTAGAAGGGTCTGGGGGCTTTTAGAGAGGTCCTGGGGGGCTCTAGAAGGGTCTGGGGGCTTTTAGAAGGGTCCTGGATGCCTCTAGAACGGTCTGGGGGCTTTTAGACTGATCCTGGGAGGCTCTATAAGGGTCTGGGGGCTTTTAGAACGGTCCTGGGAGGCTCTATAAGGGTATGGAGGCTTTTAGAAGGGTCCTGGGGGGCTCTAGAAGGGTCTGGGGGCTTTTAGAAGGATCCGGGGAGTTTCTAGAAGGGTCTGGGGGCTTTAGAAGGGCCCTGGGGGGCTCTAGAAGGGTCTGGGGTCTTTTAGATGGGTCCTGGGGGGCTCTAGAAGGGTCTGGGGGCTTTTAGAAAGGTCCTGGGGGCCTCTAGAAGGGTCTGGAAACTTTTAGAAGGGTCCTGGGAGGCTCTAGAAGGGTCTGGGTGCTTCTAGAATGATCCGGGGACGGTCTAGAAGGGTCTGGGGGCTTTTAGAAGGATCCTAGGGGGCTCTAGAAGGGTCTGGGGGCTTTTAGAAGGGTCCTGGGAGGCTCTAGAAGGGTCTGGGGGCTAATAGATGGGTCCTGGGAGGCTCTAGAAGGGTCTGGGGTCTTTTAGAAGGGTCCTGGATGCCTCTAGAAGGGTCTGGAGGCTTTTAGAAGGGTCCTGGAGGCCTCTAGAAAGGTCTGGGGTCTTTTAGAAGGGTCCGGGGGGGCTCTAGAAGGGTCTGGGGTCTTTTAGAAGGGTCCGGGGGGGCTCTAGAAGGGTCTGGTGGCTTTTAAAAGGGTCCTGGGTGCATCTAGAAGGGTCTGGGGGCTATTAGTAGGGTCCTGGGGGGCTCTAGAAGGGTCTGGGTGTTTTTAGAAGGGTCCTGGGGGGCTCTAGAAGGGTCTGGGGTCTTTTAGAAGGGTCCACGGTGGCTCTAGAAGGGTCTGGGGTCATTTAGAGTGGTCCTGGGGTGCTCTAGAAGGGACGGGGGGCCTTAAGAGGGGCCCTGGGGGCCTCTAGATGGGTCTGGGGTCTTTTGGAAGGGTCCTGGATGCCTCAAGAAAGGTCTGAGGGCTTTTATAGGGTCCTGGGGTTCTCTAGAAGGGTCTGGGTGCTTTTAGAAGGGTCCTGGGGTTTTCTAGAATGGTCTGGGGGCCTTAAGAGGGGCCCTGGGTGCCTCTAGAAGGGTCTGGTGGCTTTAAGAAGGCTCCTGGGGGCCTCTAGAAGGGTCTGGGGGCTTTAGAAGGGTCCTGGGGGCCTCTTGAAGGGTCTGAGGGCTTTTAGATGGGTCCTGGGAGGCTCTAGAATGGTCTGGGGGCTTTTAGAAGGGCCCTAAAAGGCTCTAAAGGGTCTGGGGCCTTTGTACTCACCTGCAGGGAGACACCAGTATCAAGCAGGTGGGTTTCCCAGGCCCGGCTCATCCTTTGCACTCCGGGTGTGCTGACCCCTGCGAATTCCCCAAATGTGCAAAATTAAAATTTTTGCTCTAGAAGCACCCAGACCCTTCTAGAGCCCCCCAGGAACCTTCTAAAAGCACCCAGACACGTCTAGAGCCCCCAGGAACATTCTAAAATCCCCCAGCCCCTTTTAGATCCCCCAGTGTGCTTCTCAAAGCCCCCGGACTTTCTAGAGCCCCCCAAAACCTTATAAAGGCCCCCAAAATCTTATAAAGCCCCCCAGGCCCTACTAAACCCCCTTAGGACCATTCTACAATATCCTAGACCCTTCTAGAGCCACCGAGGACCATTCTAAAAGGCCCCAGACCCTTCCGGAGCCCCTTAGGAACCTTTTTAGAGACCCTAGAACCTCCTAGATCCTTCAAGGACTCTTCTAAAAGCCCCCAGATACTTCTAGGGGTTAGAGGTAGGGTTAGAGTTAGGGTTAGGGTTAGGGTTAGGGTTAGGGTTAGGGTTAGAGTTAGGGTTAGGGTTATTGTTAGGGTTAGAGTTAGGGTTAGGGTTAGGGTTAGGGTTAGGGTTAGCGTTAGCGTTAGGGTTAGGGTTAGGGTTAGGGTTAGAGTTAGGGTTAGGGTTAGAGTTAGGGTTAGGGTTAGGGTTAGGGTTAGGGTTAGGGTTAGGGTTAGGGTTAGGGTTAGGGTTAGGGTTAGGGTTAGGGTTAGGGTTAAGGTTAGGGTTAGGGTTAGGGTTAGGGTTAGGGTTAGGGTTAGGGTTAGGGTTAGGGTTAGCGTTAGGGTTAGGGTTAGGGTTAGGGTTAGGGTTAGGGTTAGGGTTAGGGTTAAGGTTAGGGTTAGGGTTAGGGTTAGGGTTAGGGTTAGAGTTAGGTTTAGGGTTAGAGGTAGGGTTAGGGTTAGGGTTAGGGTTAGGGTTAGGGTTAGAGTTAGAGTTAGGGTTAGGGTTAGAGGTAGGGTTAGAGTTAGGGTTAGGGTTAGGGTTAGGCTTAGGGTTAGAGTTAGTGTTAGGGTTAGGGTTAGGGTTAGGGTTAGGGTTAGAGTTATAGTTAGGGTTAGGCTTTGGGTTAGCGTTAAGTTTAGAGGTAGGGTTAGGGTTAAGGTTAGGGTTAGAGTAAGAGTTAGGGTTAAGGTTAGGAACCTTTTTTATCTAGAGCCCCCCAGGACCCTTCTAAAGCCCGCAGACCCTTCTAGAGCTCCCCTGGGCCCTTCTAAAAGCACCCAGAACCTTCTAGAGCCTCCCAGGACCTTTTTAATAAGACCGCAAACCCTTCTAGAGCCCCTCATGACCCTTCTAAAATCCCCCAGACCCTTCTAGAGACCCCCAGGACAGTTCTAAAAGCCCCCAGTCACATCTAGAGCACCCAAGGACCCTTCTAAAAGCACTCAGACCCTTCTAGATCCCATTACTACCCTTCTAAATTCCCTCTAGACCATTCTAGAGCACCCCAGGACCCTTCTAATAGCCCCAAGAACCTTCTAGAGGCCACCAGGACCCGTCTGAAAGAACCCAGACCCTTCTAGAGGACCCCAGGACCCTTATAAATGCCACCAGAGCCTTATAGATGCCCCCAGGACAAATCTAAAAGCCCCCACACCCTTCTAGAGCCCCCCAGGACCCTTCTAAAATCCCCCAGACCCTTCTACAGCCCCCCAGGACCCTTCTAAAAGGCCCCAGACCCTTCTAGAGCCTCCCCGTATCATTCTAAAATCCGCCACCCCTTCTAGAGCCCCCCAGGACCCTTCTAAAAGCCCCCAGACCATTCTAGAGCCTCCACGGACCCTTCTAAAAGCCCCCAGAACATTGTAGAGCTCTCCAGGACACTTCTAAAATCACCCAGACCCTTCTAGAGGCCCCTAGAACCCTTCCAAAAGCCCCCAGACCCTTCTAGAGGCACCCAGGGCCCTTCTAAAAGGCCCCAGACCCTTCTAGACCCTCCCCGGATCGTTCTAAAAGCACCCAGAGCCATCTGGAGCCTCCCAGGACCCTTCTAAAAGACCCCAGACCCTTCTAGAGGCTCCCAGGACCCTTCTAAACGCACCCAGACCCTTCTAGAGCCACCCAGGACCCTTCTAAATGCCCCCAGACCCTTCTAGAGCCACCCAGGACCCTTCTGAAAGCCCCCAGACCCTTCTAGACCCTCCCCGGATCCTTCTAAAAGCACCCAGACACTTCTAGAGCCTCACAGGACCCTTCTAAAATCCCTCAGACACTTCTAGAGCCCCCCAGGACCCTTCTAAAAGCCCCCAGACCCATCTAGAGGCCCCTAGGACCCTTCCAAAAGCCCCCAGACCCTTCTAGAGCCTCCCAGGACCCTTCTAAAAGCCCCCAGACCCTTCTGAAGGTATCCAGGACCCTTCTAAAATCCCCCAGACCCTTCTAGAGCCCCCAGGACCCTTCTAAAAGCACCCACAACCTTCTAGAGCCCCCCAGGTCCCTTCTAAAAGCCCCCAGACCCTTCTAGACCCTCCCCGGATCCTTCTAAAAGCACCCAGACCCTTCTAGAGCCTCCCAGGGCCCTTCTACAATCCCCCAGACCATTCTAGAGGCCCCCAGTACCCTTCTTAAAGCCCCCAGACCATTCTAGAGCACCCCAGGACCCTTCTAATAGCCCCAAGAACCTTCTAGAGGCCACCAGGACCCGTCTGAAAGCACCCAGACCCTTCTAGAGGACCCCAGGACCCTTCTAAAAGCGCCCGGACCCTTCTAGAGCCCCCAGGACAAATCTAAAAGCCCCCAGACCCTTCTAGAGCCCACCAGGACCCTTCTAAAATACCCCAGACCCTTCTAGAGGAAACCAGGACCCATGTTAAGGCTCCCAGACCCTTCTAGACCTCCCCAGGACCTTTCTAAAATCACCCAGACCATTCTAGAGCCCCCCAGGACCCTTCTAAAAGCCCCCAGACCCTTCTAGAGCCTCCCAGGACCCTTCTGAAAGCCCCCAGACCCTTCTAGAGCCTCCCAGGACCCTTCTAAGAGCCCCCAGACCCTTCTAGACCCTCCTCGGATGCATCTAAAAGCACCCAGACCCTTCCAGAGCCTCCCAGGAACCTTCTAAAATCCCTCAGACCGTTCTAGAGGCACCCAGGACCCTTCTAAAAGCACCCAGACCCATCTAGAGGCCCCTAGGACCCTTCCAAAAGCCCCCAGGCCCTTCTAGAGCCTCCCAGGACCCTTCTGAAAGCCCCCAGACCCTTCTAGAGCCCCCCAGGACCCTTCTAAATGCCCCCAGACCCTTCTAGAGCCACCCAGGACCCTTCTAAAAGCCCCCAGACCCTTCTAGACCCTCCCCGGATCCTTCTAAAAGCACCCAGACACTTCTAGAGCCTCACAGGACCCTTCTAAAATCCCTCAGACACTTCTAGAGCCCCCCAGGACCCTTCTAAAAGCCCCCAGACCCATCTAGATGCCCCTAGGACCCTTCCAAAAGCCCCCAGACCCTTCTAGAGCCACCCCGGATCCTTCTAAAAGCCCCCAGACCCTTCTAGAGGCTCCCTGGATCCTTCTAAAAGCACCCAGACCAATCTGGATCCTCCCAGGACCCTTCTAAAAGACCCCAGACCCTTCTAGAGGCCCCCAGGACCCTTCTAAAAGCCCCCAGACCCTTCTAGAGCCCCCAAGGACCCTTCTGAAAGCCCCCAGACCCTTCTAGAGACCCCCAGGACCCTTCTAAAAGCACCCACAACCTTCTAGAGCCCCCCAGGTCCCTTCTAAAAGCCCCCAGACCCTTCTAGACCCTCCCCGGATCCTTCTAAGAGCACCCAGACCCTTCTAGAGCCTCCCAGGACCCTTCTACAATCCCCCAGACCATTCTAGAGGCCCCCAGTACCCTTCTAAAAGCCCCCAGACCCTTCTACAGCCCCCCAGGACCCTTCTGAAAGCCCCCAGACCCTTCTAGAGCCACCCAGGACCCTTCTAAAAGACCCCAGTCCATTCTAGAGCCCACCAGGACCCTTCTAAAAGCACCCAGACCATTCTAGAGCCCCCAGGACCCATCTAAAAGCACCCAGAACATTCTAGAGACCCCCAGGTCCCTTCTAAAATACCCCAGACCCTTCTAGAGGCACCCAGGGCCCCTCTAATGGTCCCCAGACCCTTCTAGAGCCGCCAAGGACCATTCTAAATGCCCCCAGACCCTTCTAGACCCTCCCCGGATCATTCTAAAAGCTACCAGACCCTTCTAGAGCCTCCCAGGACCCTTCTAAAAGCCCCCAGACCCTTCTAGAGACTCCACGGACCCTTCTAATAGCCCCCGGACCATTCTAGAGCTCTCCAGGACCGTTCTAAAATCCCTCAGATCCTTCTAGAGGCCCCTAGGACCCTTTCAAAAGCCTCCAGACCCGACTAGAGCCCCCCAGGACCACTCTGAAAGCCCCCAGACCCTTCTAGAGCCCCCCAGGACCATTCTAGAGCCCCCCAGGACTCTTCTAAAATCCCCCAGACCCTTCTAGAGGCCACCAGGACCATTCTAAAATCCCCCAGACCCTTCTAGAGCCCCCCAGGACCCTTCTAAGAGCCCCCAGACCCTTCTAGACTTTCCTCGGATGCATCTAAAAGCACCCAGACCCTTCCAGAGCCTCCCAGGAACCTTCTAAAATCCCTCAGACCGTTCTAGAGGCACCCAGGACCCTTCTAAAAGCACCCAGACCCATCTAGAGGCCCCTAGGACCCTTCCAAAAGCCCCCAGGCCCTTCTAGAGCCTCCCAGGACCCTTCTGAAAGCCCCCAGACCCTTCTAGAGCCCCCCAGGACCCTTCTAAATGCCCCCAGACCCTTCTAGAGCCACCCAGGACCCTTCTAAAAGCCCCCAGACCCTTCTAGACCCTCCCCGGATCCTTCTAAAAGCACCCAGACACTTCTAGAGCCTCACAGGACCCTTCTAAAATCCCTCAGACACTTCTAGAGCCCCCCAGGACCCTTCTAAAAGCCCCCAGACCCATCTAGATGCCCCTAGGACCCTTCCAAAAGCCCCCAGACCCTTCTAGAGCCACCCCGGATCCTTCTAAAAGCCCCCAGACCCTTCTAGAGGCTCCCTGGATCCTTCTAAAAGCACCCAGACCAATCTGGATCCTCCCAGGACCCTTCTAAAAGACCCCAGACCCTTCTAGAGGCCCCCAGGACCCTTCTAAAAGCCCCCAGACCCTTCTAGAGCCCCCAAGGACCCTTCTGAAAGCCCCCAGACCCTTCTAGAGACCCCCAGGACCCTTCTAAATGCCCCCAGACCCTTCTAGAGCCCCCCGGGACCCTTTTAAAAGCCTCCAGACCCTTCTAGAGGCCCCCAGGACCTTTCTGAAAGCCCCCAGACCGTTCTAGAGCTCCACAGGACCCTTCTAAAAGCCCCCAGACACTTCTAGAGCCCCCCAGGACCCTTCTAAAAGCCCCCAGACCCTTCTAGAGCACACCGGGACCCTTCTAAAAGAACCCAGACCCTTCTAGAGCCTCCCAGGACCCTTTTAAAAGCCCCCAGACCTTTCTAGAGCCTCCACGGACCCTTCTAAAAGCCCCCAGACCCTTCTAGAGCCTCCCAGGACCCTTCTAAACGACACCAGACCCTTCTAGAGGCCCCCAGGATCCTTCTAAAATACCCCAGACCCTTCTAGAGCCCCCCAGGACCATACTAAATGCCCCCAGACCCTTCTAGAGACCCCCAGGACCCTTCTAAAATACCCCAGACCCTTCTAGAGCCCCCCAGGACCATACTAAATGCCCCCAGACCCTTCTAGAGAACCCCAGGACCCTTCTAAAAGCCTCCAGACTATTCTAGAGGCCCGCAGGACCCTTCTGAAAGCACCCAGACCCTTCTAGAGCCCCCCAGGGCCTTTCTAAAATCCCCCAGACCATTCTAGAGGCCGCCAGGACCCTTATAAATGCCACCAGAGCATTATAGATGCCCGCAGGACCCTTCTAAAAGCCCCCACAACCTTCTAGAGCCCCCCAGGACCCTTCTAAAAGCCTCCAGACCCTTCTACAGCCCCCCAGGACCCTTCTAAAAGGCCCCAGACCCTTCTAGAGCCTCCCCGTATCATTCTAAAATCCGCCACCCCTTCTAGAGCCCCCCAGGACCCTTCTAAAAGCCCCCAGACCATTCTAGAGCCTCCACGGACCCTTCTAAAAGACCCCAGAACATTGTAGAGCTCTCCAGGACACTTCTAAAATCACCCAGACCCTTCTAGAGGTCCCTAGAACCCTTCCAAAAGCCCCCAGACCCTTCTAGAGGCACCCAGGGCCCTTCTAAAAGGCCCCAGACCCTTCTAGACCCTCCCCGGATCGTTCTAAAAGCACCCAGAGACATCTGGAGCCTCCCAGGACCCTTCTAAAAGACCCCAGACCCTTCTAGAGGCTCCCAGGACCCTTCTAAACGCCCCCAGACCCTTCTAGAGCCCCCCAGGACCCTTCTAAACGCCCCCAGACCCTTCTAGAGCCCCCAGTACCCTTCTGAAAGCCCCCAGACCCTTCTAGAGCCCCCCAGGACCCTTCTAAATGCCCCGAGACCCTTCTAGAGCCACCCAGTACCCTTCTGAAAGCCCCCAGACCCTTCTAGACCCTCCCCGGATCCTTCTAAAAGCACCCAGACACTTCTAGAGCCTCACAGGACCCTTCTAAAATCCCTCAGACACTTCTAGAGCCCCCCAGGACCCTTCTAAAAGCCCCCAGACC
The DNA here is from genome assembly GCA_033459285.1 of Clamator glandarius. Taxonomy (NCBI): domain Eukaryota; kingdom Metazoa; phylum Chordata; class Aves; order Cuculiformes; family Cuculidae; genus Clamator; species Clamator glandarius. The sequence continues at coordinate 18,884 of JAUNZM010000015.1, read as the reverse complement.
CATCTAGAGGCCCCTAGGACCCTTCCAAAAGCCCCCAGACCCTTCTAGAGCCTCCCAGGACCCTTCTAAAAGCCCCCAGACCCTTCTGAAGGTATCCAGGACCCTTCTAAAATCCCCCAGACCCTTCTAGAGCCCCCAGGACCCTTCTAAAAGCACCCACAACCTTCTAGAGCCCCCCAGGTCCCTTCTAAAAGCCCCCAGACCCTTCTAGACCCTCCCCGGATCCTTCTAAGAGCACCCAGACCCTTCTAGAGCCTCCCAGGACCCTTCTACAATCCCCCAGACCATTCTAGAGGCCCCCAGTACCCTTCTAAAAGCCCCCAGACCCTTCTACAGCCCCCCAGGACCCTTCTGAAAGCCCCCAGACCCTTCTAGAGCCACCCAGGACCCTTCTAAAAGACCCCAGTCCATTCTAGAGCCCACCAGGACCCTTCTAAAAGCACCCAGACCATTCTAGAACCCCCAGGACCCATCTAAAAGCACCCAGAACATTCTAGAGACCCCCAGGTCCTTTCTAAAATACCCCAGACCCTTCTAGAGGCACCCAGGGCCCCTCTAATGGTCCCCAGACCCTTCTAGAGCCGCCAAGGACCATTCTAAATGCCCCCAGACCCTTCTAGACCCTCCCCGGATCATTCTAAAAGCTACCAGACCCTTCTAGAGCCTCCCAGGACCCTTCTAAAAGCCCCCAGACCCTTCTAGAGACTCCACGGACCCTTCTAATAGCCCCCGGACCATTCTAGAGCTCTCCAGGACCGTTCTAAAATCCCTCAGATCCTTCTAGAGGCCCCTAGGACCCTTTCAAAAGCCTCCAGACCCGACTAGAGCCCCCCAGGACCACTCTGAAAGCCCCCAGACCCTTCTAGAGCCCCCCAGGACCATTCTAGAGCCCCCCAGGACTCTTCTAAAATCCCCCAGACCCTTCTAGAGGCCACCAGGACCATTCTAAAATCCCCCAGACCCTTCTAGAGCCCCCCAGGACCCTTCTAAGAGCCCCCAGACCCTTCTAGACTTTCCTCGGATGCATCTAAAAGCACCCAGACCCTTCCAGAGCCTCCCAGGAACCTTCTAAAATCCCTCAGACCGTTCTAGAGGCACCCAGGACCCTTCTAAAAGCACCCAGACCCATCTAGAGGCCCCTAGGACCCTTCCAAAAGCCCCCAGGCCCTTCTAGAGCCTCCCAGGACCCTTCTGAAAGCCCCCAGACCCTTCTAGAGCCCCCCAGGACCCTTCTAAATGCCCCCAGACCCTTCTAGAGCCACCCAGGACCCTTCTAAAAGCCCCCAGACCCTTCTAGACCCTCCCCGGATCCTTCTAAAAGCACCCAGACACTTCTAGAGCCTCACAGGACCCTTCTAAAATCCCTCAGACACTTCTAGAGCCCCCCAGGACCCTTCTAAAAGCCCCCAGACCCATCTAGATGCCCCTAGGACCCTTCCAAAAGCCCCCAGACCCTTCTAGAGCCACCCCGGATCCTTCTAAAAGCCCCCAGACCCTTCTAGAGGCTCCCTGGATCCTTCTAAAAGCACCCAGACCAATCTGGATCCTCCCAGGACCCTTCTAAAAGACCCCAGACCCTTCTAGAGGCCCCCAGGACCCTTCTAAAAGCCCCCAGACCCTTCTAGAGCCCCCAAGGACCCTTCTGAAAGCCCCCAGACCCTTCTAGAGACCACCAGGACCCTTCTAAATGCCCCCAGACCCTTCTAGAGCCCCCCGGGACCCTTTTAAAAGCCTCCAGACCCTTCTAGAGGCCCCCAGGACCTTTCTGAAAGCCCCCAGACCGTTCTAGAGCTCCACAGGACCCTTCTAAAAGCCCCCAGACACTTCTAGAGCCCCCCAGGACCCTTCTAAAAGCCCCCAGACCCTTCTAGAGCACACCGGGACCCTTCTAAAAGAACCCAGACCCTTCTAGAGCCTCCCAGGACCCTTTTAAAAGCCCCCAGACCCTTCTAGACCCTCCACGGACCCTTCTAAAAGCCCCCAGACCCTTCTAGAGCATCCCAGGACCCTTCTAAACGACACCAGACCCTTCTAGAGGCCCCCAGGATCCTTCTAAAATACCCCAGACCCTTCTAGAGCCCCCCAGGACCATACTAAATGCCCCCAGACCCTTCTAGAGACCCCCAGGACCCTTCTAAAATACCCCAGACCCTTCTAGAGGCACCCAGGGCCCTTCTAAAAGGCCCCAGACCCTTCTAGACCCTCCCCGGATCGTTCTAAAAGCACCCAGAGCCATCTGGAGCCTCCCAGGACCCTTCTAAAAGACCCCAGACCCTTCTAGAGCCCCCCAGGACCCTTCTAAATGCCCCCAGACCCTTCTAGAGCCACCCAGGACCCTTCTGAAAGCCCCCAGACCCTTCTAGACCCTCCCCGGATCCTTCTAAAAGCACCCAGACACTTCTAGAGCCTCACAGGACCCTTCTAAAATCCCTCAGACACTTCTAGAGCCCCCCAGGACCCTTCTAAAAGCCCCCAGACCCATCTAGAGGCCCCTAGGACCCTTCCAAAAGCCCCCAGACCCTTCTAGAGCCTCCCAGGACCCTTCTAAAAGCCCCCAGACCCTTCTGAAGGTATCCAGGACCCTTCTAAAATCCCCCAGACCCTTCTAGAGCCCCCAGGACCCTTCTAAAAGCACCCACAACCTTCTAGAGCCCCCCAGGTCCCTTCTAAAAGCCCCCAGACCCTTCTAGACCCTCCCCGCATCCTTCTAAAAGCACCCAGACCCTTCTAGAGCCTCCCAGGACCCTTCTACAATCCCCCAGACCATTCTAGAGGCCCCCAGTACCCTTCTAAAAGCCCCCAGACCCTTCTAGAGCCCCCCAGGACCCTTCTGAAAGCCCCCAGACCCTTCTAGAGCCCCCCAGGACCCTTCTAAATGCCCCCAGACCCTCCTAGAGCCCCCCAGGACCATTCTAATAGACCCCAGACCCTTCTAGAGCCTCCCAGGACGATTCTAAAAGCCCCCAGACCCTTCTAGAGCCACCCAGGACCCTTCTAAAAGACCCCAGTCCATTCTAGAGCCCACCAGGACCCTTCTAAAAGCACCCAGACCATTCTAGAGCCCCCAGGACCCATCTAAAAGCACCCAGAACATTCTAGAGACCCCCAGGTCCCTTCTAAAATACCCCAGACCCTTCTAGAGGCACCCAGGGCCCCTCTAATGGTCCCCAGACCCTTCTAGAGCCGCCAAGGACCATTCTAAATGCCCCCAGACCCTTCTAGACCCTCCCCGGATCATTCTAAAAGCTACCAGACCCTTCTAGAGCCTCCCAGGACCCTTCTAAAAGCCCCCAGACCCTTCTAGAGACTCCACGGACCCTTCTAATAGCCCCCGGACCATTCTAGAGCTCTCCAGGACCGTTCTAAAATCCCTCAGATCCTTCTAGAGGCCCCTAGGACCCTTTCAAAAGCCTCCAGTCCCGTCTAGAGCCTCCCAGGACCACTCTGAAAGCCCCCAGACCCTTCTAGAGCCTCCTAGGACCCTTCTAAAAGCCCCCAGACCCTTCTGAAGGTATCCAGGACCCTTCTAAAATCCCCCAGACGCTTCTAGAGGCCACCAGGGCCCCTCTAAAAGCCCCCAGACACATCTAGAGGCCCCCAGGACCCTTTTTAAAGCGCCCAGACCCTTCTAAATGCCCCTAGGACCCTTCTAAAAGCACCCAGTCCATTCTAGAGCTCCCCAGGACCCTTCTAATAGCACCCAGACCCTTCTAGAGCCTCCCAGGACCATTTTAAAGCCCCCAGACCCTTCTAGAGCCTCCCAGGACCCTTCTAAAAGACCCCAGTCCATTCTAGAGCCCCCCAGGACTTTTCTGAAAGCCCCCAGACCCTTCTAGAGGCCCGCAGGACACTTCTGAAAGCCCCCAGACCATTCTAGAGCCCCCCAGGACCATTCTAAAAGCCCCCAGACCATTCTAGAGCTCCCCAGGACCCTTCTAAAAGCCTCCAGACCCTTCTAGAGTCCCGCAGGACCCTTCTAAAAGACCCCAGACCCTTCTAGAGCTCCCCAGGACCATTCTAAAATCCCCCAGACCCTTCTAGAGCCCCCCAGGACCCTTCTAAGAGCCCCCAGACCCATCTAGACCCTCCTCGGATGCATCTAAAAGCACCCAGACCCTTCGAGAGCCTCCCAGGAACCTTCTAAAATCCCTCAGACCCTTCTAGAGGCACCCAGGACCCTTCTAATAGCCCCTAGAGCCTTCTAGATGCCCCCAGGACCCTTCTAAAAGCACTCACACCCTTCTAGATCCCCCCAGGACCCTTCTAAAAGCCCCCAGACCCTTCTAGAGCCTCCCAGGACCCTTCTAAAAGCTCCCAGACCCTTCTAGAGCCTCCCAGGACCGTTCTAAAAGCTTCCAGACCCTTCTAGAGCCCCCCAGGACCCTTCTAAAAGCCCCCAGACCCTTCTAGAGGACCCCAGGACCCTTCTAAAAGCCCCCAGACCATTCTAGAGCTCCCCAGGACACTTCTAAAAGCCTCCAGACCCTTCTAGATTCCCGCAGGACCCTTCTGAAAGCCCCCAGACCCTTCTAGAGCCCCCGAGGACCATTCTAAAATCCCCCAGACCCTTCTAGAGCCCCCCAGGACCCTTCTAAAATCCCCCAGACCCTTCTAGACCCTCCCCGGATCTTTCTAAAAGCACCCAGATCCTTCTAGATACTCCCAGGAACCTTCTAAAAGCCCTCACACCCTGCTAGAGCCCATCAGGACCCTTCTAAAAGCCCCCAGACCCTTCTAGAGCCTCCCAGGACCCTTCTAAAAGCCCTCACACCCTTCTAGAGCCCCCCAGGACCCTTCTAAAATACCCCAGACCCTTCTAGAGGCCCCCAGGGCTCCTCTAATGGTCCCCAGACCCTTCTAGAGCCCCCATGGACCCTTCTAAATGCACCCAGAGCCTTCTAGACCCTCCCCGGATCATTCTAAAAGCCCCCAGACCCTTCTAGAGCCTCCCAGGACCCTTCTAAAAGCCCCCAGACCATTCTAGAGCTCCCCAGGACCCTTCTAAAAGCCTCTAGACCCTTCTAGAGTCCCGCAGGACCCTTCTAAAAGCCCCCAGACCCTTCTAGAGCCCCCCAGGACCATTCTAAAATCCCCCAGACCCTTCTAGAGCCCCCCAGGACCCTTCTAAAATCCCCCAGACCCTTCTAGACCCTCCCCGGATCTTTCTAAAAGCACCCAGATCCTTCTAGAGGCTCCCAGGAACCTTCTAAAAGCCCTCACACCCTTCTAGAGCCTCCCAGGACCCTTCTAAAAGCCCCCAGACCCTTCTAGAGCCTCCCAGGACCCTTCTAAAAGATCCTAGTCCATTCTAGAGCCCCCCAGGACCCTTCTGAAAGCCCCCAGACCCTTCTAGAGGCCCGCAGGACACTTCTGAAAGCCCCCAGACCATTCTAGAGCCCCCCAGGACCATTCTAATAGCCCCCAGACCATTCTAGAGCTCCCCAGGACCCTTCTAAAAGCCTCCAGACCCTTCTAGAGTCCCGCAGGACCCTTCTAAAAGACCCCAGACCCTTCTAGAGCTCCCCACTACCATTCTAAAATCCCCCAGACCCTTCTAGAGCCTCCCAGGACCCTTTCAAAAGCCCCCAGACCTTTCTAGAGCCAACACGGACCCTTCTAAAAGCCCCCAGACCCTTCTAGAGCCTCCCAGGACCCATCTAAACGACACCAGACCCTTCTAGAGCCTCCCAGGACCCTTCTACAATCCCCCAGACCATTCTAGAGGCCCCCAGTACCCTTCTAAAAGCCCCCAGACCCTTCTAGAGCCCCCCAGGACCCTTCTGAAAGCCCCCAGACCCTTCTAGAGCCCCCCAGGACCCTTCTAAATGCCTCCAGACCCTCCTAGAGCCCCCCAGGACCATTCTAAAAGCCCCCAGACCCTTCTAGAGCCACCCAGGACCCTTCTAAAAGACCCCAGTCCATTCTAGAGCCCACCAGGACCCTTCTAAAAGCACCCAGACCATTCTAGAGCCCCCAGGACCCATCTAAAAGCACCCAGAACATTCTAGAGACCCCCAGGTCCCTTCTAAAATACCCCAGACCCTCTAGAATCACCCAGGGCCCCTCTAATGGTCCCCAGACCCTTCTAGAGGCCTCCCAGGACGATTCTAAAAGCCCCCAGACCCTTCTAGAGCCACCCAGGACCCTTCTAAAAGACCCCAGTCCATTCTAGAGCCCACCAGGACCCTTCTAAAAGCACCCAGACCATTCTAGAGCCCCCAGGACCCATCTAAAAGAACCCAGAACATTCTAGAGACCCCCAGGTCCCTTCTAAAATACCCCAGACCCTTCTAGAGGCACCCAGGGCCCCTCTAATGGTCCCCAGACCCTTCTAGACCCTCCCCGGATCATTCTAAAAGCCACCAGACCCTTCTAGAGCCTCCCAGGACCCTTCTAAAAGCCCCCAGACCCTTCTAGAGACTCCACGGACCCTTCTAATAGCCCCCGGACCATTCTAGAGCTCTCCAGGACCGTTCTAAAATCCCTCAGATCCTTCTAGAGGCCCCTAGGACCCTTTCAAAGCCTCCAGACCCGTCTAGAGCCCCCCAGGCACCACTCTGAAAGCCCCCAGACCCTTCTAGAGCCTCCCAGGACCCTTCTAAAAGCCCCCAGACCCTTCTGAAGGTATCCAGGACCCTTCTAAAATCCCCCAGACCCTTCTAGAGTCCACCAGGGCCCCTCTAATAGACCCCAGACCCTACTAGAGGCCCCCAGGACCCTTTTTAAAGCGCCCAGACCCTTCTAAATGCCCCTAGGACCCTTCTAAAAGCACCCAGTCCATTCTAGAGCTCCCCAGGACCCTTCTAATAGCACCCAGACCCTTCTAGAGCCTCCCAGGACCATTTTAAAGCCCCCAGACCCTTCTAGAGCCTCCCAGGACCCTTCTAAAAGATCCTAGTCCATTCTAGAGCCCCCCAGGACCCTTCTAAAAGCACCCAGACCATTCTAGAGCCCCCAGGACCCATCTAAAAGCACCCAGAACATTCTAGAGACCCCCAGGTCCCTTCTAAAATACCCCAGACCCTTCTAGAGCCGCCAAGGACCATTCTAAATGCCCCCAGACCCTTCTAGACCCTCCCCGGATCATTCTAAAAGCTACCAGACCCTTCTAGAGCCTCCCAGGACCCTTCTAAAAGCCCCCAGACCCTTCTAGAGACTCCACGGACCCTTCTAATAGGCCCCGGACCATTCTAGAGCTCTCCAGGACCGTTCTTAAATCCCTCAGATCCTTCTAGAGGCACCTAGGACCCTTTCAAAAGCCTCCAGACCCGTCTAGAGCCCCCCAGGACCACTTCTGAAAGCCCCCAGACCCTTCTAGAGCCTCCCAGGACCCTTCTAAAAGCCCCCAGACCCTTCTGAAGGTATCCAGGGACCCTTCTAAAATCCCCCAGACGCTTCTAGAGGCCACCAGGGCCCCTCTAAAAGCCCCCAGACACATCTAGAGGCCACCAGGACCCTTTTTAAAGCGCCCAGACCCTTCTAAATGCCCCTAGGACCTTTCTAAAAGCACCCAGTCCATTCTAGAGCTCCCCAGGACCCTTCTAATAGAACCCAGACCCTTCTAGAGCCTCCCAGGACCATTTTAAAGCCCCCAGACCCTTCTAGAGCCTCCCAGGACCCTTCTAAAAGACGCCAGTCCATTCTAGAGCCCCCCAGGACTTTTCTGAAAGCCCCCAGACCCTTCTAGAGGCCCGCAGGACACTTCTGAAAGTCCCCAGACCATTCTAGAGCCCCCCAGGACCATTCTAAAAGCCCCCAGACCATTCTAGAGCTCCCCAGGACCCTTCTAAAAGCCTCCAGACCCTTCTAGAGTCCCGCAGGACCCTTCTAAAAGCCTCCAGACCCTTCTAGAGCCCCCCAGGACCCTTCTAAGAGCCCCCAGACCCATCCAGACCCTCCTCGGATGCATCTAAAAGCACCCAGACCCTTCGAGAGCCTCCCAGGAACCTTCTAAAATCCCTCAGACCCTTCTAGAGGCACCCAGGACCCTTCTAAAAGCCCCTAGAGCCTTCTAGATGCCCCCAGGACCCTTCTAAAAGCCCTCACACCCTTCTAGATCACCCCAGGACCCTTCTAAAAGCCCCCAGACCCTTCTAGAGCCTCCCAGGACCCTTCTAAAAGCTCCCAGACCCTTCTAGAGCCTCCCAGGACCCTTCTAAAAGATTCCAGACCCTTCTAGAGCCCCCCAGGACCCTTCTAAAAGCCCCCAGACCCTTCTAGAGCTCCCCAGGACCCTTCTAAAAGCCTCCAGACCCTTCTAGAGTCCCGCAGGACCCTTCTAAAAGCCCCCAGACCCTTCTAGAGCCCCCCAGGACCATTCTAAAATCCCCCAGACCCTTCTAGAGCCCCCCAGGACCCTTCTAAAATCCCCCAGACCCTTCTAGACCCTCCCCGGATCTTTCTAAAAGCCCCCAGATCCTTCTAGATGCTCCCAGGAACATTCTAAAAGCCCTCACACCCTTCTAGAGCCCCCCAGGACCCTTCTAAAATACCCCAGACCCTTCTAGAGGCCCCCAGGGCCCCTCTAATGGTCCCCAGACCCTTCTAGAGCCCCCAAGGACCCTTCTAAATGCACCCAGAGCCTTCTAGACCCTCCCCGGATCATTCTAAAAGCCCCCAGACCCTTCTAGAGCCTCCCAGGACCCTTCTAAAAGCCCCCAGACCATTCTAGAGCTCCCCAGGACCCTTCTAAAAGCCTCCAGACCCTTCTAGAGTCCCGCAGGACCCTTCTAAAAGCCCCCAGACCCTTCTAGAGCCCCCCAGGACCATTCTAAAAGCCTCCAGACCCTTCTAGAGCCCCCCAGGACCCTTCTAAAATCCCCCAGACCCTTCTAGACCCTCCCCGGATCTTTCTAAAAGCACCCAGATCCTTCTAGAGGCTCCCAGGAACCTTCTAAAAGCCCTCACACCCTTCTAGAGCCCCCCAGGACCCTTCTAAAAGCCCCCAGACCCTTCTAGAGTCTCCCAGGACCCTTCTAAAAGCCCTCACACACTTCTAGAGCCCCCCAGGACCCTTTTAAAATACCCCAGACCCTTCTAAGGCCCCCAGGGCCCCTCTAATGGTCCCCAGACCCTTCTAGAGCCACCAAGGACCCTTCTAAATGCACCCAGAGCCTTCTAGACCCTCCCCGGATCATTCTAAAAGACCCCAGACCATTCTAGAGATACCCAGGACTCTTCTAAAATCTCCCAGACGCTTCTAGAGGCCCCTAGGACCCTTCCAATAGCCCCCAGACCCTTCTAGAGCCCCCCAGTACCCTTCTGAAAGTCCCCAGACCCTTCTAGAGCCCCCCAGGACCCTTCTAAAAGACCACTAACCCTTCTAGAGCAACCCAGGACCCTTCTAAAAGCCTCCAGACCCTTCTAGAGCCCCCCAGTACCCTTCTGAAAGTCCCCAGACCCTTCTAGAGCCCCCCAGGACCCTTCTAAAAGACCCCTAACCCTTCTAGAGCCCCCCAGGACCATTCTAAAAGCACCCAGACAATTCTAGAGCCCCCCAGGACTCTTCTAAAAGCCTACAGACCCTTCTAGAAACCCCCAGGATCCTTCTCAAAGCCCCCAGACCATTCTAGAGCTACCCAGGACCCTTCTCAAAGACCCAACACTCATCTAGAGCCTCCCAGGAGCCTTCTAAAAGCCCCCAGACCTTTCTAGAGCCCCCCAGGACCCTTCTAAAAGCCCTCAGACCCTTCTAGAGGCCCCCAGGGCCCCTCTAAATGTCCCCAGACCCTTCTAGAGCCCCCCAGGACCCTTCTAAAAGCCCTCACACACTTCTAGAGCCACCCAGGACCCTTCTAAAAGCACCCAGACCATTCTGGAGCTCCCCAGGACCCTTCTAAAAGCCACTAGACCCTTCTAGAGCCCCCCAGGACCCTTCTAATACCACCCAGACCCTTCTAGAGGCCCCCAGGACCAATCTGAAAGCCCCCAGAACATTCTAGAGCCACCCAGGACCCTTCTGAAAGCACCCAGACCCTTCTAGAGACCCCCAGGACACTAGTGAAAGCAACCAGACCCTTCTAGAGCCCCGCAGGGCCCTTCTAAATGCCCCCAGACCCTTCTAGAGGCCCCCTGGACCCTTCTAAAATCCCCCACACCCTTCTAGAGCCTCCCCCGACCATTCTAAAAGCCCCAGACACTTATAGAGCCCCCCAGGACCTTTCTAAAAGCCCCCAGACCTTTCTAGAGCCCCACAGGACCCTTCTAAAAGGCCCCAGACCCTCCTAGAGACCCTACAGGACCCTTCTAAAAGCCCTCAGACCCTTCTAGAGCCTCCCAGGACCATTCGAAAAGCCCCCAGACCCTTCTAGAGCTCCCCAGGACCATTCTAAAAGTACCCAGACCCTTCTAGAGCCCCCTAGGACCTTTCTCAAAGCGCCCAGACCCTTCTAGAGTCCCCCAGGGCCCCTCTTAAGCCCCCCAGACCCTTCTAGAGCATCCCAGGACCCTTATAAAAGCCCCCAGACCCTTCTAGAGTCCCCCAGGACACTTTTAAAAGTCCCAGACCCTTCTAGAGCCCCTCATTACCCTTCTAAAAGTACCCAGACCCTTCTAGAGCCTCATAAGACCCTTCTAAAATCCCCCAGACCCTTCTAGAGCACCCCAGGACCCTTCTAAAAGCCTCCAGACCCTTCTAGAGCCCCCGAGGACCCTTTCTAAAATGCCCCAGACCCTTCTATAAGCCCCCAGACCCTACTAGAGCCTTCCAGGACCCTTCTAAAATCCCCCCGACCCTTCTAGAGCCCCCCAGGACCCTTCTAAAAGCCCCCAGACCCTTCTAGACCTTCCCCGAATCCTTCTAAAAGCACCCAGACCCTTCTAGAGCCTCCCAGGAACCTTCTAAAAACTTCCAGACCCTTCTAGAGCCACCCAGGACCCTTCTAAAAGCCCCCAGACCCTTCTAGATGCACCCAGGACCCTTTTAAAAGCCGCCAGACCCTTCTAGAGACCCCCAGGGCCCCTCTAATGGTCCCCAGACCCTTCTAGAGCTTCCAAGGATCCTTCTAAAAGCCCCCAGACACTTCTGGACCCTCCCCGGATCCTTCTAAAAGCTCCCAGACACTTCTAGAGCCCCTCAGGACCCTTCTAAATGAACCCAGACCCTTCTAGAGCCTCCACGGACCCTTCTAAAAGCCCCCAGACCCTTCTAGAGACCCCCAGGACCCTTCTAAAATCCCCCTGACCCTTCTAGAGGACCCCAGGACCCTTCTAAAAGCCCCCAGAGCCTTCTAGATTCCCCCAGGACCCTTCTAAAAGCCCTCACACCCTCCTAGAGCTCCCCAGGACCCTTCTAAAAGCCTCCAGACCCTTCTAGAGCTTCCCAGGACCATTCTAAATGCCCCCAGACCCTTGTAGAGCTCCCCAGGACCCTTCTAAAATCCCAAAGACACTTCTAGAGGCCCCCAGGGCCCCTCTCATGGTCCCCAGACCCTTCTAGAGGCCCCAAGGACCCTTCTAAATGCCCCCAGAACCTTCTAGACCCACCCCGGATCATTCTAAAAGCCCCCAGACCCATCTAGAGCCTCCCCAGGACCCTTCTAAAAGCCCCCAGACCATTCTAGAGCTCTCCAGGACCCTTCAAAAATCCTCCAGACCCTTCTAGAGGCCCCTAGGACCCTTCTGAAAGACCCAGACCCTTCTAGAGCCCCCCAGGACCCTTCAAAAAAGACCCCTGACCCTTCTAGAGCCACCCAGGACCATTCTAAAAGCCTCCAGACCCTTCTAGAGGCCCGCAGGACACTTCTGAAAGCCCCCAGACCATTCTAGAGCCCCCAGGACCATTCTAAAAGCACCCAGACCATTCTAGAGCCCCCCAGGACTCTTCTAAAAGCCCCCAGACCCTTCTAGAGCCCCCCAGGACTCCTCTAAAAGCCCCCAGACCCTTCTAGAGCCCCCCAGGACCATTCTAAAAGCCCCCAGACCATTCTAGAGCCCCCCAGGACACTTCTAAAAGCTCCAAGACCATTCTAGAGCTACCCAGGACCCTTCTAAAAGCCAACAGACCCTTCTAGACATTCCCCAGATCCTTCTAAAAGCACCCAGACCTTTCTAGAGCCTCCCAGGAACCTTCTAAAATCCCTCAGACCCGTCTAGAGGCCACCAGGACCCTTCTAAAAGCCCCCAGACCCTTCTAGAGGCCCCCAGGACCCTTCTGAAAGCGCCCAGACCCTTCTAGAGCCTCCCCGGATGCTTCTAAAAGCACCCAGACCCATCTGGAGCCTCCCAGGACCCTTCTAAAAGCCCCCAGACAATTCTAGAGCCCCCCAGGACCCTTCTAAAAGCCCCCAGACCCTTCTAGACCCTCCCCGGATTCTTCTAAAAGCCCCCAGACCTTTCTAGAGCCTACCAGGAACCTTCTAAAATCCCTCAGACCCGTCTAGAGGCCACCAGGACCCTTCAAAAAGCCCCCAGACCATTCGAGAGGCCCCCAGGACCCTTCTGAAAGCGCCCAGACCCTTCTAGAGCCTCCCCGGATGCTTCTAAAAGCCCCCAGACCCTTCTAGATCCTCCCCGGATCCTTCTAAAATACTCCAGACCCTTCTAGAGGCCCCCAGGACCCCTCTAAAAGCCTCCAGACCCTTCTAGAGCTCCCCAGGACCCTTCTAAGAGAACCCAGACCCTTCTAGATCCTCGCCGGATCCTTCTAAATGACCCCAGACCCTTCTAAAACCTCCCAGGACCCTTCTAAAAGCCCCCAGACCCTTATAGAGGCCCCCAGGACCCTTCTGAAAGCTCCCAGACCCTTCTAGAGGCATCCAGGAACCTTGTAAAAGCCCCCATACCATTCTAGAGACCCCCAGGACCCTTCTAAAGGTACCCAAACCCTTCTAGACCCTCCACGGATCAATCTAAAAGACCCCAGACCCTTCTAGAACCCCCAGGACCTTTCTAAAAGCCTCCAGACCCTTCTAGAGGCCCCTAGGACCCTTATAAATGCACCCAGATTTTTCTAGAACCTCTCAGGACCCTTCTAAAAGCACCCACACCCTTCTAGAGTTCACCAGGACCCTTCTAAAAGAACCCAGACCCTTCTAGTCCCTCCCCGGATCATTCTAAAAGAACCTAGACCCTTCTAAAACCTCCCAGGAACTTTCTAAAAGCCCCCAGACCCTTCTAGAGCCCCCCCGGACCCATCTAAATGCCTCCAGACCCATCTAGAGCACCCCAGGACCCTTCTAAAATCCCCGAGACCTTCTAGACCCTCCCCGGATCCTTCTAAAAGAACCCAGACCCTTCTAAAACCTCCCAGGACCCTTCTAAAAGCCCCCAGACCCTTCTAGAGCCCCCCAGGACCCTTCTAAAAGCCCCCAGACCCTTCTAGAGCCCCCCAGGTCCCCTCTAAAAGCCTCCAGACCCTTCTAGAGCTCCCCAGGACCATTCTAAAAGCCCCCAGACCCTTCTAGAGCCCCCCAGGACCCTTCTAAAAGCCCCCAGACCCTTCTAGAGCCCCCCAGGACCCCTCTAAAAGCCTCCAGACCCTTCTAGAGCCACCCAAGGACCATTGTAAAAGCCCCCAGACCTTTCTAGAGGCACCCTGGGCCCCTCTTGAGGTCCCCAGACCCTACTAGAGCCCCCCAGGACCCTTCTAAAAGCCCCCAGACACTTCTAGATACCCCCAGGACCCTATAAAATCCCCCAGACCCTTCTTGAGGCACCCAAGGACCCTTTTCAAAGACTCCAGACCCTTTCTAGAGCCCCCCAGGGCCTTCTAAAAGCCCCCAGACCCTTCTAGAGCCCCCCCGGACCCTTCTAAAAGCACCCAGACACTTCTAGATGCCACCAGGGCCCCTCTTAATGACCCCCGTCCCTTCTAGAGCACCCCAGGACCCTTCTAAAAGACCACAGACCCTTCTAGAGCCCCCCAAGACCCTTCTAAAATCACCCAGACCCGTCTAGAGCCCCCCCGGACCCTTCTAAAAGCCCCCAGACCATTCTAGAGACACCCAGGACCCTTCTAAGAGCCCCCAGAACCTTCTAGAGCCGCCCAGGACCCCTCTAAAAGCCCCAAGACCCTTCTAGAGCCCACCAGGACCCATCCAAAAGACCCCAGACCTTCTAAAGCCTCCCAGGACCCTTCTATTAGCACTCAGACCCTTCTAGAGGTCCCCAGGACCCTTCTGAAAGCCCCAGACCCTTCTAGAGGCTCCCAGGACCCTTCTAAAAGTCCTCAGACCATTCTAGAGCCCCCCAGGACCCTTCTAAAAGCCCCCAGACCCTTCTAGAGCCCCCAAGGACCCTTCTAAAAGTCCCCAGACCATTCTAGAGCCCCCCAGGAGCAATCTAATAGCCTCCAGACCATTCTAGACCCCCCCAGGACCCTTCTAAAAGCCCACAGACCCTTCTAATAGCCCCCAGACACTTCTAGAGGCTCCCAGTACCATTCTGAAAGCCCCCAGACCCTTCTAGGGGCAACCAGGACCCTTCTATAAGCCCCCAGACCCTTCTAGAGCCCCCCAGAACCCTTCTAAAAGCCCCCAGACCCTTCTAGAGCCTCCCAGGACCATTCTAAAAGCCCCTAGACCCTTCTAGAGGCCCCCAGGACCCTTCTAAAGGCCCCCAGACCCTTCTAGAGCCCCCCACGACCCATCTAAAATCCCTCAGACCCTTCTAGAGCCCCCCAGGACCCTTCTAATAGCTCCCAGACCCTTCTAGAGCACCCCAGGAGCATTCTAATAGCCCCCAGACCATTCTAGGGGCCCCCAGGACCCTTCTGAAAGCCTAGAAGGGTCTGGGTGCTTTTAGAACGGTCCTGGGGGGCCCTAGAAGGGTCTGAGGGATTTTAGGAGGGTCCTGGGGGGCTCTAGAAGGGTGTGGGGGTTTTTAGAAGGGTCCTGAGGGGCTCTAGAAGGGTCTGGGGGCTTTTAGAAGGATCCGGGGAGGGTCTAGAAGAATCTGGGGGCCATTAGAAGGGTCCTGGGAGGCTCTAGAATGTTCTGGGGGCTTTTAGAATGATCCGGGGAGGGTCTAGAAGGCTCTGGGTGCATTTAGAAGGGTCCTTGGGGGCTCTACAAGGGTCTGGGGACCATTAGAGGGGCCCTGGGGACCTCTAGATGGGTCTGGGGTATTTTAGAAGGGTCCTGGGGTGCTCTAGAAGGGTGTGGGGGCTTTTAGATGGATCCTGGGGGCCTCTAGAAGGGTGTGAGGGCTTTTAGAAGGTTCCTGGTAGGCTCTAGAAGGGTCTGGGGGCTTTTAGAAGAATCCGGGGAGGGTCTAGAAGGGTCTGGGTGCTTTTAGAATTGTCCTGGGGGGCTCTAGAAGGGTCTTGGGGCTTTTAGAAGGGTCCTGGGGTGTGTAGAAGGGTCTGGCAGCATTTAGAAGGGTCCGGGGAGAGCTCTAGAAGGGTCTGGGGTCTTTGAGAATGGTCCTGGGTTGCTCTAGAATGGTCTGGGGGCTTTTAGACGGGTCCTGGGAGGTTCTAGAATGGTCTGGGGGCTTTTAGAAGGATTCAGGGAGGCTCTAGAAGGGTCTGGGGGCTTTTAGACGGGTCCTGGGAGGCTCTAGAAGGGTCTGGGGCCTTTTAGAAGGATTCAGGGAGACTCTAGAAGGGTCTGGGGGCTTTTAGAAGGGTCCTGGGGGGCTCTAGAATGGTCTGGGGGCTTTTAGAAGGATTCAGGGAGGCTCTAGAAGGGTCTGGGGGCTTTTAGACGGGTCCTGGGGGGATCTAGAAGGGTCTGGGTGCTTTTAGAAGGCTCCTGGGTGGCTCTAGAAGGGTCTGGGGGCTTTTAGAAGGGTTCTGGGGGGCTCTGGAAGGGTCTGGGTGCTTTTATAAGGGTCCTGGGGGGCTCTAGAAGGGTCTGAGGGCTATTAGAAGGGTCCTGGGGGGCTCTAGAAGGGTCTGGGGACCTTTAGAGGGGCCCTAAGTGCCTCTAGGAGCGTCTGGGGGCTTTTAGAAGGATCCTGGGTGGCTATAGAAGGGTCTGGGGGTTTTAGAAGGGTCCTCGGGGCCTCTAGAAGGGTCTGGGGGCTTTTAGAATGGTCCTGGGTGGCTCTAGAAGGGTCTGGGGGCTTTTAGAAGGGTCCTGGGGTCCTCTAGAAGGGTCTGGGGGCTTTTAAAAGGGTCCTGGGTGGATCTAGAAGGGTCTGGGGGCTTTTACAATGGTCCGGGCGAGCTCTAGAAGGGTGCGGGGGCTTTTAGAAGGGTCCTGGGGGCCTCTAGAAGGGTCTGAGGGCTATTAGAAGGGTCCTGCGGGGCTCTAGAAGGGTCTGGGGGCTTTTAGAAGCGTCCTGGGAAGATCTAGAAGGATCTGGGGGCTTTTAGATGAGTCCTGGGGTATTTTAGTAGGGTCTGGGTACTGTTAGAAGGGTCCTGGGGGGCTCTAGAAGTGTCTGGGTGCTTTTAGAAGGGTCCTGGGTGACTCTAGAATGGTCTGGGTGCTTTTAGAAGGGTCCTGGGTGGCTCTAGAAGGGTCTTGTGGTTTTTAGAAGGGAGCTGGGGGCCTCTAGATAGGTCTTGGGGCTTTTATAAGGGTCCTGGGGGGCTCTAGAACGGTCAGGCGGCTTTTAGAAGTGTCCTGGGGGGCTCTAGATGTGTCTGGGGGCTTTTAGAAGGGTCCTGGGGGGCTCTAGAACTGTCTGGGTTCCTTAAGAGGGGCCCTGGGTGCCTCTAGAAGGGTCTGGGGGCTTTTAGAATTGTCCTGGGGGGCTCTAGAAGGGTCTTGGGGCTTTTAGAAGGGTCCTGGGGTCTGTAGAAGGGTCTGGGTGCATTTAGAAGGGTCCGGGGGGAGCTCTAGAAGGGTCTGGGGTCTTTGAGAATGGTCCTGGGTTGCTCTAGAATGGTCTGGGGGCTTTTAGACGGGTCCTGGGAGGTTCTAGAATGGTCTGGGGGCTTTTAGAAGGATTCAGGGAGGCTCTAGAAGGGTCTGGGTGCTTTTAGACGGGTCCTGGGAGGCTCTAGAAGGGTCTGGGGCCTTTTAGAAGGATTCAGGGAGGCTCTAGAAGGGTCTGGGGGCTTTTAGAAGGGTCCTGGAGGGCTCTAGAATGGTCTGGGGACTTTTAGAAGGATTCAGGGAGGCTCTAGAAGGGTCTGGGGGCTTTTAGATGGGTCCTGGGGGGCTCTAGAAGGGTCTGGGTGCTTTCAGAAGGGTCCTGGGTGGCTCTAGAAGGGTCTGGGGGCTTTTAGAAGGGTCCTGGGGGGCTCTTGAAGGGTCTGGGGGCTTTTAGAAAGGTCCTGGGCGCCTCTAGAAGGGTCTGGGTGCTTTTAGAAGGGTCCTGGGTGCCTGTAGAAGGGTCTGGGGGCTTTTAGAAGGGTCCTGGGAGGATCTAGAAGGGTCTGGGGGCTTTTAGAAGGGACCGGGGGGGCTCTAGAAGAGTGTGGGTGCTTTTAGAAGGGTCCTGGGGGCCTCTAGAAGGCTCTGGGTGCTTTTAGAAGAGTCCTGGGGGCTTCTAGAAGGGTCTGAGGAGTTTTAGAAGGGTCCTGGGAAGATCTAGAATGGTCTGGGGGCTTTTAGAAGGGTCCTGGGTGGCTCTAGAAGGGACTGGGTAATTTTAGAAGGGTCCCTCGTGACTCTAGAAGGGTCTGGGCTATTTTAGAAGGGTCCTCGGGTGCTCTAGAATGGTCTGGGTGCTTTTAGAAGGGTCCTGGGTGACTCTAGAAAGGTGTGGGAGCTTTTAGAAGAGTCCTGGGGGGCTGCAGAAGGGTCTGGGGGCTTTTAGAATGGTCCTGGGGAGCTCTAGAAGGGTCTGGGGGCTTTTAGATGGGTCCTGGGGGGTTTTAGAAGGGTCTGGGGGCTTTTAGAACTGTCCTGGGAGGCTCTGGAAGGGTCTGGGGGCTTTTATAAGGGTCCTGGGTGACTCTAGAAGGGTCTGGGGGCTTTTAGAAGGGTCCTGGGTGGCTCTAGAAGGGACCTGGGGCTTTTAGAAGGGTCCTGGGGGCCTCTAGAAGGGTCTGAGGGCTTTTAGAAGGGTCCTGGGAGGCTCTAGAAGGGTCTGGGATCTTTTAGAAATATCCTGGGGGGCACTAGAAGGGTCGGGGGCTTGTAGAAGGGTCCCTGGGGGCTCTAGAAGGGTCTGGGTTATTTTAGAAGGGTTCTGGGGGGCTCTAGAAGTATCTGGGGGCTTTTAGAAAGTTTCTTGGGGGGCTCTAGTAGGGTCTGGTGTCTTTCAGAAGGGTCCTGGGGTGCTCTAGAAGGGTCTGGGTTCTTTTAGAAGGGTCCTGGGGGGCTCTAAAAGGGTCTGGGGTCTTTTAGAAGGGTCCTGGAGGGCTCTAGAAGGGTCTGGGGTCTTTGAGAAGGGTCCTGGGGGGCTCTAGAAGGGTCTGGGGGCTTTTTGAAGGGTCCTGGGTACATCTAGAAGAGTCTGGTGCCTTTTAGAAGGGTCCTGTGAGGCTCTAGAAGGGTCTGGAGGCTTTTAGAATGATCCGTTGAGAGTCTAGAAGGGTCTGGGTGTTTTTTGATGGGTCCTGGGGGTATCTAGAAGGGTCTGAGGGCTATTAGAAGGGTCCTGGGGGACTCTAGAAGGGTCTGGGGACCTTTAGAGGGGCCCTAAGTGCCTCTAGGAGCGTCTGGGGGCTTTTAGAAGGATGCTGGGTGGCTATAGAAGGGTCTGGGGGCTTTTAGAAGGGTCCTGGGGGCCTCTAGAAGGGTCTGGGGGCTTTTAGAATGGTCCTGTGGGGCTCTAGAAGGGTCTGGGTGCTTTTAGAAGGGTCCTGGGGGCCTCTAGAAGGGTCTGGGGGCTTTTAAAAGGGTCCTGGGTGGATCTAGAAGGGTCTGGGGGCTTTTACAATGGTCCGGGGGAGCTCTAGAAGGGTGCGGGGGCTTTTAGAAGGGTCCTGGGGGCCTCTAGAAGGGTCTGAGGGCTATTAGAAGGGTCCTGCGGGGCTCTAGAAGGGTCTGGGGGCTTTTAGAATCGTCCTGGGAAGATCTAGAAGGGTCTGGGGGCTTTTAGAT
>JAUNZM010000013.1:5617500-5743948 GCA_033459285.1 Clamator glandarius | reverse complement strand
TTTCTTTTCCTAGACCTACGAAAGGTATAACAACTCCAGTTCTGGTGAAAATCTTCCTTCCAAAACATCCTTCTGAAGGGCGTTTCAATGCGTGTCTGTCCCGTGTGCAAGTGTCTGCTTGTGTCTGTCTGTCCAGAGCCAAACAAACGCACAACGCGCCTATCAGCTGGTATCAGGGTCTTACTGGTGCCCGCTCTCGTCTCCTCGCCCGCGGACGCCCCGCAGAGCCAGGAGCTCCCGCGGGGACGGAGCCGGCACCCTAAAACGTTTGCGGGCGCTGTCGTGGCGCGGCGGAGGTTAGCCAGACCGGGGAGCGGAGCCGGCCCGGCCGGGGGTTGAAGCGCTCCCCTAAGCCTGTTAGGGACACACTCTCATGTCCTGAAATGTGCAAGCAGATAATTGTCGGCGCTCTAGCTTTGTGTGAGGAGGCCAGGGTGTAAAAGGCTTTTAATGACTGCAGCTGCTGGCTGCGAACTGTCAATGGGATCGGCTAACGCCGAGCCCGGACGCACCGGGCGCCGAGCCGGTAGCGCGCAGGGAGCGCGGGGCGGCGCGGTGCCGGCAGCACCGGGAGCTCGGCGGAGGACGGGGCCGGGCACGGGCTGTCCCCTCGGCTGAGAAAATCCTTTCCAGATAATGTAAGTTTCTTACGGGAGGGCGGGGGAGCCCCTCGGGGGTGCGCTGCTGCCCCCCTTCCCCGCTCGGGGGGCCGGGGGGCCGGGGCGGTGGCAGGCGCAGTTCCCCCCCAATCCCGCTGCCGAGAGCATCTTCTCCAGGCTGGGGAGCCTGCCCTTCGCTCCTGGTCAGGCTTTCATCATCCCACATGATGCATTGTTTTAGCTGCAAGGATGACATGCGGCTCGGCGGGGCAGTGGAGCAGCTTCCCCCCCTCCCAGAAAAAAACCCCAAAACCACCCTCCCAGTAAATAAATCGCGACAAGCCTGGGCTCTCTTCTGCGCCCTGCGAAGTTGTGTGCGGGCGTGTCTGTCTGTGTGTGTCGGGCTGCCAGCCTACAGGACTTTTCCGGGGAGAGGAAGGGAAGCGGAGAGGGAAGCTCCTTTATTCCACTGCTTGTTTTGATGGTCGTTCCCAGGAGGCTGCGATTTTCTGCTGCCTAGTTAGTGCCCCTTAATCCTGACTCGGGAGCGACTCAGTCGGCGCTTGCAAGGGCTGATTATTTTTTTATCGGGGGAGGCAGAGGTTCAGAAGGGGCTGGGGGGTGGCGGTCGAGGTCTCGGAGAGCGGAAAGCGCAGCCCCTCGGCCGTGGCGAGGGGGATAGTGAGGGGGGAGAGAGGCAGAGCCCGGGGCAGGTAAAGAAGAACCCATCGCGTTGGTCTTGTTTTATTATTATTATTACGATTTAATTGAATTTTTGTCAGCGTTCATTGGCAGGCGCTGATAATTTTGCACTAATGCTGTCTTTACTAACACATCTATCCCCGTCCTTCCTCCCCTCGTTCTTTCTCTTTCTTCCTCTGACTTTCTTTTTAGTCACGATTTCCCGAGATAAATGAATGATAGGTGTGTGAGATGTGGCCCGTTCGGCTCTCGTAACACGGTCCCGTTGATGCCGTCTATGCCGTGCCGGTCGTGCTAGAGAAACAAGTGGGCGAGCGATTTTTTTGAACGTCTGGATTGGTTTAAGAAGCAGAGGGGGTATTTTATTACTGGTCCAAAACAGTGCTCCAGCTTACAAGTTAAACTTTTCGAGACTACTCTCCTCCCCCCTGACTTTCTTTGGCTTATACACAGAGGCTAGAGGAGGAAAATCCGAGCTGGCTTGATTGTTTTGGGTTTTTTTGGCTTTGTGGTGGTGTTGGGGTTTTTTTTTTTGTTGGATTTTTTGTTTGTTTTTTTGGGTTTTTTTTAAAGTAGGGAGAAAAGGGGAGCAGCTCGGCTCCGCGGCGAGGTGCTGGCTCGGAAAGCAGCGAACTTTCCCGAGGAGGCGAGAGAGCCTGAGCTGCTTCCCCGCATCCCCCTGGATGTGCCGGCAGCTCTCTCCAGCAGAAAGTTACCTGCTCTGCAGCAGCCGTGCAGTCGCTTGCTCCTGAATTAAACACAACTCTTAATGATGTAGCATTATCAACAAGGGACACTTGATTGACTGATCTAGGTATGATATATGTGCTGGGCGTCTAAATTAAATATTAAGTGAAATACTTAGCTCTAATTAGAAATCGTAACCTAGCAATGAAAACTTGAAGAAACAAATTGCGGGGGGAGGAGGGGACAGTCTTTAAACGCGGCAGAGAGGAAAGTAGCGGTGATGTGTACTGAGGCTGACATATTAGCAACAAGCAGCAACTCCGAAATGATTGACGTATCATTAAAGCTATCAAGCTGACTTTAATAATTCTTCAAGAAAAAAAAAAAAAAGGAAAGGAAAGGAAAAACGCGAGGAACCTCGCAGACAAGTTATCTATTTTTTCAGCGCATTAAGCCCGGGAGAGGCATAATTAGACCGGGGGAAAACGAAGGAAGGTGGAGGGGAAATCTGTCGGTGAATTTAACAAACAAATGCCCGAAAAGCAGCCACCATCCTGCTCTTGGGCGTCTCTGGGAGATAGAGTTGTCGGAGCTAGATGCCTTCTCCCCCGAGCGTGCCTTCCCGAGGTAAACAAGCACACAGTTGCCTCAACTTTCTCCTTTAGTACAAAGTTCCTGGTGCGACGGAAAATCTGAATATTTTATCAGTCTCTTGTAGTGACCCTCATTAGGTGGGCATCCTGCTAAGGCCCTGGCGTTACAAGAAAGCTGCCCAATCAGAGCATTTGCACGCCTTGTTAGCGATAGTTAATGAAGCTTCCCCATGCACTCAAAGAAAGGCCCCCTCGATGTAGATTTACCTTATGTCAACTCGTTACTTCTAATGAATCGCATCAAAATTCTTCCCTGAATGGGGCCGCGGCGCCCGGACCGGGCTCCCCTCCCCGCCCGGAGGAGCCCACCCCTGCCACCGCCGGCACTTGAGCGGAGCATCCGACACCGAGGTGACCGGTTTGGCGGCGGGGAGGGGGACACGGGGCCGAGGGAGGGGACGCGGCGTGCGGGCACGGCGGGAGGGGGGCGCAGCCCAGCCCCGGCTCCCGGCGAGGGCAGCGGCCGCGGAGGCTTCGCCGCTGGCAGGTAGACGTTCGCTCTTCGCCTCTAATTTCCAGGCTTACCCCCAACCCCCAACTCTCCCCCACCCCCCCAAGCTCCCCATGTCCCTCCGGGCTAGCATTTTAAAATCAATTAGTATTTTCAATTCTTGAGGTGAATTATTCAAACAAATGTTTGGGAGACCCTGAGGGAGAATTTGGCCGTGACAAAAGGTTTGATTAGCTTTATTTCCCCCCAAAAGCAACAAAGGCGCAGGGCTGCGAGAACAATCCGCTACATCAGGGCATGTTCAATTAAATGAAAGTCATTAGCTTCGCCGTGAAAGCACTACCTTTAAAATCAGATGGGGAGGGTGGGAAGGGGTGTGTGTGCTCTGATAATTGTGGCAGTAGGATTTAACAACCCCCTCCCCCTATACACACAAAGCCCTCCAAAAAGAAGAAGGAGAGAGAGAGAGAGAAAAAAAAAAAAAGCCAAACCCAACACTTCACCCTTTGGAAATTTGTGCTCAGTCTAAACAATAGGAAGCCCATAATGCAGATTATAACACTCACTGACTCGAATCCATTATCTGCCCTCCACACTGTCTATATATTGATTTCCATATACTTTCTATTGCTCTCAATGACTGAGCAAAGCTCCAGTTAAGAGCCCGCGACACATTGGAGCGCTGCTTGAACTACATCTCACCATTACAAGCCGGAGCAGGTTGTAAACACGAAATGCTCCCACTTTCCCAGTGTAGTTGTGAACAAGCACGCGACACCCCCCACACCCTCCCACCCCTCAAGAAACCGGCGGCTGGGTAAAGCCGGGGCGCTGCCCCGGAGCCCCTCACCAGCCGCGGGGATCCCGTTTATTCCCCCCTCCCGTGGAAAGGCGTGTAGATGAGCACACCCATGTCCGAGGGAGAAATCGTGGGGCCGGTGCCCAGTGCGCCCCCGTCCCGAGAGCGCCGGAACGGCCGGAGGGGAAAGGGGTCTCGGTGCCCCGTGTCCGTCGGGGCGCGGAGCCAGCAGAGCCGGGAGGGCAGAGCCGAGCTCCCCACTCTGCCTGCAGCCCCTCTCCCCAAGCCCTGAGCGCTTCATGAGGGATGACGGTAGTTTCTTTAACAGTGAGACCCAGCAGAGCAGAACTTTTTCAAGGCAGGATCCTCTGGACGGTAAGTTTGATATTTGGATTAAGATCACTTCTTCACGGGCTTTTGCAGTGTGTGTGTGTGTGAGAGAGAGACAGAGCGATGGGAGGGGGGGAGCTCAGCCGAAAATGGCCTTAAAAGAGAGAAGAAACCACCGAGGGCACGACCTGATTTTTTTTTTTTTTTTTGAAGTGCTGTTGAAGGGAGGTGCGGATACCAAATAATCCACTCGGAACCTGCAAAGATCGTGAATATCCGGGACAGCCTCTTAAATGGTCACCTCCTCCCCCTCCTCTCCCCGCCGCACCTTCCTTTACTTTAATGAAGATTGTTAATTTGTTTCGAGGCAATACGCTGGGCTGATAAGTCGTCCCCAGCTAATATGTTAAAGTTTAAATACCAGCAGGTGCAAATTCGCTCCACTTAAGGCTATAAAAATAACGCCGAAATTCAAGAGCACAATAAGTTGGCCCTTGTATTGTGATTTATGAAAGGGAAATTGCGCTATACATAGCCAACTATTTACCCCCCCCCCAAAAAAAAACCCAAAACCCAACCCCCAAAGCCCTGAAAGTGCTAAATTCTTCTTAATGATGCCGAAGGTGAAGTTGTTTCATATTGGACAAAATGGGCATTATTCTTTATCATGTAAATCACCCTTCACTTGACCTCCGGTTAGAGGATAATGTTCATTCTTGGTTCACTCTAAAACTTATTTAAATCAGAGAGCTGAAGAATCATTTCACAAAATCCGGTTAATAAAGTGAAGAGGACCAAGGGATCTTCGTTCAAAAACACATGGGTTAGGAACGTGTACTTGAAAAAAAAAAAAGTTTTTTTTTTTTTTTAAACTCTAGGATTAGGAGCTTTTTCTTTAATAAAGTTATGCTCCCTGGATTTCCAGAGTAACGTGTATGTAATTTCGGATAACAAGATTAAAAGAAAGGAAAATATATGAATCAAAGGAGGAATAGATACACAAAAGATCTCCAAGTAACAATTACTCCAATACATATTTTAAAATTGGAAAAGAAATGAAAAGGTATTTATCAGTTGGATAAAACAGAAATGAATGTTTGATAAAGAAGATGCAGTTCGCGGTACTATTTCATTTGATAAATATACAGGATGTCTTATTTTGACACAAAATGAAAGCGTTACTGCAGATACAGAGACATAGATATACACGAAGACAGCTGTATACATTCATTTATAAATTAGTGGGTGCACGTGGAAGGAAATCTGAGCGTCTCCACTTTACAAAGCAAAGCTGAAAAATATCCCATAGGTGATGAGCTGGGCTGAGGTGGGTTTAATAGTGAAGTACTAGAGATTATTGGAAATCAAATAAAAATTCGACACGCACTGACCCATTAGAGGATTTAGCGATGAGGAGGGAGAGATTTTCCAGAGCTTTTGTCGCTAATGTTTCAATGCTAGGCTCTAACTTTAAGAAAAGTGTCGGTCGAATAACAAATTGAGGGCATGAAAGGCCACGGAGAGAAAGCAAGCAAGGATGCTCTTGACTTCTTAGCAGTTGCTTAGAAAGGATCTCGAGCTTAATGTGGGGACTCAATCAGCGGAGAGCACAAAGCTGGGGAGAGGGGGAGAGGAAAGTTGGGCTCAGCACGTGCACTTTGGTCAAGTCGCTCGAGCGAGCAGCGGAGGGGGATCTGCGGGAGCACCCCCCGCCCCGCTCCCGGCACGGGGGCTCTGTTCGACGGGGGCCCTTCTCGCAGCCTCTGCGGGAGAGGAGGGACAGGGGTGGGGGATGCTCCGGGCTGCCCCGCCGAGGTGGATAACCGGGCAGGGCAGAATCTGCCCCTTTCCCGCAGCACCGGCGGGAGGTTTTGTGAAAACACGCGGTTATCAAACTCGGTCTTTCCCTGAGGAACAGGCGATTTAAAAACCCGGCTGTAAAGATTTTTAACAGCTTAGCGAATATCACAGATAAGGGAAATCTGGAAGATGCTCCCAGGACATCACAACTTAATGGGCTTCTTCAGTGGCAGAGGGAGCTCCATTCCGATCCCTGTGCGTGTTACACTGCAAACAGGATTCGATATATACTCTATTTAATCTTGCTCTGTGACAGAGCTGTTTAAGTGTATACCATGCCTACATTCTTTGTATCGAGACCAAAAGGATGCATTGTTGAAAGAAAACTATTCAAAATCTTTCATCTGATAGAAAAGATCCAGCAACTGTGAGGCAGCTACAGCACAATGGTTCTGTCTACATAATAGGTATCTCGTAAAAATACAGCGTGTCATTGCAACAAAAAGTTAAAAGTCTTAAATGTATCCATCTTATATATTGCATGAAGTCAATAATATTCTAACCTTGCCTGCACCCCGCCATTAAATGGTACACGGCACTTTAAAATCGAGGGCATTGTGATTGAAATCCCAGTCTCTAGCAGAGAAAGGGGGGAGCAAGGTAAGTTAAGCGAGGACCATTACGGATGTAATGACCTCAGGGTAAATATTCATTAGGAAGAGAAGATTCCTCTTCTAATACTCAGCCTGTTTTCTTTGGAATGCAATATCACGGAGCCTAATGTAGTAGCAAGAGCCAAGGTTTAAAAGAAGATTATTGCCAAGTGTGTTAGGTGGAGTTTTTGTTGGGGTTTTGTGTTAGTTTTTCACCCCAGACACTTTTCTCAAGTGGGACGCAAATGCCAAGAAGAGGGTTTCTGTTCAAAAGTCACCTTTCCTACATTATTCGGACGGCTAGAGAAGCTTG
Source organism: Clamator glandarius (assembly GCA_033459285.1). Classification (NCBI taxonomy): domain Eukaryota; kingdom Metazoa; phylum Chordata; class Aves; order Cuculiformes; family Cuculidae; genus Clamator; species Clamator glandarius. Next base: position 5,736,961 of record JAUNZM010000013.1, on the reverse strand, counting down.
TTCCTTGCTTAGCCCCTGGTAGGGGAAAGCAGAGAGCATTTAAGCAGAGCAGTTAGCAGCCCTGCCTCTCTCTTTTCCCTCGGTAGGTGCACTTAGCCGGCGGAAAGGGAGGCTGCACACAACCCCGGGGACAGAACTCCTCCTGAACTGCACTTCTCTTTCTCAAGAACAGTAGCTCCGACCTCCAAACCAGCTGAAACCGGCGCCTTAAAGTAGCTGCGAACAGCGGTCCCGTGTCTTAACAGGGTCACGTAGGAGATTCGAGCTTTTTAATTTCCAGACACGAGGAATTACTCCCTGGGAGCCTGGTATTTTATTTGTTTGTTTGTTTGTTTGTTTGTTTTAAACCAAGACATTAAAAAGGCAGCTGGGTACACTTGAAAAGATAAGTGGGGAGGTGGAGGGAGAGGCCGAGCCGGGGCACATCTGGCTGCGGGAGACCTGGTCCCTCTGCTGTCCCCGGCCCGCATCCTCGCCCTGCGTGGCAGCCAACGGGCGTGTCGCCTGGTGTGACCTTCAGGGAGCACATTTCAGCTGCTAAACATCGAGAAAAGTGCTTCCCTCGCTCGCAGGCGCCATATTAATGCCGGGAGCTGCGGCTGGGGCGGGGGAGGGAGGTTTCGCAGTTGATCTAGTTTTACGCAGTTGTTAATTCAGACTGGGCGAGCTCTCGACGGCTCCATGAGAGCAGAAGGTATCCCGAGATTCTTTCCTCCACCTCCCCCCCCACCCCCATTTCCACTTCCCCCGAGGGGATACACTTTGTAATATTGATCCCTGCTCTGAGACGCTACAGAGCACCCTTCCCCTCCTCACAAGGTGGGGATCCTCGAGGACACGGGGGCCCGGCCCAGAGCCCCGAAGTTCACTTTGCCTGAGTCCCGGGCACCCCAAGGCAGCGCCTGAGACTGCTCACCTTTCCCCATCCTACTACTTGCCCAGGAGGGAGTGGGAAGACGCCCCAATCTCTCTTCCTCTGCGCATCACCCTCCACCCCCCCGTTTGTGCTGAGGAGGCTGCGAGCAGCAAAGTGAGACACCCCCCCCCAATCTTCTCCCCGTGCAAAATGATTTCCCAAACAGTGGGTCTGCACTCTGCTTAGCTCCCCCAACTCTCACTGAGTCCTGCTGCTTAGTCAACGGTGCCGGTTTAGTGGTTTTTTTTTTTTTTTTGTCCCCTCCCCCCTTCAGGTTTTTATATAATGTGAAAAATAAAACAAAACCAAATCCACAACCAAACATTTACAGATAGGCCGAAGAGGACGAGGCAACACCACTATGGCTGCAGAGACACAGAGAAGTCGGACAGAGCCGCTCCTTCCCGGGGCCGCGGGGCCAGGGCCGTCCTAAAGGTTCAAGTCCCCCTCAGGATTTCGGAACAAAGGCAGCCCAACCCAGCTCCGCCACGCACAAATCTCCATTGTAATCCTAAGCTTTTCCTTTTCCCACCACCACCCCCTTTGCCCTGTTTTCCAGCCTGCGGATCCTGAAGGTCAGGTGGAGAGGTCATGGCTCTCCATCCCCTATAAATAGATTTTGATATTTAGACAGCTATTGCTACTCAATATTAACTTACAGGATAATGGCGAGAGATACCGTATGCGCTGAACCTGTTATTCACGAGTGAGCAGCAGCTGTCGAATACAATTCTCGTCTTTTCGCCCTGTTTGGCTATAGCGCAAATCAATAGGGCAAAGGACGTCTTGAGGCTGGGGTGGGGACGGTGAGCAGGATGGCTCTGCGGGGACACAGTTGCTAGTGCAGTGTAGGAACTGTACAAAGGCTTCAGAGAGCTGAAGTCAAGAGCCAGCTGGGCACAGACCAGCTCCGGGCGAGTGCAGGACCAAGTCAGGAGCAGCCGGCCGAAAGCTTCCAGCGTCAGGTTTATCCTAGGGTTTCTGACGTTTCTCTTTAAAAAAACGATGACTGCTGTTGAGGTGGAAACGTCTCCCCTCCGCACACATCCACAGCCCGATTTCCCCTAATTCTGATTTCTAAAATCGTGCGTTCCAGATAGATCCGAGCCTCTTGTTTACAAGAGCACTCAAGGGAAGGCAAAGTCTTCAGCTCTGGGTAGCATTTTGAGGGAGGACCAGGAATTCTTGTTTCCATTTCATAGAGCATCCTCTTTTCTGCCTGACCTAAAATCCTCTTCTGCCACCTGCAAGGCAGTAAAGCTTTTACACTGCCCACATATCTTGGGTGCCAACACTTTTCCTGGCGGTGCCATTAAACTGAAATTCACGGCCGGGACTCCGGTTGAGCCTTTGGAGCGAAGATAGGACCCGGCCAGCGCTGGAGGCCCCTCTGTGCGCGACCTCCGGCTGAAAGCACCACTTCTTCCTCGGTTTTTTTAGCTCACGCGTGGGTCTTGAGCCTTCTGCAAAGCAGAAACCCCGTGTCACCGGCGAGACCGCAGCTCTAGAAACTAGTTTTAGTCAAGATCTTTTGTAGCAGGACAGGCAAACACGCACAAGTTTTCATCCACTCACCTGTACACAGGTGGGTCACGAAGGGGGGTGGGGGGGGCGTCGATTATTGCTTGTGTGTGAGTTTTGTGACTAGAAGAGGTAGCCTGGGGAAAGGGAAGGAGGAGAGAGGCCCCGGACGGTTTAATTCAATCAATAAATTGAAAGAGTTGTCGAGATTTGATTCTCCCCCTTAGCTCTTTTTACTCGCTTTTTAAGGTTCATGTGTAACATCTGGTAGTTGTGCGTGTGTGTTTCAGGGGGTGGTGCGGTTCGCATTTTAAGAAAAGGGATTATTACGAAGGTAGTGACACAAAGGAGAGAGTTTTCAGACGCTGCGTCTCCCTAGAGCCATGAGGTTTTACACCAAGCCCAAAGCAGCAGTGAAACAAACTTTCTGCCAGAAGTTTCCTGGCTCTCATAAGGGACGAGCCCGTCCTGCCGGGGACCCCGAGCTTTTCTCCCAGCTCCCAACATCCCTCGCCAGGGCTCAGCTGCTCTCCTCCGGGGCGACCCGAGGCGACGGTGAGCTCCCTTTCCCCCTGGAAAGAAGCAGGAGTGCTTGTGCCAAGAGCCAGACCGAAGGGACAGACGGGACTTTTCTGGGTGGTTTCTTGGCTCGACAGGGAAGGAAGGTGCCATCTACCTTTCCCCCACCCCACCTGCGCCCGGCGCTTCTCCCTAGGGTGCCGGGAGGCTGCAGAGCGAGGACCATGCTCTCCCTACATCTCGGGGCTCTCTTTGACCTGCTCTGCTGCGTACGGCGAGCTGCTAGGGAAGTTGTCCTCGTAAGGGAAATCTAGAGCTTTTATGAGGTGCGGTCCCTATACATTTTTAACTACAGTGATTACTAAATTAATAGCAGGCCCTAAGACAGATGTCAAAACGTCTTGAAAATGTTTATCTGTGAATAATTGAGAAGGTGCTAAGACGCATTATCTGATTGTGTAATGAAATATGCATGAGGAACAGCTGTTTGCGATAGTCACCTCCCGTTGTTTCATTAGCCTGGAGCCTCCTCTTTAAAGCCGCGCGTCCCCGAGGTTGCCCGGCCGAGCCGCGCCCGCAGGAGCCGCCGTGGGGACCGGGCAGCCCGGAGTTGTCCCCAGGCCGGGCCGAGGGCTCTCGCTCTGCTCTTTCTCACTGGTGGTTTGCTCCGAGGGCGGGTCCGAAGATGCCTTGCCGGGAAACCTCAAGCTGAAGAGGGTGCCCCGGGAGGAAGGATCCTAGATGTCCGCTTATAGAAGGGCGGCAAACAGCCATTTATTAAGATTTCATGCCAAACAGCAACAGCCTCCTCGATTGCTCAGTGTTGACATAAACTTCCAGACGTCGAGCATATGCTGTTGCGCAGCGTTGTTTATGTGCGGTACCAGATGTTGCTTTGCATCCTATTGTCTGGAGACAATGTTTAGTTCAGGTTAAAATATCTTTACTTAAACCGCTCAGTTGGCCATTGTGTGAGCATTAGTGAAGTGTCAGGGAGAGGGAATGGGAAGTCCGGGGAGGTTAGCGCTCCGAGCGTGGTCAGGAGGTCCCTGGTTCACGGTGGGGTTACAGGCACCACTGTCATCTTTTGTTTTCCCTCCTCAGAGAACCCTTGTCCTTCCTCTAAAAGGATGTGCCCCGCTCTTTTTCCCCTCGGAGCTTTCTCCGCCGGTTCCATGAAACGGCCCGATGTTTGTTTTTTCTAGTTCCCCTAAATCGCCCGAAAGAGGAAAGGAAAACGCGTTTCTGCGTCACCGCCGCCTCGGGCCGGAGCGCGCGACGCTGGCGCCGCGGGGAAATCGATTCCCTCACCGCGCAGGTTACCCTCAAAACACCCGCAGCCCCCGCTGAGCCCCCCAGGGAAGGCCCCCCCAGCCCCCGGCTGCACCCCAGCAGGGCAAAACCCTCCGGTGGCAGCAACTCTCCCGGAGCCCTTTCTTCCCTTTAACCCCGCAGCCTGGGTCAGGCTGACCTGTGGCAAGAGTTTTGCTCCGGGAGAGAGCAGGAGGAGGGGGGAGAAAAGTATAGACTTTAATCGGATTTCTCCCCAAACACTTGTGGTATGTTGTTGTTATGCATCTATATGGAGATCATTATTTATAAATGAGCGAGTACAATCAGTCGCAAAGACTTTAAGAGCCCCGGATTTGTGTCATTAAGTTGAGAGGGCGGGGTAAAGTGACTTAGCGGGGGGACGGGACGCGGGACGGGGGTGCTGGTGGCGAGCGGGAGGTCACCTGCCGTGCCGCTTTCCCCTGGGGGCCGCCTGGTCGCTCCAGGCGACCCGTGATTTTGGGGAGCCGGGGGAGCCCTCAGCGCCCGCTCTCTCCGGCTCCGCTCTCTCCCACCGCTTGCCACAGCACAGGCGTAGTTTTTCCTCTCGACTGGATGCTCCGCTAAGAGTGGAGGCGAGGCGAGAACGTTTTATAGGTCGAGATAAACTCTCCCCGCTTCCTGGCATTTGCGGAGCCGCTTCGGGATGCAGTTAGCATCGCCCCTGATGTCCGAATTCAGCCACCTTGTGTATCTCAGCACTGAAAGCACCTGCGTCACCTAGATGCATTCGCGTTATTTCTGTTATTTCTAGCTTTTTTTTTTTTTTTTTTTTTCTTTTTTCTCTTGTACACAATCCCTTATGTCTTTTATTATAATCCTACACATCACAGTTAATCTGTGATGATACTGCTTCGGAGGGACCTGTTGCACGCGGTGGTGGTAATTTGTAACCTTGGTAACAGTTTTAGATAACGATTATAACAATGATGTCAACTGTTTTTATTCACCAAACCGTAAATGGGGTCTCAATATTATTACGCCTGTAGAGGACAGAGTTTAAGAAACAGTTAGGATGTTCCACTTTACTTATTACAATGTGACCTATCACTTTTTAGCTTGTCCATAGTAAACACGATCATGGTTCTAAGTAGTATAAAGATTTTCAGACTGCTGAGGACACTGTAAACTTTAATTTTCTGAATGAGAGGGATATTACTGTGAATTAGGGTTGTCAGGATCCAAGTACCCTTACCAAGAACATTTTAGTCTTCCAGAGAAATATTTCAGAATAAGTACTACGTAGAAACCCTAATGATTAATGCTAACGCTGACTACCATTAGCCTTCTGCACAAGCTCTCCCCTCTATTAAAGCTTACAGAAAATGCTCGAAAGCTGAAAGCTAAATTAAATGTAATTGCTTTTATTTACCTATTGCTTTTATATCATTAAAATATTTTTAGTTACATTTATTGAACAGCATCCACTTCGATTATTACCTGCCATATCTATTAATCCATTTTTCTGTATTAACTACACCGTTAGCTATTAAAATATGTACACACACATATTTGTTATATATTATCTTTGCAAAGATACATTTCAGTTCTCATTAACAAAAAAGTCTTGTAGAAAATTCTATGAAGCGTGTTTTTCATGCATACTTATTAACAATCACAATTGTCAAGAATTAGATATGCACAGATTGCAAATGGAAAGGAAATGTTAGATGCAAAATGAAATATACAGTAGAACTGAAGCATAACTATTTTTCCTCCTTAAAATAAAAAATTTACAGCATGAAAAACTGAGCTATTAAGCTTACTTAAAAGATGGCTTTGTTGGTTTAATTATACTGTAGTTATTTTATAAATATGTTTCAAAGGAAGCTTGCCATATTGAATGTCAATGAAGCCTGTAAAGAAAAGACTTACAAAAGCTAATGCATACCAAATACCAAATTTTAGTCATTAACATTCCTATTTATTACAAACTAAAGGAACCTATTAACAGACAAGAATTTCTGTTTAGCTAGCATTACAATGTTTAGCCATTAAAATAAAAAAGGACAAAAAATGATCCCCTGCCACTTAGAACTATATGTTCACTTTACTTAGAAAGACACATATAGCAAAACCCCCTGATAACAGAAACTATGATTCTTCGTTATTACTGACTGTGTCAAACCAAACGCCGTACTGCTTTGTTCAGGAAAAAAATCTGCTTTTTCCAAAGGACAAGATCTCTTTGATTAAGAGCTCAAGATATTTTGCACATACCTTAAGAGCTGCATTTGAGGGACTTTTGGATATGGGGAAGCATAGGCTGGCTGAGGGCTGGTGCAGGCCTACGGGGTCAAGCCTGAAGACTGCAGGGCCCAATCTAACATCAGTGGGAAATTCTTTATCACATTCAGTACTTTAGATAAAGTTATGGAGTGTGGATAGCAGCTTTCATGCTTAGGTTAGAGGAGGGAAGGGCTAAACCATTCATTAGGTTAGGCAAGCTGCTAACCAGAGGTTTCTTTTCAGGTGCTTGCCACAAAATCAGCATATTTATTCATGTGCTGCCTGTTTGTTCAAGAATTGCTTTAAAACCTCTCTGCCAAGCATTTCCGCTTTTCAAATATCTGTTAAGAAACTACATTTTTGGGTTTTTTTAAGACAAGTGGTACGTATGTTATACACCTCAGTGTTTCTAGAAAACCTTTAAGACGTATTATTATGTGACATATTAAATTTCACATACAAAAGGTAAATAAGCTTGCCTGTGTTTTTCGCTGAACTGCATGGTTTTATGTAAAAGGAGAAGCTTTTGGGGGGCACTGATATTCATGATGAGGTAACAAACAGGTAGTTTTTTTCCCTTTGTTGCATCTCCTTGCCTTCTCAGCTTGTGAGCATCCCTCCTTGAGACTCTGTTGTTTCTATTTAAATTAACAGAGAACTTCAAAACAAGTGTGAAGAAGAAGCACAACCGCTACAGAGCTTCTGGGTGACAGATGCTGCTAAATGCCTGTTTTGCCTCAAAGATTGCTTCAGTTTTCAAAGAATTGAGGTGAGAGGAGGTGGGGATCGGTTCAGGAAAGTTCGTGCAGTGCTGAGCACAGCCTATCAGTTTAATTTTTGTTTTCTGGTTTCTGTTGCTCATTCAGGCTTTACATTTAATTTCTTAAAGCCTTAAGTTTGACTAATAAGGATCACTTTTGATTTTGACTATGCAAGAATAGAGTGAAGACTTGCACAAAGAAAATTCACTGTGTAAACATCCTGCCCAAGAAAGGAAGGTTCACCCTTACTCTATCTACAGGATCTGTAAGTACAAGAAATTTGTTCTTTTCAAAGATTTAAACTCCCAGGTTTTAGGATGCTATTGAAGAACTGGTTGTTTACAGCTTTTACATGAACATATGGGGAGAAGTTTGACTGAAATGGTCCTACAATCAGCGTATCCTAGCATGTATGAAATACTTTGAATAAAAGAGTTCCTCTATGACCCCATTTATGTGATTCATGTTGCTGCTTTTCACTAATGAAAACAAAACTGATCTGAAATTTGCATGAGTGTGGTGTCTGGGGATAGTAGTCTCATGAAATCAAAATGATGCAGGCTGCCTCTGATTTTGCTAAGAAAAAATAGAATTTGGGAGGAAGAATCTCATGGAAAATTAAATATAAAAGCAATCAGAGTTTTCTGAAATTTTAAGAAGTCCTACTTTTCCTTGGAGATATTTTCTGAGTCAAAGATCTTCACTTCTGTTTATTATCAATGAGGACTAGGGGTTCAAGAGGCTGCAGACTGACAGCCCAGATTAAAATAAGCCTGAAGGAGCTCTGATTTTGTCTCTCAAGTATTGTAACATTCACAGCTTTTTCCAGGTCAACATGTCTATAAACCAAAATGGGGCTGATCCATAGATCTACAAATGAGACGCTGCTGGAAAGATAGCAGTCATCTTGCCAGTCTTTCACTTACACTTAGATGGCATACTAGATAGCTAGAAGTTTTTCAGCAGAAAAGCTTTCATTTGCACCATTTCTGCCTACCAAACCCAGACTGATTTAACTTTAAGCCCTATTGCTAAAGTGGCAAATATATTTAAAGGAGAAATGGTAATAATACAATAGTTCCAAAAAAGTAGTTCAGATGAAAAAAGAGCAGCCCCATCAAAGAAAAAGTGGTGTGATGAATCACTCCTTTGTTCAAACCATCCCTTTAATACAGGGCAGAATACAAGAGTTTGAACAAAAATGCTTACAGTTTTGCATTCTCAGCAATGCTTTCTCTTTTTTTTCACTTTAAACCATCTGTAGTCCTTTGTAGCCATATACAGTATGCGACAGAGCTATTTGGAAAAGATTCATCTATCAAGTTTAACAACTTTCTGCTATAACTGCAGAGAATTTTATTGCTTATTCATGTGGAAGTGAGTACACCCAACTTGTTTTGCCTGGTTTTGCTACTTTTGCTGGTTTGCAAGGCTGTTCTGGTAGCTGCAAATGGCTTCTCAAGTGATGTTTGCTGACATTCAGTGGTGTATATTTATGAGTATTCTTCACCTCACTTCTGTACGTGTAATCTATTTTATTTTGTTCTTCATAGCAACTTCCTTTTCACTGTCCATGCCTTGAAAATGATAAATGGCAGAGTGGCATATTTCCCTCGCTGCACTAAAATGTCACTGTGAAAAATCTTTAATGGACTAAGTGTAGCTTTTCAGGTTGTAACTTGTCAAGTTACGGAGAAATTCTAGAGTTTCTCCTTAATCCACCATTCTTTGGAACCACACCACTGCAGGTAGAGACTAATTATAAGTTACACCAGTCAGAGCAGGACAAAAATAAGTGAAGTGGAAACCATTTAATCAAGATTCATTTTATACGTGATTGTCCTGTATTACCAGATTTCCTCTGTTTAGGCTTAATACCTGAATGTGCCTTACCATTTACATATGAATATGCGTGTATGCTGAAATCTGTGTTAATTTAAAGACTTGGGTTATCACTGTAGCGCTGAATGCATTCATACTGCTCCTACATCTAAGGGTGCTGAAAGAAACCTTCTACGATGACCAAAGTAATAGTACACATTAAGAAAAGGTCTCTGTTGTGATTAAAACGAACACTGAAAATGGATGGGTGAGAGGAAATATAGTTACTACTTTATTTTAGATCAAGTACCAAAACATGGAGTAAGAATAGGTGACTTAGACTTTAAGGCAGCCTCAGAAATAAAATGTATCTGCCCTGAACTCAGGGACCTAGGAGACTGTCCTGCTTTCAGCTCTCTGTTCCTATTTTAGTACTCCCCATTTATCTTCTTGGATATAGTGCTCAAGCCCACAAAACGTATGTGTAAGAGAAAAGTCTTTGAGAACATTCACCTCAAATCTGACAGCAGATGGTACTTGGGAGTCACTTTTCTTTAGTTTTCCCTGTCTTTGCAATGAATACTTAGAAGAAATATCTTAGTTCCTTGGAACTAGAGAGTTTTCAAAAGAAACCCGCTTCCCTTTTCTGTGATCCTAAAGCATCATCCTCAGATTTTTCCCTCATCTGAGAGCTAGATAATGCAAAAGGAATGAAATGCTAGAACCAATAAGAATGTGTGTTTTGCAGTGAATGGTCAGTGGTGCATTTTATCTGACAAAACATAATTCTTTTTGATGCTGAGGGACAACAGCACCACTCTAGTTCTTTGTACAAAGTAGGAAGCAGCCAAATTTATTTTTATGCAATTTTTCTGCTACTTGTGCATAAATGGCATAAATGTCCCAAAGGACAAGGGGACACAAATCTTGAAGTACCATGGAGCATAGAATACTCACTTAACTTCTTATGAAGAGACAGGTTGCAAGTGCTTTAGGGTAGAATTCGCCTTCGTCTTCTCCCATTCTGTACAACAACTTCCATCTTATTACAAACTTGCTATTACCAAGGCCTACACACTCTTATAAGCTTACCTGTTCCACAGGGCCCACATTTTCATCCTTGGGATTTAAGCGTTCAAGTACTCCATGATGGCTTTTGTTGAGGATGTTACTTTAAATCAGTATGCCTACAAAGTCTACCTACTGAGGAAAAACTTCCTTTCTGGCTAACCTTAAAAATAATGCCAGTCTTAGTAAAAAGTGTGTTGTGAGTAACATTTTCAGTGCTTATTTACTGTGTAGATGTAGATCACCTGGTATGTTGCATTGGAGCAGAGTTCAGATCTCATTTTTTTTCAAAGGCAAAATTATAAAGAGAAGAAACATCTTCTACCTCTGATACCAATAACAGGGGGAAGGTTCTTACGTACCAAAGAGAACTTGTGTCTGCAAATTTGTTTTTTTTTTTCACCTAGTTAAAGCAGTTGGTCTAAGAGAAGGTATTGCCTCTTCCTGCAGTCCTTATCTTATTTTTAGACCATATAGTTACAACAGCAGTGGTATTATCATACTTTGTATGACCTGTAGATGCAAGCAAAATAAACCTCTAAAGCTTTTGAGATTAATTCTTATCATGCCTGCTCTTTATCTGCAGTTGACATCGCCCTGAAAGTCAATGGAGGCTCCATGCTTGGATCTACAACTTTGTAGGCTTTCCCATAATGCTGTCCCTAGAGGACAAAGTTTATTCTGTGGCCCTCAGCAGTTTGCCTTGAGTTAAGTTTAATGGGTTTACTGCCTGTCCTAGTGAAAGCCAGATGAACATATTCTGCTGCCACTACACACAAATATTTAAGGAGCTCTCAAGAGCCTTGAGGTCCTCTGTTGCTTTCGAGAAGCTTTCTGTTCACTAAGAGAAATGTAAATTCAGCTGCTGACTAGGGTCAGAACATGACTATCAGAGTTTAGTCTGTAATGTACTGGCACTGCACCAGCCTTTGGAAAGGTAGCTGTCTGCTCCATAGGCACAAGTCAAGCATAACCTGTACTTTACTTTTCTTCAGAGACATTCACTGAAAGCTCTTTGGGTCTGAGGAAGCAAATCAACATCAAGCCTTCATGCAGAAGTTGCCAGTCTGTCACCTATTTTGTAGCATGGCGTTGCAAAGAATTCAGCTTTTCACATCTACTTATTTGGTTTGACTCTTTATGGTCTTTCAAATACAACTGTCTTCTGGATGCCAAAATGTCACAGGGGATGGTTTGGCTTTGTGAAAAGACAGGGAAAAAGTGGAAATAAAGCAGCTTCCCTGAAGGCTTATTTAGAAGACACACTGTTGCTCATGGTTTGTTTCCCATGGAGGACATAATTTAATATAGTGTTTGACATGTATGAAGATACAAACCCTGCTCTTTGCCAGCATCAAAAGATATACTCAAAGATCTACAGTCCAAGTTGCATGCAGAGATTATCAAATGCTTCAGATTAAGCACATCTAACGTTGCTGAGACCAAACTCAGCATTGTATTATCCTTTTTATCATCCTTTTTATTCTTGCATGTACATGCGATACTTCACTTGAAAAACAAAATACTGAAATAAAACCAGAACATATTTTTCCTTCTGAAGTGGTCTACCTGATAATAAAATTCAAGTACTTCCTTCTAAAATATATTTTAGAAAGGGTCAAAGCTACAGCAGTAAAAGAAAGATTCAGTCTGGCCTTTTCAAGAGCACTTGGCTGGGTGTCTTATTTTACTCCATTTTGGTGGGAACAGAGCTAAGGCATCACCACAACCCAGAGCAATTTCACACATGAGCATGGGTAGATTTCCTGGTGAACATTTAAGGGTGTTACAGCCCCACTCCTGCATCCTCGCTAGATTACAGGCTAAACTGTGGCCAAGTCTCTGTGCTGCTCTCTCCACACATTATAGGTGCAATCACCTCTGTGTAAATCCCTTTGTGGATCTGTGCCTGAGCGTTTTGGAAAATCCCACCCACATGGGACACCCGTAGGTCAAATGAAAAATTGCATAAGCTATTAACTAAAGCTATAGTTTATGAAAAGTTATCCACAAGGAAAGAACACAGGTTAGTGCTGCTCCAGGGCATCCTTAAATCACACTTCAGCAAGTTATAAAGTTATCTTTGGAGAGCAATCATACCAAGTTGTCAGCCCTATAAGGATAGATTTGTCTCTCTCTGACATGTCAATTGTCGTCTTTGCAACTTCATTGTGGCTATGATATTTCAGCAGGAGGTAACCACTGCTATTTCTCTGCCTGAAAATCCACAGAACTTTCCTCTGTAAACATTTTTTACCCTGAGTATTTCCCCATCACAGGGCTGCATCTCTGAATTCACCTACATGTTTGCTTAACTCTCACTCACAGGTCAGTGCTTGTTTGCTTCAAACTTTTCTCTTTTTAATCTCAATTTATGTAACAGAAGGTTCATGAGTAAACCTTTTGCCCACAAAATACTCCATGGTTGATTTTTTTTTCTAGTCATGTCATTTAAAATAAGATTTTTTTATTTGTTTGTTTCCAAGTAACACAGGTTATCAGCTTGCACTGGACAATTAACTGTCTTCATTGAGGAGCTTAATCTAGTGTTTTGTTAATAATTTGATGCAATATTTTTGTTGAGATTTCTTCCAGGGTTTGACTCATTTCTCCATATATTTTCCTGGAATATTCTTTGGCAAGCTGGAAAAATTATTTGTTCTGGTTGAGTCTAAAGTGAACAGTTAGAGAATAGAAACTCATGGAGTGAGCTTAAGCAAAATTAGCTCCCACAGAAAGAGGCCTTAATTCTCCTGAAAGGTCAGCACAGTGGCAATGCTGATACCAAGCAGCAGACTCTGTCTTGATTTCAATTACATGAAGCCTGAACCCTCACCCCAGGTTCACAGCCAAGCACACAGAATTGGCATTTGGTAGACAAAGCCTACAGAGAGAATAGTGTGAGATTCAGTACAAATCTTCAGTCTAAGGTGATATGATATTCCTAATAGTCTTAAATTTTGTACACGATGGCTTCTGGAGACACATTTACAGAGTTTCCATTTCAGCAAATTATCCTTAGCATGGTTTTTGGAGGTGCCATACGGGTAGTGCCATCATACTCAGCTGCAAAGTGACCATGCGAATTGAATATGAGTCTCAAGGTTAGACACAGGCTATTTTAGACTGGTAGCCAGTAAGAAGCTGAAGTCAGACTAGTAATGGGAGAAAATACATCTTCCCTTCAGTATTGCCAGTCTGGTGTTTCTGTAGTGTTCTGCAAAATTAGCAATTTGTGCTGGCATATAGTGGAGGTCTGCTTTGTAACAGCAAATATTTTCTTACAAACCTCAACCTTTCTAAAGTGTTTCTTCAGAGTGTTCCACCAGAGTTAATACGGAATTAATGTTCTAAAAGCTGCAATAGTATCATTTTGGAAATTCTTGGTTATTTCCTTTCTCTCATTACGGCACACCAAAACTTACTGAAGTCCTATACCACTCTTGCCTTAATTGCATGCTGTAATTTCCTGTGGTGTCCACTGAATTTTGCTACTATTTCCTTTGGTTTACTGATCACATTATTCCCTTTGCCCACACCTGCCTACTCTCATCTCCTTCCTCCTGCTGGAGCCAACTTGTTTTTACTAATCACCTGGAAAGCCTTTCTATATCTCTTTGAAATTATTGGGGAAATAACTTCTCTTTCTTTTCATCATTAACTATCCTCAAATATTTGCTCATGATTTATTCTGAAGTTGTCTGTCTCCTATAAACTGTAACTGTTTTACAAAATAAAATGGCCGATCTCACTATTAACAGTTTGAACAATTTGCCAGATTCAGAGCAGAACTGAGACCAAGTAAACCCACCATGAAACTTCCCAGGATTACACTGAAGCTCCAGTTCTTTCCTGTAGCAAACCTAAGTGCTTTTAGAAGATTTTTTTTTATACAAGCAAACAAACGCAACAACAAAAGAGAAGTACAGCATGTGATCTCCTCTAGCATACTTAGCTTCAAATTCCTGACCTGCTGTCTCTCTTAACTACAGATGACTGACAATTCACTCACAGCCCTGCAGTTACCCTAGGGCAAGGTGCACTCCACAGCTCCCGCTGGTGATGATCTACTTCCTATAACAATGCATTCTTTAGAGTTGTTATCTGAATTTGCATCCTCACAACTTCACTGCAGAACTTCACTGAAACTGAGCAGTACTTTCTAATGAAAATTAATTTCATTGAAAAATTCCCAAACAGCTCTAATTTGGAAGTGCAAGCTGAGGTCCCACTGTGAGACACATATTGTAAGAGACAGATCTTGCTGTGAAGGGCTGGCAGGTTGGAGAGATGAAGGCTGAGAGAAAAAGCACAATAGAAAGGTGAAATGGCTTCCTCAGAATCACACAATGGGTCAGTGGCAGTTTTAGGTCTTCCTAATGCAAACCACAGACCATGCTACCTCTCACATCCTAAGCTTACAGACAAGCCGTGCTTTCCCCTGGACATCTTTTCATTAACTAGATTATTCTTGCATGTAGCTTAACGCATGAGTGCACAAGTTCAGCAGGTCTGAACTTTATTGCTTATGTGGCATCATGCACATCTATGGCACCATCAAAAACTTTGACGTAATAGATAACAAAGATGTCAGGTAAAACGCTAAAAAGGCAAACTCTGGTACACCAGCACAGGCAAGGAGACAAGGAAAATCAAGTATTGTCCAAAATAAGGTGTGTCAGCTGCTTTGAGCAAGGTAAGAAATATCACTCACATTTCACAGTTTGGAAAATCTTGCAGAAATTGATGCATCTGAGAATCTGTGCATGTTGTTAAGCCAATGTTGTGGTTACAATATGATGCCTTACTTAAAATTAAACTCCCTTCAGAAGCTTCCCCATGTCCCTAAGATTCTTTGAGAATTTTTATTCTAATACCAGTTTTTTTCCCCTTCTGGTCTTGTACTGGTTAGTAACAGCATATTAGGGAAACCTTTTGTATATTATAAATAGTGTAACAATGTATTTTGTATGTTTTTCCCAGGAGCTTTCTGAAATGAAAATTTCTCTTTGAGGACAGCTGGTCCATGCCCCTGAGGAAAAAGATGCTTATGGCAAGGCTGAGGTTAATGATTTTAATTTACAGTTTTTGTGGCAATAAAATTTTTCCTTCTGCAGAAATCTCTCTCTGTTGCATAAAAAAAAGCAAAGATAGAAAAATAAGACTTTACATTTTATTACTCCAAAACATGTTTAATTTTGTTTTATCAGATCATGTTGGTATGTTAATAAAATAATTGATATTCTAAACATGCATGGTGAACTTGAATACCAAAGTGAAGTTTATATATGTAATCAAATCTATTCAGTAATTCTAGTGGAAGATGCAGAAATATTTTCCATCAAATATTTCCTTGACTTTTGGAAGTAATATACATTGCCTAAGTCCTCATTCTTGCGGATCCATTTTCTATACAGATCCAAACAATGGAATTTCTTTGTGTGAATGTTTGGAAATGTTGAAAAGGAAAAATTCACCACAAGGTTACATGGGCAAACTCTTCTTGCTAGAATTGCTTTTACAGAAGTTGTAGGTGGGTCATAAGACCAGTTGTATTGTAATTTCCAGAACCATATAATGTATTTTCAGGAATATTTGAACATATTATAAAAATGCTACCATTTCTCATTTTTACCCCTTACACAACACTCAGTCCTTCCTTCTGCATGAGATCACAACTTAAATCTTGTCTATTTCCTTTGAAAAGGTTCAACAGGAAAAAAAAATATAAATACTAAAATAAATGATGAAAAGCCTCTCCATAGTGCTATGTGGTTTGTGATGCGAGAATGGCCTGTAGACTGGCATCATTCAGGTGAAGGAAAGCAGCAGGATGGCATGGTAGGAATGGGAGTAGGGGCATTGGAGAGCAGTGGAGATGCTGAGGAGACACTTGAAGAGACAACACAGAAGTGAGTTATGAAATGAAAGGAGCTGAGGAAGAACTGTTGGGAGGACACAGGAGCAGAACAGGCAGTGGTGAAGAGCCTGTAAGACCATGAGGGCATTAAGTGATTCTGCGAGGCTCTGCTGCTGTTAATTCTGGATAACGTAACCTCTCTGGGAAGTTTCCTGAAGAGAATTCACAGAACATGGTTTGTAATCTTTCTATATATTTATCACTAAACTCTGTATATTTTCTTTAAGCAACTTTCTCCAGTAGTTACTGCTTGGGGACCTGGCCAAGAGAGAACAATTGCTGATGGGCTTTCAGTGGGTAGCGTGGTCGGCAGAGAGAAGGTAAAGGTGGTGCCCCAGAGTTCAAGTCTATCCAATCTGCAGTGTGTATCAGGAGTGACTCTGAAACTTCCCATCCCTTGGAAGATTTTCTGTCATCAGGAAACGTGAATAAGACTGGAGTCCAAGAGGGAGACTTGCAGGATTTGACCAGGAAGAAAAGATAAAGATGTGAATACTCCTGTTGATTGGCTGAGATTTTTTTAAGCTTTAGCTAAATGGAATTTTTTTTTATTGCTAATAATAGAAAAAGAAGTAGAAAAGTAAATGTAAAGTCACCCAGGTGTCACAGCATTTTTATATATTTTCTCAGATCATGTTAGCTGGAAATCTCATTTGAGATAAGACCTACTTTTCAGTGATGTGGCTCCTCTTAAGTTATTCTAGAAACAGGGATATGATGGTTTCACTGTGAACAAACTTCCCTTCTAAATTATAATTCAACATTTGCACCGTATTTAAAAAACCTGTATAACTGCTGATGGAAGAATGTTATTCTTGCTATGAGATAGCGAGCAGCAAATAAGCTTATTTAAGATGGAAATTCACCTTTCCCAATGTATTTTTCAATATCTACAAGTATATTCAGGGTATGTTGTGTAGCTTCTCTGCTCTAAAAATTCCATGGGTAAATTTACATGGATTTTTTTTTTTCAGGGGGAAGTTGCAGCTGAACAAAACTTGTTCTTTCAACCAAGCAGCAAATGAACAGTGTAAATCCAGAGCTGGTAGTTCTTGTGCTGTAAATCCACATCAATTCAACTAAGATCAAGCACTTCTGAATACTAAATTCACACTGGTGTAACTGAGAGTAGAAATGGGTCTTTCTTTTTGAACTCTCTGGAGTATGAACTGAAAAAATAAGTAGCAGGGTTTAACCTTTAAACTTTTCACTGACCTTTAAGCAGTTCTTTGGATTATACCTGCCCTCGTTAATCTGAAGCCACTTGCAAACATAACTGGCATTCCTGTTTTTTTTAAGTATGCCTTACACGCATTATGGAATGGATTCACTTTTCAGAAGTTTGGCTCCTGTTCATTATGAATTTATAACAATTTAAAGTGATATTCATATTTAAAACCAATTTTGTATAGTTAGCAGCAACACAAGCAATCTTTAGTGTCAAAGTGCATTACTTAGGTGATAGATGTAAATCTAAACTCCCAGAGTGGCAAACCCAGACATTGATCAAGATTTTATTTTCTTGTGTAAGTTGTATATTAATGTAGAACTCTAGGAGGACCAGATGTTTTAATACCTCTTTCCAGCAGAAGTAAGTAGAAAATCTTCTACCAACACCCCAAACTAACCAGAAAGGTATTTTCCTTCTTCAGCTTCATTTTCTTTCATACTATTCACATCACTGTTTTGCATGCACTTTTTCTCACATACCCCCCCCAGACATATCCCCACTTCTGCCTATTGAGTTTAAACTACAGGTGCAAATGACAAAATGAACCACCAATTTCTCTTGGACAATATTTCAACCTGCTCACATACTTGCAAGATTTTAATTAACACCAGAAACATCTACTGCTTGGTACAGATAAAATAGTCTAAAAATGATGACTGGCATTTCCCCTTCTAGTTCACACTATGATTGCAATGTATCTTTCCATTCACATGGAAATTTGCCTTCTAAGTGTGTTTTTCCTTAGTGGAAATATATTATGGGTGGAGCACAAATTTATGAGAGGATGTATATGTTTAAAAACTAACTGCTACACCATACTCTTATTCAGATCAAGAATTTTCCTGCTGGAATGTTACAGCAACACAAAGACACATATGCACCATCCCTTACATTCAAGTAGCACAGAAGTACTGGGCTTAGAAATGGGCAAAATTTTGAACATATAATTTTGTATTGAAAAACAAAATTCTGCAAATTACTGACACAACCTAGCAGAGCAGAAACATTCAGACTGAGTCAGTGTGAAAAGCACCATTGTAGCTTTAGAAGACTAAATGTCTGGGATTTGTTTCCCTGCATAGTTCTGTCAGGACCTGACATTGTAAAGACATTGATTCTCACAGGATTTTAAAGAAATAAAGAGTTCATAAGCAGAGAGCAGACACTGAAAGGTCTTGTGATGCAGCTGGTGAAAAGCATCTGTATTTTATGTTGGATACTTATTTATTTAACAATTTGGAAAGCGCTATACGTTTTTTTAAACATCACCTTATCTCCTGCTGTTACGTTTTGGAGAATGACTAAATCTCTGGAGAGGGGTCAGATCTGTAAACATTATATGTTGCTAAGACATAGTATTCAGTGAATAAATGAATTACTGTGCTGAAATCCTTTACTGAGTATTTCTATGGCACTGCTTTAGTTAAGCATCAAGAATATAAGCATTTAACAATATTACTTTAAATTCAAAATGCATTGAAAGGGCTGAGATTGAATTTGTAAATGCTATCAAGAATAAAACATGTGCCTTGGATTACATGTCACTTTTCGGGATGTTTTGACATAACACATTAGAAAATACTCTCTTGTGACTGAAATGATTAAAATAGATTTCAGTTATCTATGACTTGAAACAGAGTCAGTCCAGTTCTTGGTTAATTTGTTCTCTGCATCACAGAAAGCACCAGCTGACATGCTCACTTGCATATCAGTGTGAAGGCCAGCTGCTTAAGGCTAAAATGCTATTGTGTTACTTGTGTGAGTAATCCTATTAGCAGCAAGAGAATATAGGCCTGGATATATTGTAGAATGGTCAGAAGTGAGAAAATAACCTAACTTCCTTCTCATTTCTGGAAATGATCTGTCCAGCTATTTTAGACAGATCTGTTGTGTGATAGTACCAATATCTTCAAAGCCCCTATCCTCTTATCTCCTTTCAGGAGTACCAAAATCATACCCGCTTCTCAGTATGTTTTCATATAGGCACACTCAGTAAAGGACTGGGTAGATACTCAAATCCATTTGATAATATTACAAATATAAGGGTACGCAGGACACTATATATCCCTAAAAAGTACTTATTCAGGAAACTCTGTATAAAGTAGGTCCACAGTACACTGTTCCCAAAGAGCAAGCATGTCCATAACGGAAAATATACATCAGAAATTTGGGATTAAATTTACTTTTATTAAATCTTGAAAAATTACTTGTATTAAATTTATAAAAAATACTTTTCTTAAATTTATTGTTAAATTAATTACAACTTTTCAATATTCAATTTTAGTACTAAATGTAATACTAAATTAAAAATTATGTTTTAATCTAAGTAGACAAATCCTACCATAGAACCATAGAATGGTTTGAGTTGGAAGGGACCTTAAAGATCATTCAGTTCCAACCTCCCTGCCATGGGCAGGGACACTTCCCACCAGACCAGGCTGCCGAAGGCTCCATCCAACCTGGCCTTGAACAATTCCAGGGATGGGACCTCCACAACTTCCCTGGGTAACCTGTTCCAGATCCTCACCACTCTCATCATGCAGAATTTCTTTCTGATGCCTAATCTGCCCCCTTCTAATTTAAAGCCATTTACCCTCATCCTGCCACTACATGCCCTTGTAAGATGTCCCTCTCCAGCTTTCTTGTAGGCCGTTTCAGGTACTGGAAGATCACTGTAAGGTCATCTTGGAGTTTTCTCCAGGCTGAACAACCCCAACTCTTTCAGCCTGCCCTCATAGCAGAGGTGCTCCAACATTCTGATCATCCTCGTAGCCCTCCTCTGGACCCTTTCCAACAGTTCTATAACCTTCTTATGTTAAGGATTCCAGAACTGGAAACAATACTCCAAGTGAGGTCTCACGAGAGCGGAGTAGAGGTGAAGAGTCATCTCCCTCAACCTGCTGGTCACGCTTCTTTTGATACAACTCAGGACACTGTTATCCTTCCGGGCTGCAAAAGCACATTGATAGCTCATGTCGAGTTATGCTCAAATTTGCTGCTGATGCTCGTGAGGTTTGCAGATATCCGAGAATATCAGTGTTTGGTTTATTAAAAAACCACCATACTTAAACTGATCCAGAAGGGCAGTTAAGATTGCTGGCTAATAATAACTTCCTCAGAACAGCATGGTTAATTCACTGATCAAATCACCTCTCTGTCCACCTAGGCCAGACAAATACGAGAAATAGAAAAAAATTATTACCTTTTCAAGGTTCTTAGTGCATGATGGGAGGATTGCGAAAATAGCGAGAGATAGAGATAGAGCTTCCATGAAAAACATGTTGCTTCATGCTCTGTAACACATGTGATGTAATAGGAATAGGATAGAGGGAAAGAATTTGATTGTTATGATTATGAAATTCAGAGCCTGGTTGTATAGCCTCATGATGACATGGACTTTGGTGGTGATTATGTATTCACCCTCTTAATTAATAATTCTAGATGGGTTAGTATTACATGAAGTTGCACCCTATCTGAAAAGAAAATGAGTACTGACATGTCAAGGACTCAGCTAAAAGGTGTTTTGATTTCTCTCTCCTTAGTGCTGGATCTCAGAGTTGATATACTACCATTTTAGCTTCACCAGATGAAAATAAGTTGGCCAAAGGCAAGTTCTCTTTCACACAGCATCCTGAGACTGGTACTAGCTGCACAAGATGACTGATAAGACATAAGGTAGGTTTAGAAACACACTAAGACAACCCCAGCATCAGTTATGCATTACCCACCTCTCCTGCTCTAAACTTTCTGCTTTCCATGGGTTATACCTGTATTCACTGGGGGACAGAGAGCAACACCAGCCCCACTCCTTAGGCAATTACATTTATGGAACCCATGCATTTGAAAACTTCATATGCAAAAATAAATTAGAATGCGATCGGTCATACCCTAGGGAAAAGGCACTGACAGACAGGAGGGTACACTGAGGTGAAGAGCATCACCACCAAATTTTGTCAGAAAGAAACACCTTTCTGAGAAGTGTGGTCTGTGAACAACATTTTGGCAGCAGCTCCTCATGTGAGTTAGACGTTCTCCTGTCCTCCTCATTATTTCAGGCAGGAACAGGGCATGAGGAATGAAGAAGAGGAGAAAGAGAGCTGCCCTGCTCTGCCAACCAGGTGGCTTCTCAGTCTGCGATACAGCAAGTACACCAAGAAATTAAGGGTGAGAATTGAGGAGCTTTAACCTGTTTAAGTCCCCAGTGCATCTTAGTCTTTATGTCCACTTCTGCAGAGACGAAGGGTGTAAGATTCACTGTTCAAAAGACAGATACCAATAATACTGGGGTTTGGTAACTGGTTCCTCTCTCCTCATAAGCTCCTATGAAAAAGAATAATAAAGAAGGGAAAACAATAAAAAATCCCACAATTTAACTTTGCTATAAGGCTTAACTTCATCTGCTTAGAAACATTAAAACCCATATACATTCCAGGAAAACGGTTTCAGGAGACAGTATTCAATACATAAAAAGCTATACAAATAGATTTCAAATATGAAAGTACCAGACCTTAAAGCCTGGAATTTAAAACTGCAGAGTGCACAGAATTAAAACCCTTATGGAGATGCTAAAATGTCTAATTCATTATTATTTCAAAAAAGATTAAAAAATAATTTCTTAACATTAAAGTGCAATCAAGCACTGAAGAAATTATTTAAACTTTCCATAGGAAAAAAGCACACTCTAAAATGCTACAAGGGTATTGATGGCTATTAAATATTTACTTTTCTCTCTAGCTCACACTAGAAAGAGTAATTTGTATTTGGCAGAAACTGGCTGCAATTACATTAGTCAATCCAAAAGCCCAACTTGCTCATACAAAATGCAAACAAATTAGTTAAAATGGTGTAATTAGCAGACTGTAAAAATGCAAAGCAAGGCTGGCATAAAAATGTGTGCTAGGCAAGTATACTTTTACAAAATAAACAGAAAGACAAATATGAAAATAGTCTAATAAATCTTAACTAAAGGACCATAATATAAACCCAAATATTTAGGGACTACCTACTTAAAAGAAAAGTTTCTATGGACTCTTAAGTATTTTTTTGTAACCCACATTCAGTCATGAATACATGATTAATACCATACCTGAAGTTCAACTGGGATTTCAGCTGTGTGAGGCCAGGTTATATACATATTTTGTGTGTGTATATACATGAACACAACTCCCAGTCAAGTTAATCAGAGTGCAAGGTAGATTTGGAACATGCAAAGAATATAGGATGTAGCCTATAGAAGGAAGGTCAAGCCATTTCTTTACATGTTGTGTGTTTGGTTTTGTTTACACAATCAAGATAAATAACTGGAAGCATATGGAAATATGGAAACAATTAAGGTAAAAGAATACACATTTGTTCTTATGGGATGTATAAGCTATGGACATTGTCTACAAGTAGTCGTCTTACTGGTTAAAAAGAATCACTATAATAACTGTATTATTGCTGTCATTGATATATTAGACCACAAAGGGCATTAACATCTCTCACTTTATAACATTGCTGCAATTTTTTAATCTGTGGGTTTTTAATTCCCTAGTTTATATAGTACAGATATAATAGTCCATTATGATTTGTAGGCTGTCATATGAAAGAAGGTATTGTGAGGTGTTGATCTGAATTTGTCTTCATATTCTCTCACCTCACCACATGTTCTTCTGTGCTTCAAAATGTCTAGCTGTCTGGAGCCACATTCTTTCTTCTTGCCACCGGACAGACGGCAGAAGGTAGGTGGCTTTGGCAAAATTAATTAGAAACGGATTGAAGAAACAGTAACCATGAACACCCTCCAGCAAAAATATGATGTTATTTGGCAACAAGAACCATTGTGCAGATGCATTGCAGCAGCAGAAATATCCTGACTACCCTGAAGAAGAGGTCACCCAATAGAAAATAATCCTTGGCAAAAGGAGAGCATTGTGGCCACAAGGTGTGGTCATTATCGCCATTACCACTTCTAACAAATAACAGCTGACTCATTCAGTTATTTTCACTGGAATGGTCGATTGCAGCACCTTAATTCACTCCATCACTCTTTCTCACAAAGTGTATTTATCTGGTGGAGGAATATCTCACTCTACAAAATATCCCTGCTGATTTCAGTGCCTTTGGAAGAGTAAGATATTTTTGAATGTAAGAACAAAGTCCAGTGGTGAGAGTTGAAAAATACGGATACTTCACAGAGAAGATTAAAGAATGATGTCTTGTTATCTGTTAGATGACTTAGTGCTTGACAAGTGGCTTTGAGACTGGTAGAAGTAACTAGCCACAAAAATTATGTTTTCCAATTTCTCACCTGTCACCACATATTCCCATGTCACAGAATTTTCCATATACTGTGAATCTTGAATTCCACCGAGCACCCTAATGATAACTGGATAAACCAAGGATGCTGGATATATATGGAAGAAAAGGAACTGCTGGCATTATAAAAGGGCATTTAAGAGAATCAAGACTTGAGGTATGAGGAAAGAAGAGCCGCATGGGGAAAGTTCCATGATGTAGGGAAGAAGTTCCACTATGGTGTTTCGATATGTATTGCTGCACAGGTGTCATCGGTGAAAGACAGGAGATAGGATGGCAGCTCCATCTCTGTTATGATCACACTAACACACCTAGGTACTGTGTTTGCTCCATCTTTGCAGGAGTCATGAGACTGAAGAGAAAAATTCATCATATCTCTCCAAGTTAGTGACTGCAATGCTTGGTTGTCCTGTCTTTTGCTGGCTCTACTGGCATCCACAGTGAGTCTAGGTGAGCTAATCAACTTCCTGCCTGACACACTGCTTTGTTCATTCTTCTCTATAGTGCTGGCAGCTCTGTTATCCCCCAGTTGCCAAATATTAGGAGTGCCACAGATAGCTGAACATCTACAGTTTCCTAGTAGAGATATGCACCCTGTGCATGCAATTCACCGGAGGCAAAAGAGCCAGGAGGAGTGTGACTCAGTCTGGAGAACTTCACTCTGGGCAAATCTCCCCAAGTTATCGTTAAGTCCGAATCACTTGGTTAAACAGCCCAAGAGAAGACATGGCATACTCCCTACTCTGCTGAGAATAGCAGTGCAGTGTCTGTTCATAAACCAGCCTCATACATAGTCTACTTTCTGAGAAAACTTTACTTCAACTCCAGTTACTCCAGTGGGGAGACTTCCACTACATTTAGTGACTTTGGCTCATGCACAGATTGCATCTGATTGCTTCCTTTTTTAGTGAATGTCTGATGGATAGAGTAAGGAGAGAAATGATACATATATGCAGTTTTTATAGCTCTAGTAAGCCTGTATGAAAAGATGTGAGTAGTGAGGGTTGAAACCCTGCAGGAAAGCTGAACAGGAGAACAAGATGTTGAATAGGAAAGTGGATGGATGAGAAAGTGAAGACAATGACACAGGGAAAGTGATAGAGACAGAAAATGAAAGAAAATAAAAGACATAAGAACAATATAAAGAAATAATGTAGAAAGAAAAAGAAAAGGCAAGTGACAAGGAAGACTAATTGAATATTTTGTTTCCTGAAATGGTGTTTGTAGCTGAAATATGGCAGTACAAATCAGACTTGATTTCCTGGATAAACACAATGTGTTCACCATTGGGAAAAGTATGAGGGAAACAAATAAGGAAGAAAGAATAAATGGTTGTTCTTTTTTCCTCAAGGAAAGGAGGTTACTGCTGGGGACCCACAGGAATCTAGGCTGAGATCTACATTAACATGGAATTACTCAAGATAGAAGAACTAAAATATATGTGAAGAATTTTAAAAATCCTCTCTTGATACTGTCTGAGTGACAAAGTATAAGTCAATAAATTCTGGTTCAATAATGATAATGTGTGTAGGGAAAACAAATACATCTGCATGGCGATGAGCACTAAATTAGCTATTTCATCTCAGGAAACATGTTGGAGAGCCTGATAAAGATGTCAGCCCAGCGCTCAGCAGCAGCAAACCAATTAAGAATTATTAGGAAAATACTTGAGAACAAATCAGAAACTATTCTGCTGATATATAGCCTGTACTTTACAGTCACCTCATCTCAAAAATGATATCGGTAAACCTTGAAAACTACACTAAAAGACAGAAGGAAAGTTCAGCTGCATTGAATGAGGGCTATTTAAATAGGTAAGACTTGTGTGTGGACAAGAAATGATCAAGGGCTAACATAAGGTGTTATATTTGCAGGAGACAGAGAAAAGGTAAATACGAAAGACTGTTACCTATTTATCACAACATAGGGAACAAGTGGTACACAAGAAATTACTGGGGAACAAATGAGATGAAAGAGAGTATTTTTTCACACGCTAATTAGGTAAGTGAGAGTCATTGCCACAAGATGCTGCAAAGACTTAAAGTTAACTAAACTTGGAAAAGATTCAGTAAATTCATGGAAGGCAAGCCCTGCCAGAGCTATTGAATGCAGCATTCAGATGGAATAACTGGATGTATAACAGCAGCAAATAATGAACCACTGTATAGTTGCTCTGGTTTTCTGGAGACAGAAAATTGGGAATTTTTTGGGGGGAGCTGTTGATCCAATCTGAATAGTCTTTTTGACAAGTGTATGAGATACAAACTAGAAAAGAAAATACAGTGCTTTTATGTTTGCATGGTATACAGAGAAGCTTTAAGGGATCTTAGCTAAGTAGGGTGCTGTGAGAAGAAAGCTTGATCCACTTCTTTTTTCCCAAAGAGAAGGGAGTTGCTTTACCTTTGGCTCTGTTGTAGCTTGAGAAACCTGCTGTACCAGGCTAGTTTCACATCATTTCATGTCCTACTTTCACAAGTCCTCTTTGCTTTGTTGGTTTCATTAACATTATGCTACTTAGAAAAACATTCATTGTGAAATTACACATGTGCATAGAGGATGGTAAAATAAACTCTTGCTCCCTAAGTCTAAAACACAACAATTTTTCCTTCACTCCTGTGTGGATCAAGCAGCTCTAGAGTTTGTGAAGTGAGCATAATTTATTCCAGACTCATGCTGGAATAATTTATGTTCTTGAGCTTTTGCAGATGTATAGTCACCAGAGAGCTGTCTGCCTATTGGAGTTTTTACATGTATTTTGTCTAAATCAACGCTCCAAATGCAACATCGAAGATGCAGTGAGTTTGTGTGGATTTGTAGCACTCCCTGGAGGACTCTATGTCTAAAACCCAATAAACATTTTACAGTTCTCAGTAAGTGGTTTTCATTATTTTTGATGTATGCAATATTGACCAGATTTCTCATTTTAATGTCAGTGTTATTCCACAGGTAAAAAGTAATTGGAGAAAAACTTCTTGCAAGTGAATGATAAAAGTGAAAATTAATCTTTCTATACTTAGCTGCTGCTGTTTATTCATTATAAACAGATGCAGCAAACCAGATATTCATCTATAAACAAAATGAATTTGATATTGATTGAAAACTACAGTGAGATCTTGACATTTAATAATCAAAACAACTAAGAAGAAGACATAAGGAAACAGCTATTTTATTTCTTTCTAGACTTTTTTTGCCTTTGTACACCTAGCATGAGTGTCACTGGTTAAGCTAATAATAGTTAATTCTTCATAAATCTCATTGTTACAACCAGTACGCCTATGTGGAGATTAAAATTCCTAATTATTACTCTGAAGACAGTTGACATAAAGGACTGACTGAACATGAGTTCAAGATCTCAAATTTATTCCTTAATCAGCAAAATGCCCTTTCTAGAATGAAATGACTATGAAATGTTTCTGAAAGTCTGGTCAGAATCCGTAACTGCAGATGCTAAACTGCAAACATACTGATGGGGTGCATGGCTAGTGTTTACAGAGGTCTATGAATAATAAATAATCAAGATAAATAACCATAGTTAGGGCTATGCAAACAAGAGAGCAAATAAATCAAGGCTTCCTGCTCATGCATAGATACCCAACACTGCTCTTCTGCATATTTTTTCTTTGTTTTGTTTGTTTGTTTAAGTAGGAGACAGTGGACACAAATTTAATTGGGCAATATTTTTAGGTTAGTTAGAAGTGTTTTGGAGGAAGATCACAAAGTGGATCAAACCCTCTATCAGAGACTTAGTAATCACAGTCAGCAGGGGCAAGTGTGTTGCATGTTGCATATTGCACATGTACACTGCCATGCAGACTGGGCCATTTTACTTCTGCAGCTGGCATCTAGATGCAGCACAGTCCAGACAGAAGATTACATATGACTACTAATATTTAATGCTGGAAGTTAGAGAGATTCAAGAGCAACAGTGAAAAGGTCTATGGTTACTGTTTTTTTTTTTTCCTCATGAGAATTTATTTTTTATTTTATACCAAATTAAACGTGTAGGCAACAACCATTCTTTTAAATTGACATTGTTGTGTTTGATGTGTTAAGAAGAAGATAACAAATATTACGTGCATTGTTTGCCTATGTGATTGTCTATGTAAGCAGAATTTCATATGAAAAGAGGAAATACAGCAATTGTGTGTCAGGTGTCTGCTTACCTGTGTTATCCTGTCCTGCATTACTACTGCTTCTCTGCTAACAAGCTAGTTGTGGAATGGTTATTTGAGTATCTGGATTAGTGAAATGCACTTTTTTCATAATCCTTTATTTTATTTCCAGGAATTTCTATTATGTAAATCACTCGAGTTGACTATCCAGTTTATATTTAAATATAATACCCTTGTTTTGCATCTTGAGGCTCATTATGTCCCCCATGAATATCAGTATGTGTGCAGTATGAATCAGGCACAAATAGTGTAGCATAAAATCAATAGCGCTGTGTCCTCTACTCTGTAAGGGAGACTCTCTACAAAGTCTTATAGCTTGGTGAAGAGAAGACTCTTTAGGGAATTCACACATAAAATCTGGGCAATGGAAGGCCAAGGTTTAATATGATAGGCATGGTTTTCAATTTTTGTGCTGCAATTTTAACATCAGGCAGTATCCAATTACATAATGTGTAGAATTTATTAATTTATTTTCCACACCAGCTTACTGAGCACTTCAGGAGTACTGATGCATTTGTTGATAAATTTACTGTTATTTTTAATGCGAATATATAGATGTGCAAATGCTGGCACAATAGGCCTGAAACAGGTACTCGGACTGAGCATTGAGATAAAAAAGAACTTCAGCCAAAACTAAGGACAATACAGGGCAAGATTCTAGTGCCCAAAAGGTCATTCTCTTGCCAACATCCATGCCTTTCCATCTAGCAATGCAAACATTACCACTTTCTTGTAGCCAGCATCTCTATTACTATTACAGATCTTCTCAAGGCATGGAGCACTATGGTGGCCTTCAGAAATGAAGAAACAAATACACCCAAGTTGTTTTCTTTACATAATACAATTTTCATAAGTAGGGATATAGTTATCCAAAACTTTTCCAATAGATGAACCCTGTTGCATGATCAACAACTTGCCGCAGCATATGATACTAGGAGCTGAAAATACATGTCCTGCCATATAATAGCAGGTCTAGGATGCCCAGAAATGCAACCTGTTCCTCACCACTCTCATCATGAAAAAATTCCTCTATAACTCTAGTCTAAATCTGCCCCACTCCAATTAAAACCATTCACTACAATCCTTTGTAAAAAGTCCCTCCTCAGCTTTTTTGTAGTTCCTTCAGGTACTGGAATGTCGCTATAAGATCTCCTCAGCACCTTCTCTTCTCCAGGTTGGACAACCCCAACTCTCTCAGCCTGTCCTCGTATGGAAGGTGCTCCAGACCTCTGATCATCTATGTAGCCCTCCTCTGGACCTGTTCCAACAGTTCCATATCCTTCTTATGTTGAGGGTTCCAGAACTGGACACAGTACTCCAGATGAGGTCTCACAAGAGAGGAATAGAGGAGCAGAATCACCTCCCTCGACCTGCTGGCCATGCTTCTTTTGATGCAGCCCAGGCCTTCTGGGCTGTGAGCACACATTGCTGGCTCATATTGAGCTTCCAATCGATAAGCACCCCCAAGTCCTTCTCCACAGGACTGCTCTCAATCACATCATCCCCCATCATGTACTGAAACTGTGGATTGCCCTAACCCAGATGTAGGACTTTCCACTTGGCCTTGTTGAACCTCATGATGTTCACACAGGCCCTCTTCTCCAGCCTGTCCAGGTCCCTCTGGATGACATCCCGTTCTTCTGGTGTGGCAACTGCAACACTCAGCTTGATGTCATCTGCAAACTTGCTGAGGGTGCACTCAATCTTGCTGTAAATATAATTGATGAAGATATTAAACAGCACTGGTCCAGGTACAGACCTGTGAGGAGCACCACTTGTCATGGATCTCCATCTGGACATAGAGTTGTTGACCACTACTCTCTGAATGTGACCATCCAAACAATTTCTGAACCACTGAACAGTCCACCCATCAAATCTATGACTCTCCAATTTAGAGAGAAGGATGTTATGGGGGACCATGTCTAATGCTTTACAGAAGTCCAGGTAGTTCACATCCATTAGTTTTCTTGTGTCCACTGCTGTGGTTACCCCATCATAGAAAGCCCCTAGGTTGGCCATACAGGACTTGCCCCTGGTGAAACCATGCTGGCTGCCACTAATCACCTCTTTGTCCTCCATGTGCATAGCTTCTAGGAGGATCTGTTCCATGATCTTCCCAGGCATAGAGGTGAGTCTGACAGGTCAGTAGTTCCCAGGGTTGTCTTTTTTACCCTTTTAAAAAAATGGGCAGAATGTTACTCTTTTTCCAGTCACCAGGAACTTTTCCCGATTGCCATGACTTTTCAGATATCATGGAGAGTAGCTTGGCAATCACATCATCCAACTCCCTCAGGACTCTGGGACGCATCTCATCAGGGCCCATAGACTTATATATGTTCAAGTTCCTCAGGTGGTCATGAACCTTATCCTCCTCTACAGTGGTAGGAGCTTTACCCCCCTGCTTCCCATCTTGTTGTCCATTGACCCAGGAGGGATGAGGAGAGTGATTGTCAGTGAAGACTGAGTCAAAAATGTTGTTGAGTATCTCAGCCTTCTCCTCATCTATTGGTATGAGGTCACCTTTTTCATCCACCAGGGATGGTACATTCTCCTATCCTTCCTTTTCTGATTGATGTACATGTATAAGCCCTTCTTGTTTGTCTTGATTTCCCTTGCCAAGTTCAGCTTCAGCTGTGCCTTGACCTTCCTAACCTCATCCCTACACAACCAGGTAGCGTCCCTATACACTTCCCAGGTTCCCTGTCCCTCGACTCAGCCATGCTGGTCTCTTTCCTTTTCCGCCTGATTTCCTGTGCCTTGGGACTGAGTGCTCTTGTGCTTTATGGAAAGTATCCTTAATATTTGCCAGCTCTGTTCTGCTCTCTTGTCCCCGAAGATCATGTCCCAGGGAGTTCTACTGAGTCACTCCTTGAAGAGCTGGAAGTCTGCTTTCCTGAAATTTAGGGTCCTGACTATACTCCTCGCTTGCCCCATATCCCTCAGGGCCTTGAATTCCACCAGTGCATGATCACTGCAGCCCAGGCTGCCTCCAATGTTGATGTCACTGATGAGCTCACTTGTATTAGTGACCATCAGGTCCAGTATTGCGTCTTTTCAGATGTGGGTCTCTATTAGCTAGATTAAGAAATTATCTTCCACGCACTCTAGGAGTCTCCTGAATTGCATACAGGTGGCTGTGATACTAGCAGATGCTAGATGCTTGGACAGATCACATGCCCTCTGAAGTCAATGATAGTCTGTAAGCGTCTGTCACTGAAGACTGAGAGATTCTACCCTCCAGCTCTCCCCTTCTCTCTGTGTAGGGTGAGAGGAGGAAGTAAGGTCTTGAAAAATACTGTCAATAAGTCAAAATAAAAGTATCACTCCAAAGGTATATATTTAGTATTCAAGTTAAGTCAGCACTTTGGGAGGCAATGGTGTAACCTAGAATGTATGATAAAGATGTGACACAAAAAAATTATTGGCATCCATTTATTAGCTTGCCTGACTCACCTGACTGGATTCAGAGTTACAGAAGGTTAAATCTCATGGCACAGTGCTTTTGCAGACCACTTCCTTTGTTTATAGCAGATTTCCACTTGGCTACCTTATGACGTTTAGCAGAATTCCTACTTAACAAGCCATCTCAGGCATATCATAAAGACATGAGTCTTTACCAGTGAGAGAGTATTTTTGCAACTTTGTCCTCAGATAGGAAGTCTAGGTGGTAGTTTTCATGGTGATTTCTCTCTTACAGTTTCCAACTGACTTCCATTTCTTGATATATTTCAGGAGCCACATGCAAACAAAATCGCCCTCTGTCATTTATTGCAAAATCTAAATTTTCCTTTACATTTTAGAAACAGATGATAGAGAGTATTTCTTCCATGTAAAGTCCCCAGTTTAGGTTCTTTACTCATCTCAATTCTTTCTAGTGTTAATGTATCGGTATGACAATAAGGGTTTTTAATTCTCCAGAACTCTTGGCAATCATTCCACTATCTCTTGATTCTGTCTCTAAATTAAGATAATTAAGACAATTTTGGTGTGACTCCAGATAGGGAATCCTTAATGCCAGATTCTATCTGAGCTCCAACCCCTAATTATGAAAATTTGTTCATAATGCACACATACAAACTCAGAATCAAATATCTGAGCTACAAACAGGGAGCAAAGTTGTGATGGGATTATGCATCCCAAAATATTTGCATGGTGACTGTCAGAGATCTGCAACTAATCCTTTCCAGCAATATATTGTTGTGCTTCATTTTATGTGAAAGTTTACATTTTGGAATTGGAGCTGGAAGTCAAAATCAGAAGCCTTAGGCTTTGATGCCTTGAAAGTTATGTTTAATTCAGTGTTTTCTCCAAATTAAACTTGCATAAAGCAAAACTGTGGCCTTTTATGGCTGGAATAGCTCTTAAGAATGTAAGGTCCCCCTTTTTTTAATGGTCTTGTTATTGATACCATCACCTCCAACCAGCTATAAACACTGCTAAGCTCACGCCTCTACCTAATCCTTCCTCTGCCTCTCTCTTGCAAAATGTTGATCATTGTAGAGTTCATTGAATATTTTTTATCAAGTATTTTTACCCTCAAATTGGCAGATCATCACAGTTACTCCTTCAGATATCTTGGAAGCTAGGAGTCACAGTGCTGGAGAACCTCCTGCTCTTGAGCAATGTCAAAAAAACCCTCTGCATACATCTATTAAAACCCCCCCAACAGTTAATGGCAAAGGATGTTGTCAAGCAAGACCACTGAGGCTTTTATTTCATCATTACAGTTTATAATTTATTTCAGAGACAGTTCTATTGTCATATTTTCCTGTTTATTCAATACTGGAAGGATACTTGAGTTATACTCAGAAATATTTGTTTAACCTGAAATGAAACTATGGCCTCATTCTACAGGAATTACTTTAACTTAATATTGGACCTTAAGTGTAGGACCCTGATTCCAATCAGGGAAGTTACATCAAGTGAAGCAGAAACAACACAGTAGGCAATCAGGCCCCTGACTGCATGAATGTTTACTAGACAGCCTGTCTATTACATCTTTTTCTACACTATGAAACTTAGAAAAGGAGTAAGAATGGATTACAATTGAAATAAAGTTGTCCTATTTTCAATTTATGCATGTGATACAATTTTTAGTGGAAAGAAATAATGGGGCGAAGTTTGGGGGTTCTAGCAGTGCTGGTTCTCTGCTCATTGTGTATGTCCTACACAATATGTGAAAACGTGGAGATGCAGACTGTCTCCTTTTAAAAGGCTATATGCAGGAGCAGCCAGCTTGGACCTCATACACTGTCATGTTAGCTACATTGCAAATTTTTATTACACTTTTTGTTTTACTAAGCGCTTGCTTCATGCATACAGTGGTCAATAAAAAAAAACCCACCAAAACAAACAACCTCCCAATTTTCCCCGTGTCTCCTTGGTCAGTATAACTAAATTATAAGCAAAAGCTTCTTTTATGACCTCATTTAGCTTGTTTACGTATAATAGTCACTGCTGAGTAGTACATCTGGTTAATGATTATCTTTTACATATTGATATTGGTACCTGAAGTGGGAACATGTCATTTCCTGAATATGATTACCATTTTGAAATCTTATGCAGGGAAAAAAACCAATTCTATAAATTAAACAAGAAGTTCTGAGAACTTATATCCCCCAGTTCACATCCAGATACTAATGCATCTCATTTACTTTGTTTCTATTCCCTTGAGTTATCTGTGTCATGCAGACCAGTCTTGCATGTCATGTTAACTATCCACTGAAAAAAGCTAGAAGTGTACTAGTAACAGTGCCCTAAGCTAGCATATAAGGCAGGTAGAAGAACATAAAAAATTCATCACTGTTACATTTCAAGTTGCTGGGATATTTTAATTCCAATAGGACAGAACCCATGTCAGCTAAAGATGGAGCTATAATTAAACTGATATGGCATTCACAATTGCCTCAAAACCCACTGTAGTTGTCATATGTTTCTTTTCCCCATCTTTAAACTATATGGAAATCAATTATCTCAACAAACCAGCTGTAAGGACTGTATGCCAACCACTTACACTTGAAGTGAATAAATTATTTGAAATTCATTATTGATGTGAACAACTCTCCAAGATTTAAAGCACCAGTCCATTTTCTGTGCTGAGATTCACATGGAATTTTAACAAGTTCAGCACCATCCTCCGTCATAAATTCATATAGCAAACTGTTATGCAAATAGCTAGAGTTCAGGGATGGGCAAGCCATGCACACAAAATTATGCTTTGGATGACAAAGTGCCTGCAAGTTAATAGTTCTTTACATTTAGTGACAAATTTGTTCCTGATTTACCCCCGAGTGACAGACACAGGGTAAAAGGGGGACATTGGAGACTGAAAATACCATTTGTGTGTCAAGGATGTTAGCAACCTGGAGTGGTGATAGGCACTGGTGTCTACAGGATATGAAATTGAGTTGATGTGATGTCATTTTGGCTCTACTGTAACTTGGTTATCTCTTGCCAAGACTTCATGTATGATTAGTCAGCTCAGAGAGGACAGCAAGCCTTATCAGGCACACTTCCTGACATTCCTGTCAACTTAAGAAATGTGGTTAAGGAATTTAAGATGAGGTGTCACATCTTCATATCAAATTCCATTGAGTCACCGCCTACAAGTTAGAAGATTCCTTCTAAAAATATTAATGAAAAGGAAAAACGAAGTTTGGTCTGGATTTGTCCTTGTAATGCATTTTGCATGCTACATCCCTCTATGCTAGTGTCTTTAATATGCATACATTTTCTTTGTATACAGGGAATATAATTGTTATGCAGGCTGTGGAAAAATAATATTCATTAATACTAATGCAAAGGCATGTTCTGAGTTCACTAACTTCTAGTCTGAAGAATAAGGCAACCTTTTATGTGCCTAAGTAATTTTAAAAGAAACTCTTTGTATAAAAAGCTTTCAGACCTATATATTTAACAAGGACTATATTTGGAATAGTCAATAGACAGATGAAAATACTAAGCATAACAATATTTTTTCATCTTTTCAAGTGAAAAGCTTGTGCAATATAATATTCACACTGTATACAGAGTCTTTCAAGTTTCTTTTCAAAAGCAAGTTAGCAGCATGCTATTTTTATGCTATTACATTTGTCCAACTGCACAATTCGTATTAATAAAAGCAGTTGCATTCTCTTCCTTGCAGTGGGGCTCAAAGTTAAAATTCATTCCTAAGCTGAAAAAATTCCTTATATGTTGCAGACCAAAACACTCAATAAACAAGGCACACTAAAGGGTCTGTCTATAAACTACCATCTGGAAGACTGAACATGCATAAGTACCCAGTTTTTCAGCCATTGCCAAGTTATTCTTCATTGTATTTCAGGGCCTGGTAAGCTCTAAAAAGTCTTCTCAGGCAGCATACAACAGCTTCACAACCCTTAAAGAGAAGCTTACACGTTTCTGTGTCCTGACACATAAAGTACACATTCCTTCAACACAATTTTTACATTTAATAAATAAAACTATATCTGAACTGAATAAGAAGCAGTGGGAAAAATTGTTCTACGTGGCAGAAATATTCATGACTCCTTCATATAGAGATGATTCTGGTGCTTGTAATGCAGATCTAGAAGACACGCTGACTTTGTAAGCACAGCCAAGAACAGGTACAAAAACTGTAACCAGCTGCAAGAGCCCTCTTAAAAGGAATGTACAGCTATAATTGCATGATAACCTTTGCTCTTTCTGTTACTGAGTAGAGTAGCAATACACTTCTTTTTACACCTTGTCTTGTTTATTCTATTGATTTCACCTTTCACAAACAATCACTATTTGGTTGTACAAGGGTTTTTTTGCTCTTCCAGAACCAGTTTGTGATTCATGAATTTCAGGACTCATGTCCTGTTCTTGCCTTGAAGAACCATCCAGTAGCAAGAAGAATTTCCCTCCAAGAAATAAATGGTAAGTTGTGGATCTTTTTGTGCATAACAAGCACAAAGCTAGACAGCTTCTTCTTTGCCAAACTCTCATTACTATTTCAGAATAGACAAACATAAAAGAAGAAATGATTTAACACCTCAGTTCTGTCAAGCTGAGTTACAGGATCATTCAGTGATTGAAAGAAGATATTTACTGCATCACCTAGCATAGATATGTGCTGTGTGCACATAACTTCCAGGTTTTCATGTCTAATGAAGCAATTAAACCAACAGATGTTTGGCTGGTAAATGATGGAGATCTCTCTTGCTGAAATTATGTCACAGAGGGAGAAGGCAAGAGTGTGAGAAGAGAAAGGTAGTTTATGGGAAAGCAAAAATTATATTATAGGATGGTGATCAAGGCACAGAATGTGGTGAATATGGGAGATGAAAGTTATAGTAGTGGAACTTCAGTATGGGATAAGATCCAGTTCACCTGAATATTTAATGTTGAACCTGTATATTGCCCAGGCTGCCTCTGAGGTCAAGTGAGTGACACAGGCACACCCAAAAGGCAAAGCACCTCCTAGAATGATAATTATCCAAGGTCAGAGGAAGTGATTCCGTCCCAGGGGTGCCTATTACCCTCCTAAGACAATGGAGCATGTTGCATGTGTCAGGACAAGATATGACCTGATTTCTTGCTCTAAGATTTCGAGAACAGTTTTTTTATCTGAACATCTGACTAGGACTTATCTTTAGTTCTTAAAGCAAAACCACTCATTAGAATGGAAATATTTCCGAGGATTTCATTTTTAAAAGTACATTTATAGGATAAAGAAGTAGCTGATGACCAGTGTATAACACAAGGCCAGTTTGTGACACAGCTTTGCAGGAGACAACTTTAAGAGGTACACAGACACTAGCCCTGCTTTTCTTGAAGTTAAAGAAAGTTTTACTACTGATGTCAGTGAAAAGAAGCTCAGGCACAGTTACAGTAGCTGGTCATTTTCTCAACAGAAGAGACAATTGCCTTGAAGCAACTGTCTTTTTAAAAATTTATTTGCCTCTATCATTGAATGTTTTATTTTTTAATTCATATCCTCCCTCCCCCAATTATTCTGAAAGAGCTTAGGCCCAGTGATTGTTTATGCACTTTACTATGCCTACAAACAACATTCGAATTCAAATAAATAATAATGTAAACAAACATATAAACAACAAATAAATAAATAGGAGATACCAAGCTTCATCTGTAGCTGGAATAAGTCAGCAGAACTTGATTGTAGTCAAAGGGAAGTATCATGATTAAAGAAGAGTTCCAACTGGTCTTTTGTTGATGGTCAGGGACAAAGAAAAGAATTTGACCTCATTTCCAACAAACTTGTGCTTCATAGTAATGAATTGAATTTAAATGTTTGAGTTATATTTTGCTGAGATGAGATTAAAAGAAGGTGCTAGGAGAGGGGGCCTTCTAGGTAAGACAGGTGAAATCTAAGCAAGCTGGAAGAAGAATGGAAACAGATGGAAAGTTTATGGAGACAGGGAGAGAGCAATTGAAATGGAATTCTACAATATGTACATAGTACCTGCTTGTGCCAGGGACACATACTGGAATATGACTTTCTAAATATGCAGCTTTTCCTTTACCTGAATTATTTCAATCATCAATTATCCCTTTTGAAAATGGGTAGGGGAGCCACATGTCTTTACCTAAGAAGAAAAATAAGTTATTATACAATTTATAGTCATAAGCTGCCCTGCAAATCCCTGTAATTAAATAGATGCTTTGCAGACTCCAAAGGTTTTGTCATTCTAGCTCGTGCCCTTTTCTCTGGCAAAAGTTAGCCAGAGCTCCAGAGAAAGGATGTTTGTCTTCTACAGATGGGAAAAGAAAAAACCTCAGGGTCCTGGCCAGATCTTATTATGCTGGTATCCATTCCTGACACCTAGTTTTCTCAAACAAGGTCTTTCAAGGGTGTTTGCGCCAAACCCATCCCCTCTGGGAATGTCTTCATCATATATATGTCCTGTAAAACACACTAGTTTTTCCTAAACACAGTCTAGTTCTGCTGGTTTTGCTAGGCCCTTGACAACATGCCATCTCTGAAATGTCATTGCGTTAACCTTTTGCTATGTTTGGGGTGCCAGTGTCAACTGAAGGCGCCTCCAGAAGGATGTGCATTTGATTGGCAAAGACAGGATGATTGACACTGGGCTAGTATTCTGTCAAAGCTCAAGTGTATCACTGAGTGGCAAAGCTATTCTGCTCAATGCCACCCATCCCCTGTATATATGCCATGTTGGTGTATTTCAACCCACTGTCAAAGACAGCTAACAACTGGTATTGGTGATGTATGACAAAAGGCAAACCTACCAGTAACCAGTGTCAGAAATGGCTATATTGAAGTTAGTAAAAAAACGCATTTAATTTCTATCTCTGTGACTATCTGTATATTTATACATACGTGTACACTCTCAGCTAGATAATTCTTCAGTATGAAACTGTAAGCTTTGAATAATTAATTCGTAAGGTCTGATTCTTCAGTCTTTATTTTTCTATCTTGGAAGTTAATAGGAGTTTTCCTAGATACCAGTTTGGTAGATTAAGGGCAATTATCAGCAACTCTGATTTGGGTACCTGCAAAATTTTAAAATGTTCTAGCTTGTCAGCCTTACACTTAATTTTCTGTCTTAAAACTGAAGATATGCCTAAGAATAATTAAGAAAATGTTTAAAGAGGAGGATAATTATTCAAGTAATTTGCCTTTTAAAATTAACAATGTGCTCTTATCTATTGGCCTAAAAACCTATGTGAAATTTTTGTACCATTAAAGGAAGTCATTCTATCACCTTCTCGAATGAGAGGGTTCATTTGCATTCACTGATCATCTCATTACATTTTGCCTGTAGACCTTCCTGCAATTTCAGTTGGATATGTTATTCTTCACTTACTGTCTTAATGCCTTGGGTGTCAAGCAGTGGCATAAAAAATGTGATGCTTCTCAGTTACACCTGGCAGCCAGTGAAACAGTGTTTCCGTTCTGAGTACTGAACCAAGGATGTAAAAACCTATGGATTCCACATTTTGTGCCTTGTAGCTCTCTCTGTTTTTAGAAGATGTGAGGATTTAGAAGCATCCCAGCTTTTGCATTCAGCATGTGTGTCCATTTCCAATGAGGATATTTCTTCAAATACTGGCTGGGTTTTTTCTCTTTCCTTTAGGAAAAACTGTTTCCTGAAACTTGTTGTGGGAACATATTGATTTCTGGAGAAAATGCTGTCAGGATCCTTACTTGAAGTACCAGTGAAGACAACAATGAAATATATCCAGCTGCATAAAGCACTATTTTCATCTTCTGAATCAGTAAAGTTCTGCTAGTTTTGAAAGGATGCTAGGTCTTCCCTATCCCAGGGATTTCCATCTATGGAGTTTTTTACTCAAGTACAGAGTGAAACTGTTAGCTAGGATCACAGAATTGTAGAACAGTTTGTGTTGGAAGGGACCTTAAAGATCATCTAGCTTCAACACCCCTGCGATAGGCAGAAACACATTCCACTGGATCAAGTTGGTAGAAGCCTCATCCAGCCTGGCCTTGAACACCTCCAGGGAAGGGGCATCCACAGCTGGGCAACCTATTCTAGTGCCTCATCACCCTCATTGTGATGAATTTCCTCCTAATTTCAAATCTAAATCTCCTCTCTTTCAGTTTAAAATAATTTACCTCTTGTCCTATCGCTACAGTCCCTGATAAAGACTTCCTTCTCAACTTTCTCATAGGTCCCCTTTAAGTACTGGAAGGCTGCTATAATGTCTCTGCAGAGCTTTACCTTCTGTAGGCTAACCAAGCCCAACTCACTCAGCCTGTCCCTGTATGGGAGGTGCTCCAGCCCTCTGACCATCTTTGTGGCCCTTCTCTAGAGGTGATCTGACAGATCCATGTCCTTCCTGTGATGATGATTCCAGAACCGAACACAGTACTCCAGATGATGTCTCAGAAGACTGGAGTAGAGTGGAATTACCTCCCTTGACCTGCTCCTTACAATTCTTTGGATGCAGCTGAGTGTACTGTTGGTTTTCTGGGCTTCAAGCACACATTGCTGGCTCATGTTGAGCATCTCATCCAGGCCTACGTTGTTAAGATTCCTCTGAATGGCATCCCTTCCCTCCAATGTGTCAACTGCACCAAACAGCTTGATATTTTCAGCAAATTTGCTGAAGGTGCCCTCAATCCCACTGTACATGTTTACAGCAAAGGTGTTAAACAACACCTGCCTCAATACTGACCCCTGCAAAACACCACTCATCTCCAGTCTCCACTTGAACAATGAGCCATTGACCACAACTATTTGAATGCAACCATCCAGCCAAATATCTTGGCTAATTCCTCACAATGCAACTCTAGTTTTGTACTGGTTTTCTTTCTTCTTTTCTAACTCTGGATGCCTTCTGCTCATATAGCCTCCTGTCTTCTTCCTTCAACTTTCTGTTGAATTGCCATTACATACTTGGTGTCCA
This sequence comes from Clamator glandarius, assembly GCA_033459285.1. NCBI lineage: Eukaryota > Metazoa > Chordata > Aves > Cuculiformes > Cuculidae > Clamator > Clamator glandarius. Next base: position 5,696,796 of record JAUNZM010000013.1, on the reverse strand, counting down.
AGGACTCATCTCTCGAATACAGTCTCCAACTGTAAGTTCATGTTCCGACTGCTTAACAAAACTTTAAGTCATCCCCTATGATCCAATATTCAGCTGTTTATGATCTGTTATATCTCACAGAACTGTTTTCAGTAAACTCTCTGCTAAAAGTTTCTCACCCCTGTATCCTTGGAGAGCTTCAGACATTCTCACAAAATGATTTTCCCTTTGCTTTTATATTATTATCATTTACTAGTTCTTTCCTTATATCTCTCTTTAGCATGATCTTTTTCCTTCAGCCACCTGTGTAATAAGCCCCACTTCAGTGGCAGTGGCTCAGAAATTTACCTCTGCTAGGTGTGGTTCTACCTTATCTCCATCCACACAATCCTGTATCTTACTCTGTCTCCAACAAAAACCAAGCCTCTCATCTTTGCTTAAACACCTTTGATCTTTTCCACATTATTTGTGACACCGTTTTCACTGACATGGAGACTTATAACTTGCAGATCCTCTTTGACTTCCTCTCCAATCACATGTCAGAGCTGCTTTACAATTCTGCTGCATCTGTCTCCAGATCATTTACAAAATCTTTCCATTTGTGTCCAAACCTCACATCAAAAATTCTGAACCACCACCTGCTTTGCTACTGCAGCTTCCTTCTCCTCTTCGGTACCCCTGACACTCAAATTACTACTTCTGCATCACACAAGACAATTCTCACAGGGCAAATCCTTCTCATAGGTTGGAATCTTAGTTTTAAATCTCTTCACCAAAGTTCTCCTCCTCCCCGTATCAAATTCCAGTCATTCCAGTCCTTGCTGTCAGAGCCAAATCAATCCCTACTTAATTCTCCATCCTAATTTCTTCACATTGCTCACACTGTACCCTACTGACTGCTTACTGCCATTGCCTTCCCTCTTGTTACGATTACCTCTCTGCTTGCGGTTGGTGCCCAAAATGTTGTTCAGAGTCATTACTCACCTCTACTTTGAGCCCAAAAGCAAATAATGATTTGTGGCATGGTTATTTGATACACAGGGATAGTCTATTTACATACTGATAGATGACTAATTGCTTTCATTCTTACTGGTAATAGTTCTGTTTTGCCTTATCAGATCTCTCTCCATTTCACCTGCTCTAAATATCTCTTCCTTGTGACAGGGTCTCTGTAGGCCCTGTAACTTCAGAGAGCATTTTGTATTTTTGAAGGAACATTGTAATAGCATTTTATTAGGCAATAAAAACATAGATACAACTCATAATTTGTCATATTCTTAGCATCTTCCTACATTTGTCATCTCTTGCAAAAGTTCTCCTGAAGTATTTTGCCTTTAATAAATACTTTCTTGTTTAAAATCTTATTTTAAGCAAACAACAAGAATAGACTAAAAATGCTTGTGTTTGTATTTATTAAAGATCTATAGCCTTATTATTACAGGAATTACTACTTACATTTGTATGTAGTACCTAATTTCATTATTAATACCATAAATACAGAATTTTTCAAATTCTCCCTTTGCAGGGAGTGCAGCTCATTAAAAAAAAACCCTATAGACAAGCTTTTGAACTGACATAAAGTTTAACAAACACCCAAGAAAAACTCACCTATACTGTTTAACAGATGCATCTCTGAAGGCAACTTTTGTTCCATGTGTTGAGCCTGCATTTTTGTCACAGGATATATGACTAAGGACTGATATCTATGTGTAGGGGAAGATGTCTGATGAGGAAGTAATAATGATGAGCTTTGTGATAATATGACAGATTCAAGATATCTGTGAAGACTTCCTGGAAACAAAAGGCAGTTTCCATACAGCAGAAAATCAAATAAGTGCTCTAAAGAGAAAAGATCTCAGGTAGCCTGTGATTCAGGAGAGGAAGGTCTCTGCCTCTTCAGTAGGGCCATGGAGGAAGCCAAGGATGTTCTTCCCAGAGAAATGGCAGGGGACATTTTGTCAGAGATTTGATGAGTTCCTGGTGCCAGCTGTATTACTGCTCATGTTCTAGGGAGCCCATAGAACTTTCAAATTCTGTTATTGTTGTTTAAACACAACTAATAAAGAAACAATTCTTCTTTTTCCCCCTTCCTATTAATTACGTAGCTGACTGAGGTACAGTGTAGTTAGCATATAAAAATTAATCTTAAAATGGATTTCTGGCAAAAATCTGTGATAATTAGAGCTGACAGAATGTACGTATTCATTCTAGAATATGTTAAAAGGCTTAAAAATTTCATCTGGTGAATGATATGAAATGTTCTGGGATTTAGCGTGTCAGTTTCTCATGTTTTACTACTGCCATAGCTATAAAAACAGCCTCAACACTATTTCAGAGAAGATTTCTATATACAGTCCCATAAAAAGTTGTCTAAAACATGTAATGATGTTTCACAGCATAGAAAACAGTTGCTGTATCAATCACATGAACCAAACTAAACTTTAAAATATTAAACATATCCAAACAGTTCCTTGTCTTGTTTTAGGCTAACATTCATACCATCAAGAATAAGATATGATGAATTTTTTTCTATTAAAATGTAAATCACAAGCTAAATGCCATGCTGCAAATTAATACAAGTTTTCATGTATCAGCTACCTCTCACTGACAGAGGCAGTGGCTTTTCTGTAGCAGATATCTCTTCTTTAACCGTTTGCTGCTCCATGGATAACTCATAACAGCAAGTTACAGGAAGATTAGGAGGAGAACATTCTTCAGAAGCAAGAAGTGAAAATGGAATAATTGCAATGTAAGTGTGGGTCTTGCTTTTTTTCTTTTTTGACCATTGCTTTCTTTCTATAGGATTGATAGCTCCATTTTGAATCATTTGTCTCTGTCATACTTCAAGATGAATCGCATTTACTTTTGACGTTTCCTTCACTATAAGCTCACTGCCTGACTGTCGCCCACTTCATGGCACACCTTTGTACACTGACACTCCTTGAAAATGTTGCAACATTGTCACTGGTGTTAAAAACTCTTCGGTTAATCCTCTTTTCTCCATATCTCACCTTCCTCAGCCCCCTGTATCTCCTGCTCTATTTTAAGCAACATGTATGGACTTGCTGTCCCATGCATATACTGCACTCTGCTCATCACACCATCTCAACCTCTAGACTGCTGCTGTTGGTTTCTCTAGTTTCTACCATTTCTGAACCCTGTTACTGAGGCTCTGTACATCATCTACCCATCCATCCATCCATCCATCCATCCATCCATCCATCCATCCATCCATCCATCCATCCATTCCAAGATGATATCCTACTCTCCCTGCCACCTTACAGAAAGCAGTGGAAGCCCCTAGCTGCAGTTACAGTTCCCTCCATCCAGCCTTCCCATTCTGTGTGGTAACTCAGCCCCCACTGCTTCCCATGGCCCCTTGGCTTTTGACAGCTCAGGTTACTGCATATATCCCATTAGGGAATTAAGCTCTTCAGAGGCGATTGTAATTGCACATACAAAATATTTTTCACGCTAATAGAGAGCTCTCTTTATATTTTTGATCCCCACCAGATAAGACTATAAATACCTGAAAAACTGGACAAACTCGTATAACCATTTTTGAATTACATAGTCTACAGGATTAGACTTCTTGCAAGATTTCCAGAACTTCCTGGTTGGCTGAGTGGAAATATTTTAAAAATAACATCTTACGGTATTTCAGTGTTTCTGTTTCCACTATTGGCCAAAAACAGGAAATGCAGAAGCATGTGAATCTCAGGTTTTACTAAACTTAATTAAAAAAAGGTTCAGACAGAGAGCATTTAAAAAAACTGGATCAGATTAGAAGCCAGTTTCTATTTTCACCTAAACTGGTTCATCCATCTGCTTTAACTATCCTTCAAAAACAACACTGATTGGAGTATTTTGCATATTTGTAATGTCTGATGGAGATAATAGGCAGAGAGCAGGTTAGTTCCAAAATAAGCTCATGCTCCTTGTGTAACCCAGTGAGTGAACATCCTGACATGCAATTATTTGTTTTTTTCTCTCTTTACCAGTGCAAAACATTTGGATAGTCAGGTTTTAATTTATTTCCATTTACAATGTTACCTAAGGACATTTCTTATCTGAGAAAAGCATTACCATTCAAAAGAGCATTTCCCCCTTTTAATAGCTGCCCGTTCAGTGCTAGTTACCTTACTGCATACATAAAGTTAGGACCGTTTTTCTCATGTGTATCACTGTATGCTGATCAACACTGAGTTTCATTTGCCATTTTATTGACACTTCCACAGCTTTAAAGGAGGAGCACCTAACCTTTTCCTTATCATATATTCCACTGAAAATGCATTCTGCAAGTCTATCAGTTAACTCTTTTCCTTCACACTATCATCATACTACAAGCTCAAGCATAACACCACTATGGAAGAAATTGGCTCATATTTTATCCAAGTAGCCTATTGAACTTTTTTTTTTTTAAAAAAGCTTTAGAATTAATTTCTCCTCTCTGTATTCTTACTTTGAAGTTTTATGACTTCTTACATTTCAGAGAACTTGACTTAGGATATATCGAACCCTCCTGTCCTGCTGCATCTACTGACATAGAAACCAGCCTTGGTAAGTTGTGCAATGGAGACAGCAGAGAACAAAGACAACAGAGAAGCTGTGTAGCTCCTGTGCCCATTGATGTTTTTATGGCTAGTAAAATTTCACCTTCTTCAAACCAGGAAATATTTAATATGAGACTCTGTTTGTACTAATTTGCTGAAGTCTGATTCAGAAATTACCTGTTCTCTCCTACCTGCTCAGTTAAGATGGCACTACAAGAATGTGTAAAAAGCTCATCAATAGATTTACTAGAGGTCAAACTGACCGATGTTCCCTTGGCATTTTCCCTGAAGTTGCTCAGGCACCTCCCAGTTCACATTATGTAAGCTGATGGCATTGCTTTCCTGATGTGCTTTCTCACCTTAGCAAAACTTGCAACTCAGTGACTTCTGAGCCAGAGGTGACACATTTGTGTTAATAGCTTTCACAGACTGATAGTTTTTCATGGACTGTTTGTGAATTTGTCCAGATGTCTTTGAATCCACGTGAACATCCACAATATGCTATAGCAATGAGTAAGAATAGTTTATAAACTGAGAGGAAAAAAGCGTATCCTTTTGCTTTCTTTCTACTCTCATTTGATTATTTCATTTGTTCCTCTTAGCTGTTGCACTATGGAAAACCATAAACATGCACCACAACATTTGTAATTTTAAATATTTCCACCACATCCCCCTTAGTTTTCTCCACCTAAGCTGAGAAATTCCAATCCATTTCTAGTTGCTCCAGCACAACTCTAAAATCATCCTTCCCTTTCCTTTTGTCTTCTTCTCTTAGACTGGGTACAGGTTAGCTGGGAGGGGTTAAAACTGTGGATGGTATCCAGGATGCTTGTACACATGGGTTCACTGTGCAACTGAATGATCATCATGTTATATGTGGAGTCAGGACTGCTTTTGAGATCCATGTGCATCACTTGTTATGTTTTTTAATATCAACTTTCCTTTAACATTTTCTTGCTCAAACAGTTGGTAACATGAACTCTTCCTGAAGCTCCTCATACACAATTTGTTTTAATATTCCTGAAAAAAATTAAACCAACCAAGTGCTTTGCCACTTTAGTATCCACCTCTTTAGTAAATAATTTACAAATGTGTGATGACTTACTAATAAGTCTTTGTGAGTCTTTACTAGAAATATTATTCTATTTAGCAAATTTAACAGTTATTCTCACACTTTGTTCCTTACCCTTTAATCATAAGAGGATAAAATTATTTTCCTACCTCTTATTTCATATCAGCTTAATTCTTTAAGACTTTATGTTTAGGGACCCTGTTGAAAATGCAAATCCAAAATTTATCAGCCGATCTCCACTGTGTGCATATTTAATGGCTCCTCCAAAGACTTGAACAGATTTGCAAAAGCTGGCTTCCTGGTCATGTATGCAGCACATACATGAGAACAGTTCTGACCCTATGCCTACAGGTGCTGCTCTGGTGCAAGTGAAAGCAGAATCAGATCGTCTGTTAAAAAATGCAGGGGAAGATATTTCCTGTTGTCTTAAAGTAACTGGGCATTGATATTTCAGATGTAAGAGCATGCAAATGTTAGCAACAGTGTTGCTCTCTGAAAAGGGCTTAATAAGATCACGTTGAAGAGATGTGCTGTCACCGAGACGTTGTTCAGTAGTCAACAAAACATTTGTATGGAAGTGAAAGCAGTTTTTTCAGTTGATCAGGCCTTAATTTTTTTAAACAACATGTTAATCACCTAGATATAAAACAATCAAAAAGAGTGAACAAACGTGCAAAATACTTAAGTGATTAATAAAATGTCTTTAAAAGAACATCACAGAGCTTTAGCAAACTTCTTACATGTAGAAGTTCTGTGGGCATGGCATAAACATCAGAAAACACCATCAGGGTTTTGAATGAAATGTCTTTGCAACCATAGGCAAGGCTTGTTGTAAAAAATATTTAATAAATGCTCAGTCTTACATAATTTATGGCAGCAGCTAATATTTGTCTCATTATTATTTTCATTTAATTATAGTGCAATTCTCTCCAATATTTTTTCAATGTAATTTAACAAGTAATATGTCATTTGATAGTGTCACAAAATGTGCCATTACAAAAGCAATTGACAGCTATGCTGTTTTAAAAAACATTGTCTACCCAACAGCATAATTTATACCAGTGTACGATAAAGTACTAATGCAAAATACATCTTCGTTAAATCACTACAAAATGTTAAGGGAAAGGAGTTCTCCAGTCACAACCGTGTACTGCTTTAATAGCTCGGGGAGACTAGGAAGTCTGGATTTTGTTTGCAATCTGTATGAAAAGCAGAAGGACCCTCATCTCATCTCATCTCACCTTCCAGTAATGCCTGCCTGAAAATATCTTCCAGAGACACTCACATACCTAGTATCCTAAGGGTACTACCATCCTACTAAAGAAAGGCACATATACTGATATTAACACTACCAAAGTGTACAAAAATATTTGTATCTACAGCCCAAATTCTATCCAGAGAAAAACTGACATTAGAGTACTGTAAAACAAGTTGTCTTAGAAATCACAGAGAATGCAAGAAAACATTTTCAGAAACACAAGTGTTTCTGAGATATCCAGAGAGACAGATAGGCAAATTCAGTCTTTATTTCCCAGATTAGATGCAGACTTACTCTGAGGCTGCGCAGAAGGAACTCTGGTGACAAGAGTTTCATTCTGTGCTGCGACACACTGTTTCAAAATAAAATATGGGTATTTCAAAATTTCTCACAAAGATCTATTTAAAAACACTCACGGTCATTTATAACATCCCATTTTGATGTTAATGTTTTATTTTGTACTGTGATATATAATCTATTGTGTTAGAGAAAATATAATAAAGTGAAAAATAATTTTAAGTAAAAAATGAAACCCTAACAATGTAGAAATGGATTATTTTGACATTTTATCAGTTGTTGTATTTTGAAAGAAAATACAGGTGAAATCAAGTTGGATGTTTGCTCTTGAATTAGATTTCAGCAGAATCATGACTTTACAAAGAGGTAGCTTCTTAAAAATCCTAGTGGCTGATTTGTGACATGAAGTCCTGTCCCTCTTGACTTGCAGATGTCCTCTGTCCCAGACCCCTCTGGATGGCATCAGCCCTCTCAGTCTGGGGCCAATGTTCTCTGCCCACTGAGCTTGCAGTGATGAGGCTCTGCTGTCTCATCAATGTTTGCACCTTTGGGCCACCATTGAAACTTACATTCAGAAAGCCCAATTCTCCTGGGGGCAACACTTCACGACAAAACTATTTTTCTTCAAAAGCAAGATACAATGAAAAATATAATCCTGATCTTTAAGAAAAGGCTGGAGGCTTTTTGTCTTTAATGAGGCTGAGAACTTAGGTAGCAGCCTTGTGTTCCTGTGATTCGTAGGAAAAAGCAGTAGTGTCACACTAGTATTACCACTAAAAATAACTGACACACATGAAAATAAATAAAATACCACTTTGCCTGATATCTTTTAACAACTAGATGAATACTTGTGCGGTAGGTGGTAAGTTGAAACACATCATATTTTACATGAGAACACTTAACATCATGGGGACTGAGACAAAACGCTATACAATCATGTCTCTAAGGTCTAATTTGACTGTAAGATTTGAATAACAATACTATATCCCACTTGAACTTGAATGTGTTCTGCTCAGTGGGAAAGCAGCAGAAACTTCAAAGTTCAGGAAGTGTATGCAAAAGCTGCGTGCTCACTTGTTAATGTCGCCTTTGACATCTAGCAAAATCCCTGTAAAAATATGGGGACAGTGTAGTCAGAAACAGCATTTGGTCCTTAAATATTAGTCATGAATTTAACTTTTCAACATCCACATTTCTATCAGTACTGATTGTGCTTTAAGTTTTAATTGAAGGGTTAAATACAAATTGCTAAAACTATTCCACAAAACAGCTTGATAGCAAAAGTGCTAACTGTGTAAGAGGGAGTACTTCCACACACACATCTGAAATGGGAATATGTCAGATACAGGACAGTTAATTTTGGCAATATTGAGTTGCTCATAAAAGCATAGAGTGCACTGTGTTGCAATAATTTTGCTTTTGCAGTGTATCTCCCTGGCTGGATACCAGCTAAACCTCATTCACCATCTGATGAGAAGTCAAATTCATAGTTTTTGATTAACAACTTATTGCAGGGTAGGAGGTCAATAAAACTAATCAAACAGTAGCTGGGAAAAAAAATGAAATAAGAAGAAATATTTGTAAGCATATGCTTAAACAAGGAGTGATTTCTATTCTCCTTTTTGCTAACTGTCCACAAACACTAGAATGGAAAGAAACTGTGTGAAAGCTGAGTGAGATAAGACCATGTAGTCATTCACGTATTTGAACCAGAGTAGTTTATGTGGAATTTTCAAGTCAGAAGAAGAAGTAAGGTGATTTGAGACATCAGTGTTAGTCCTGATTTTCTGTTCATAAATATCCTTTTTGCCTTTTGTGAAGATGAATGTCCACCACAGCAGATGTTCAGCAAATGACATTTCTATCTTGCTTTGGATAAAATCTTAAACAATTGCATGAAGTGAGTATCAACTTGAAAATGTTGAAAAACTGTGGGGTTTTTTTCAGTTTTCTTAGGAAAACATCACATTTCGATCCTAGGCTCCCTTTCCTTCACAGTCAGACACCCACTACCCTTGTATTTCTCAATTGCAGTTGTCTGCATCATATCACTAATGAAGAATGAAGAAAAATATACCTCTCCATCTCCATGCAAGACTCCAGCACCCATTATCAAAGCTGTTATGGGCCAATGGAAAACCTGGTTATGAAAGCTAAAAGTGAGTAATAAGTTAAGCAGTTTCAATCAGATGACAGAACTTTGGAAAAGCTCACAACTAATATTGTACTCTTTACTAGGGAACAAAGATTAATAAACTAATGTAATTGGTTACTAAGATCATGTGGAACAATTAATTCAGAGACTTGAATTAGGATTTGATCTTGAATCTCTTGAAGTCAAAGGAGCTAAAAACATCAGAAAATTTGTCTTTCAAGGCAAAAGGGAGAACAAAACCTAGATGAATAAAGGCAAAGATAGTGTTCTATGCTTGGAGAACAGAAAGTATACTAAAAGAGAAAGAAAAAAAAAACATTTGGGCAAATATTAGCTCGTTTAACTAACCTCTAATGTACACAAGGTTTTCAAAAAGACTTTGAAGGAACAGATAAATAAAGATGTGGAGATAAAGGAAATACTAGGCACAGTGCAATAGGAAATACAGAAAAAAAGAAGAAGAGAGATCTAGGCAGGCTAACTTAATAGCTTACTTTGATAAGATAGCTGATTTTCTAGACAAAGGAAATGGAGTCGATCTCATCTATCTAGGCTTCGGTAAGGCGTATGGTATGGTGCCACATGGGAAATTATTTGTTAAGCTGGAGAAGATAGGGATTAGTAGAGGAATTGAAAGATAGGTAAAAGACGATCTTGAGAAATGACAGCAAAAGATAGCATTGAAAGGAAAAGTATCGGGAGGGTAACCAGTTAGCAGTGGATTTCTTTATGGATCAGTCTTGGATCTGATCATCTTCTTATTTCAGTTAAGACTGTGACACAAATATTAGGAATGTGGTGATACTACATAGGCTGGCACTATCAATACACAGGAGAGAAGGATATCATGCAGAAAAAGGCTGGATGACAGTAAGGACAATTGTAATAGGAATGGGATGAGAAGCAGTATTTTGAAGATAATGAAGCTAGTCACTTATCTCTAAATGAAGATAATGCATTTAGAAACTACTAACAAAAATTAAGAATCAGTTAGAAAAGACTGAGCTAGAGGGGGACCCCAGGTTAGTTGTCAGTCACAGTACAGCTGAGAGCGACCAGAGAGATACTGCAGGAAAAAAGAGCACATGACAGATGCAGTAGGAGGTGTATTTTAGGTGAATACTGGAGGACTAGCTCCATTATGAAAATCTCTGATGAGACCTCACCACAAGCACTGATACAGTCCTCTTACACAGTCTCAGGCATGATAAATTTAAACTGGACAAAGTGCAGAGGAAGACTAACCAAAATGATAAGGAAAACGGAGAGTAAACTGACAAGTGTGCTGTCGGGGATACATGTAAATATTGAGGCTGTTATCAGAAAAAAAACATTCAACTTAACTCATATTCAGGACAGATGTTTTCTTCTTCAGGTCTTTTCTGGTCTTTTGTGTCTCCTGTGTGATGGATATTATTAGTAGTCAGTGCTGACAATTGGACAGACCACAGAGAACTATGTACTTCCTTCAGGGAACTCATCCCATTGGTGTGTATAGAATTTTGACTTAAATGTTAGCCCATCAGGCAGAAATCTTCTGTTTGTCCCAGTTTCATATAGTGTCTCCTCATAAGGAACCTGGGCACTCCAGCACACCTTTGTAATTGAACGAGTAGTGGAAACAATAGCAACAGTAGTGGTAGTTGTAGCTATGCTGGTAATAATACCATCAACAATTATGTCCTGCCTTTGATTCCCAATGTACCCTGTTTCTCAGCTATGCTGTCTATTCCCTGGACAGAGCAGTGAAAGAAGGCCAACATAGCACTAAATGCAAGAAAAGTCCTAATGTGTGGGCTAAATACAGGGCCAGTGTTGAACAGTCAAGTCATGGACCTGTTTTGGGGCCCTGCCAGCGGTCATCTATTGGCTAAGATCAATGCCCCACATTTCATGACAACCACATGTCTCATTCCCCCCCTCAGTTTTGTACTTGCTAATATAACAAGCTCTTACCTCTATCAGAGTGGTACAAAGATGACAGTTTATCTAAACAAGACAGTTCCTCTTTTCCATAATCCTGACATGGACAGTGATGTTGTAGATGATTCACTATTAAGGAAACACTGCTAGCACTTCGGAAATATGTCAGCAAGGTTTCAACCCTCGAAATTCAATCTTATTAATTTGTAATGTATATATATAACCTTGCTTCTGAAAAACAGTTCTGCAAACTTTGATAAGTAATAGTGGTGTAAAAATGACCCCAAAAAACCCTCCGGAAATGTAGTTGGACAGACTCCCTTTTGCCACATTTTAAAAGAAATTCCACAGAATTCTACCCAGGGATAGAAATCGCATTTCAGATCCAGAGTATACAGAAGACAAATACCTATTCTTTCCAGCAGCAACACCTGGCAATTCTGGACCATATTCTGCTATAGATTTTCAGATTGTTTTCTCTGATAAGGGAACTTCAAAATAAAAATTGCTGGTGTGATATATCCCTCACACTGTCACGTGGCAGTGGATGAAAACAGGTTTGGTGTAAAATGACTGAGTCTAGTGTTTACTCACATAGAGGGTTTGCCATTTTAGGACAGGTACACCAAATGACTGTGTCACTCAGTGGGCAGGATGCTGCTGAAATAAACTGGTCACATTTAAGTATATTGTTTCAATTTGATCACTGCATGCAGAAATCCTACTATCCAGCTTTTTTTCCTGCCATTCTCTTGGCAGTATTTTTTTGCAGTTTAAGAAATTATACAGAGATAATTAATAGGCTACAAAATTCCAAGGACTTAGGTTATCATTTCCCTTGTTTTAAAGATAAGCCATTGCAAAGGAAAGGATGGAAGTGCAAAGACAGGATTCTCAGGAGAAGTGAACTGACACGACATCCTGTGGAAAAAAAAAAATGCCTTTTGGGCATGCTCTCTGTTAAACACTTCTTTTAGGTCATTTTGTTAGAGTAGCAAACTTTACAGCAAAATTAAATTAGACAACAATAATTTGTCATCATTCAAGTAAACAAGCCAGGAAAGAGAGGAGTTACAATATCTATCTGAAGAGACAGCTGTAGTCAACGGATTTATTCATAATATTATTTGGTAGCAAGAAACTTACCATGGCTGAATGTAAAAAAGTATTTTTTGATGAGTTAAAGAGATTAAGAAAAATCAGGCAGATTTTGACAGAGAATGGTGTGTAAATGAGAGGTGTTATCAGTCTGAATCTGGCAGCTCCATTTTTGTTATGGTGAAAAATATCAGTATTATTTACTAAGAAGATTAAGGCTGAATTGGAAGAGAGGCTGGTTGTTGTGTGGAGATTGAGATAAGATAAAGGATTTTACCTTCTATGCACAAGCCAAATGCAATACACACAGGACTGTTATCTCCAGCTCAGGCCTAGCAGAGGTATATTAAGATGTACATTGTAATTACCAGTGGCAGGAGTAGATTTCATAAAGACTATTTTAAACCCTAATAAAATGCTGGCCTTTAATTATACAGCTTTGAAATATTTTTCATAGTTAATTGCAACAGGAAAAAAAAATCCACCTAATATTTGAAACTGATTCTTGCAGTGAAAGCACAAGCAAGGCAGGCAGTCTTTGCCTGATCTGCACTTGTTTTGCTGTCTGGCTTCATTCTGTGATTTGAATCACAGAGACAACTGAGACTGTTAAACACCTTCCTCATTTTACCCCTGTTATCCAGAAAGCAAGATTAGCAAGGATTGGGGAAGGTGGGTGCTGGAAGCAGGGGGAGGAATAAATCTCCTTTCTGTGACATAATTAATTAGTTCCAAAAATGAGCTGCACACTCATAAATCACTCATGGTTGCTGGTGACAATTTTAGCTCCCCACCATGGAAGGCTGGGGGGCTGTGAGGGGCAATATTATTTTTACCACTGGGAAGCATCCAAAGGACAATAGCAAATCACATTTAGCTGCATGTTTAGCACAAGGCCAGGTTGGGTCTCTGTCAGAACTCACGTGAGACTTGCTGTCACTAAGTGGAAACTAATCTGGTAGATTTTTAGGGAAGAAAACCCTACCAGACTCCCTCTTGAAGATGTTTATTATTGTTGTATATCCCACAATAGAAACATACTCCACAACAATCCAATTTGGAGCTTAAAGTTGTACTGTTAAGAACCAAGGACTGGAAGGAAACTCAGCCTGCCCAGGAATTGCTATGAGGCACTGCCACATGGCACATCCACTCCATGCCTCCGTTTCTGCTCCTGCTAGGAAGAATATTACTGCCTTTCTTTAGCCCTTAAAATGATAATAATTTGCTTTCTCACCTCCTCACTAGAGAGAACATGTCTATGTTCAAAAGACTTGCAAAAACACTTCTATGAGGTGAAAGTCCAAAGTTATCTTGTGATTTCCATTCCACTGCAGCAAAAAGCTTACATTACGTTCACATCTGTATTCTTTTATTTTTTTTTTATCCAACATGGTAAGTGTATATAAGTTAATAAATGCACGTGATTATTAGCCTATCCTCGTGCAGTTTACTAGTCATATTGCTAAAGGCATATATATGCCTTTAGACTTCGCAGTCCTGAAGATTATATTTGGACATGTTTTTACACTTCTGCTGGAAACAGTGAGGACTGCAGTCACACAGCTAGCTACTATAAGCAGCTCATTACACTACTACTGAATCTCTACTGCTCAATGAGTTGCTTTTGGTAGCACCACTTTGTATGACCTTCAGTTTCGCTGCTTGTACAAGGTTGTACAATCTTGCTCAACCAGTCTGGTCCAGTTACTTGTAACTGTGGCAAAAATTATGATGTGGAGTTAATGAATTAATAATTGTGTCACAAAATAAAAAATCTTGTGCAAAACCGAAGTATTTTTCATGAAGACACAATGCAGATGCAATCCTTCTAAAAACTACGCACAGTTCACTAAGTTTCTAAGGTACCTTTCTCTCTACACGTTGGGGGTCCCTTACAGTGCATGTGTCAATATCTAGTGTCTCAGAAATAAGAAGCTGGGGACAGGCATGACTACAGATCTTGCATAACCCTGTGGCTTCCTTTTTTTCTATCTACAATGTTCTGTTTCGTGATATTTGCGGGAAGAGATCATAAAAAATATTAAAACACACAATTGAACTTTCTCTTGTTTGGAATTAAAAACACTTATAGCCATTAAAATCTAGACAACATTTACTAAAGACTCAGAGGCACTGATCAAATCCAAGCAATTTAAGAGTACAAATGAAGTAGAAATGTTATTGTGCAACTGTTTCCTGAAGGAAGCTGGACTTTGGAACTCTGTCCACAATGGCAATGTCTGGATGCATTGTGCTTCCACTGCTGCAGTGTGCTAGTCTCAGAAGTAACTGAAATGTTAATTTTGAGGCAGAGGCTACAAGCTGTAGCCACTTGGCTATGTAAGGAATTGGACTAATGACTAATTTTGGTCTATATGGCACTACCTTCAGTATATTAAGGGTGATGCAACTCTAGTCTATGTCTTGGTGTGCTAATTCATGCTTGTTTCTGTCTACGTTAATGGCAAAATAATTCCAACACTAGCAGTAGGTTATAGTGGACTATTGCAGGTAACCGGTTTTGTTAGTGGGTAATTTAATTATTAGAAATTTCCTGTGCATCAAAACAGTCAAACAGTTCTATGATTCCTGTCTTGTCCCCAAGCCAGTGTATACACTTCTCCCTCTCCCTTTGTCTAGACAGAAATGTTCCTAGCAATGTGCTTCTGAAAATCTGGCCTCAGATCTGTTTAGCAAGAAACGTATTTAAATAGAAGTGGCAAATAAATCATCCTGCTTCATAAATGCCCAGAACAGATAAGGTTCAGAATCTGGGCTGCAAGAGGTCGCTCAAATCAACAAAGTAATGTCTTGCACATACAGCCGGTTTATTCTGAAATAAAACTGCAGTGTACTAATGGGCTAGGATACATTAGAATTGTTCATAGTTTATCTTCTTATTAGTTACAGGTAGCCTGGCAGAGTAGAAAATGTGTTGCCTTGTACAGTAAATACTATATTCTACTGTAGAAGATTCCTACATCCACGAACATAATGCTAACCAGAAAATATATAGTGTTTTTCTAAATTGGATAAATTGCACTTTAATGTGCTTTCTAGAAAATGACCATTGAGAAAATAAAGTGACTCACTTCCATGGTCAGAAATAAGTACCAATAGACTTCTTGCAATGTAGAATGTGTTCAGCTTGCCTTTACAAGCAGAACAACTAAATCTCCGCACTTCATATTAAAATTAGATCCATAAGCAAGAAAATATGGTGAAACTAAAAGCATATTTATATCTCCTAGCTGTGTTTGCTTTTTTTTTTTGACCAAAATGACAAATTTCTTCAACAATAAAAGAAAAATATTCCAAAACCAGAATGTGTAGTAGCTTTGGTGCTTTGACATATCAAAAAGCTGCTCATGGAAAGTAAATAAACACATATTCCTTGGGCAAAGTCCTCTTATCATTTCATATCATGATATTTCTTTAAAGAGCTTTCTACAATAAATGTTAACATACCATACATGAACCCTGCCAGGACACCAGCGCCTCTTAAGGACAAAGGCAAGCAGAATCAGTATGACTCAGAATATTCCAGGGCAAAAAATTCTTTATCAAATACCACCACCCTGCCCAAACAGTCTGGAGAGCATTGTTTCTTTCTGTCTTACAGGATCAGCATTTGGTGCAAGTCAGAAGGCAATGTCAAGGGTTTCTTCTAAGTCCAGGGTAGTTTTTAAGTTTCCCCTTTTCCAGATATAACAAGAGCATGTATTTAACACTAAGCATTAAAAGTGATGGAAAACGAATATGTTGCACATTGTCATAATTCTCTTAGTATATCCTTGATGGGTAATTGACATTAAAATTAAAAATTTTGTAGGTCACTAATAATTCGAAAATCTGACCTCAAGTGATATTCCTTATAATTATAGATCACTCTTCAGACACTTTCTTCACCTGAGAAACTGCACTTACAGAAAGTTTTTATAATTTTGGTGGTTCACAAATATCACATCACCTTATTGGATCACTTGCAAAGAGACAGAGTCTGATTTGAAGCTCAGTGAAGCCAAGCTCTTTCTTCTTGATTTCACTCAGCCTTGAATCAACGATACAGTCACAGATACTGTGAACTTTCTGTGAGGCACTGAGCACCCATTGACGATTTTATGGTGCTTAGAGCATTCATTAACTTGCAAGATAAACTCTTTAAAAGAAAGTTACTTTGCTTTCCTCAAAACAGGGCTTTACTGTTAGAAACACAAGTTATAGAGCAGGTATGCTTATACAGGAATTATACAGTGAATTCTAAATAAAATATATATAGTCACATAACTTGGTTGAAGCAATTAAATCTTTTCAGAATGGTAAATACATTAGGAATGATTAAATCCATAATCCTCAACACAGGAGAAGATTTGGAAAAAGCCTAGAGGAAGAACAATTGTATAAACCTAGACATACTTAAACATAATTTAAGATTACTTTGGTCCTGTTTTGGAATTTCCAGTGACTTGCAAAGCGTGCAGTTTTAACCTTGGCTACATAAGTAATTTAGTATGCTAAGGTTGTCTCCAAAATTTCCTGTCTGCACATATGGAAAAAAAAAATTCTCAAAGGCCATAAGGCAGAATGTCGTTTCTAACTTTGGCTGAGAGTGACACTGTTTGTTGTGTCTTTGTGGGCTCAACGTGCTGTTTTGTCATTGCAGAAAAGAGGATTCCTTAATTTTTCAGATATGATTACATGCTCAGATACTATCTTGGTGGCTTTAGGAGACATTCATGTGTGCAGTGGGGTGCAACTGGTTTACACAAAATAATTTTTTTTCCAATTTGTTCCATCGTGACAGCAATTCAGATAAGAAGACGATTTTGTGTTCTATTGCAACCTTCTACCGGCCAATAATTCCAAGAATATACAATGATATTTACAAGGATTTTTCTTCATATTTATATACCCAGGAAGTGAGATATAATTGCTCCTATGTATAGATTCTGCTGTGCATAATCTTGTTTATTTTATTCTACAAAAATAATAAATCTGTCAGGTTTATTGGGGTTTTTTGTGGGTTTTTTAATGTGTTTATGTACAAATGAATTACACTGCAAACTGATGACTTGTTGCATTTCATGTACATTTGTACCGTTGCTTAAATAACACTGTTTATTCCTATGAATATGAGATGTGATCTTGGCATATGCTGAGCACATCTGGCAACCCATTCTTGGCAGAGGGTGCTTGGGAGAACCTCAGCATTAATCTAGATTGGCTGTGCAGCATTTTCTTTTACACCAAAGAAAAATGTGTGTCTTGAAAGGACAGGATAAATCAAATAATTCTCAATTTAAGTTATTGAATTACCTGTCTCCATCCCCAGTTTTGGTAAACTGCAATGAGAGTTCTGGGGAAAGTGATATTCCCAGAGAACCACAGCATAAAGAAGACGTATTTTCCTACTTCAATAATCTGATACAGCTAAAGGCTGAGCACACTAAAAAGTGTTGAGTGTTATCAAATCCTCATAGGTTTTAAACATTTAATCATCTATGAGCTAATGGCTGTTACACACGGAATGGAGAACACTTATTTAAAGGTCATAAGTGAATTGGAAAAAAGTCCCAAATCCTGATTTGAATTTTAGAATTTATGTGCAAATTTTGTGCCTGAAGACCCCTGGTTATCAAATATAACCAGAGTAAATTTACAGCATGCTGCCTTCCTGGAGCATGTCATAGACCCCAATGTTTCACTAACATTAACCAAGGTAATAAGTAATAAGTACAGATTTAGCATGTGTTTGTGATAGTTAAGATAACAAATAGGACTGATTCTGTTAGACTCCAGACAATCTCAACTCCATATTTTGTAGACATCTCTAGTAATGTTACTTCATGAACAGTTGCACCAGTAAATTTCTATACTCCAAATCCAGCTATCAGTAACATTTTAAGGCAAAAGTTTTTAGGGATTTTTTTAATTGAATGACAGAAAAATGTCTCAGATTTTCAGTGCAGTGAGGTCCTTGCACCTTGCAAATGTGAGTAATAAATAAACAAATGCACTCAGCTCTTCCAATTTCTTCTCCCTGTTTATGGTTGTTACATCATATTTCTCAGAATGTCTCATCTGGATTAGAATCCAGCCTTTTTAGGCTGTGAAGAGATCTTCAGTCACATTCTTCAGATACCTGAAGTAAAGTCCTATGATAAAGACTGATCAGCACACTGAAAGCTTTTCACTTAAGTTTTCTTTTTCTAATAAGCTTATACAGAATTTGAACAAACACAGAATCTTTGCTTTCCAACACATGTAAAATGTTCCAGGAAAGGGAAATTATTTATCCAAGATTGTGTTTTGTTAGATGTTGAAGAGAAAGGAATGTGATTTTGTACATTTCCACTTAGCACTAACTCATGACTCTTGGTAATGAAAACAGCTGTGAGATATAAGAGTATTCCAGTGGGTCTTCATCAGTAAAGGGGAAATGGAAGCCCAGGGAAAAACCGCCCTGCTTAGGATATATCTGTGTTTAGGACAAAGTTCAGGAAATACTGAGGAACTGGAGTGTTCAAGATGTTCTTAATGCTTTCAGTGCTTCGCCTTTCATATTCCAGCCTCAAAGCAGACAGAGTGATATTTCTAATGCTAGTGACATACCACTAAAATAGGTGCCAAATATCTCTCTTTTAAAGCAAGCAGCAGACAGCTATTTGAAGAGCCTGTATCTAAGTAAAAAGACTTGGTGGTCTTCTCTACCCAGAAGGGCATGAATCTACCCTATCAGTTATGGCATAGAAATTTTGCCTGTACAACAGCTGAGAAATGTTCAGGAAGCACCTCACATGTGTTCTCTAAACAACATCCTGGCTGCCTTCCATGCATATGGAGAGCTCAGTCAAATCTCATTGGTTTTAGCTAACAGCTAACAAGAAATTTCCTTACAATGTGAGGAATTCACATCAGCAGCCAAGCGAAGACAGCTAGGATTAACCAGATGTCCACCAACCCAAATAAATCCACTCATCAGGATTTTGCAGAGAGCACAGACACTTTAATTTGCTTATTTGACAAATTGTGCCTTTATGATATAACTAGTTTCCACACAGTAATTCAATCACCAGTGCTCTCTATTGCTGTAAATAATGTAAACACTTATTGTATAAATTACCGATTGTCATTTTGCAAACAAAACCTTGGATGACATGTTTTGGAATCACCTTGCAGCTGAGGACAAAAGCTTGCTATTAAGATCTACTAAACCAGTGAGAGAGTAGGCTGCTGGCAACAATTTATTTTACCTCAAGGCGTTTTGGATGACTTGGTGTTCTATTAAATACTGAGCAGGAGCCATCAAAACAGATGTTGTCTGGCACATATGTCTTACCCTAGTAGTGTTCCTGTACTTGCCTACTTCAGCAACATCTTCCTGCAGACTGTTTATTGAGCTGGTAACCAGCTCTGTTTGAAATGAGATGAAAGCCAAAGACTTAATCCATCCACCAATGCCAGTAGAACATCTCATGCACACTGCACTCCTATGTTGTATTAATTACACCAAGACATATAATTCTAATTCACCTAAACATCTCAGCCGTGCGATTCCAACCTTGTTCCATAGTAAATGCTAGATCATTTTCAATCAGTAATCAAATATCTTGAACTCAACTACACAATTTGAGAACTTTCATTCTTACTTGATACACTAACTTGCATGGCAGAACATAAAAACTCTGAAGTTGTCCGCATTTCTCAATACAATTGTTTCAGGTGTCTCATCTTACCAACCTTGCTAATGAGCGAGTTCTTATGTTCTTCTGTCACCGCTTCCAGTGTTACTATTATTTCCATAAGAATGAAGACGATCTTTCCAGGACTTGGGTGCAGACCCTGTCTGCATTTAACTAGGTGAGTCTGTCAACCCAGACAACTTACAAACTAGTTAAATTACACTTCAGATAGTATTTATAGAAGGGGTAGATTTAACTCTTTTGGTCACTAGGAATAAAGAGGCATTAATATCCATTGCTGCTGTGGTAAGGTGTCAGGCTTAAGCAGAGAGTTATTTCAGCAGGCAGTGAGAGGTTAGCCACCACCATCTTGCTCACCTGGTATGTATTGAGCAATAAAATAGCAGTGAGGTCTGTGTTCACTTGTTTTCATTTTCAAAGATGTCCCCCTCAAGTGTAGGTAGAGGGCATAAGTTACCTTTTTTCCTTTGTTTTCCTTCTGTTGCTGTTATGTTCCTGCTGTGACAGTCCCAAAGTTGACACAGTCTCATCTTGATGAGGACGAGCTGAATCTCTCCTGAGTCCAGGAAGCTTTGGCTGTATACAATTACATTTGATGGGACTCCTGAGATGCTGTTCTGGCTTTGGATGCTCTGACACCATGTTGACACACCACATTCAGCACATGGAAGGTGCACAAATTTCAGGCCAGCAGGAGCAGGCTGCAGCAGTCTGAAACCTGCTCACTGAAAACTTCACAGAATCACGGAATCACAGAATCACAGAATCACAGAATAACCAGGTTGGAAGAGACCCATCGGATCGTCGAGTCCAACCATTCCCACCAATCCCTAAATCATGCCCCTAAATACCTCATCCCCCCTCACCTTAAACACCTCCAGGGACGGTGACTCAACCACCTCCCTGGGCAGACTGTTCCAATGCCTAACCACCCTCTCTGTGAAGAATTTTTTCCTTATCTCAAGCTTAAATCTCCCCTGGTGGAGCTTGAGGCCATTCCCTCTTGTCCTGTCACTTGGGAGAAGAGGCCATTACCCTCCTCTCCACAACCTCTCTTCAGGTAGTTGTAGAGAGTAATAAGGTCTCTCCTCAGCCTCTTCTTCTCCAGGCTGAACAACCCCAGCTCTCTCAGTCGCTCCTTGTAAGATTTGTTCTCCAGCCCCTTCACCAGCTTTGTTGCCCTTCTCTGGACTCGCTCCAGAGCCACAACATCCTTCTTGTGGTGAGGGGCCCAGAACTGAACACAGTAATCGAGGTGCAGTCTCACCAGTGCCGAGCACAGAGGGAGAATAACCTCCCTGGACCTGCTGGTCACGCCTTCATGAGAAAGGACACGACATGAATGACCAAGACACCCACTGGTGACTGAGCAATGGTATTTATGCCATCTTAAACTCAGTTGAAATAGAACATTGCTGTGCAGCCCTTTCTCCCGCAAAATATGTCCAAATCACTATGCTGTTCTCGCTGCAGTTTCTCATAGTAGGCAATTCAGAACAGTGATATGTAAAAATAGATTCAATAGCATAACCTAAGGAAAATAACCTCAGTTCGGGCATTGTCTTTCATATGGAAAAAAAAGACTCTGTGATGACTCTGATTGAGAGGCTGATTGAATGATTACTTTATAATACTTTATGTGCTATGTTTGTTAATCTAACAACTTATTTACAATAGGCACTTATAGGTAATATGAATACATAATGCATCAAGAGTGATTGTATTTTGTTGCCTAGTGCAAAGAGAAATAGTCTACTGCCAAAATGGGTAGTTATGTGTATTTTATCTGGCTACTATTTCATTAGCTAGCTGAGGCTTGGCCACTGGACATAAGAGCTTGCACTTATTACTCTAACAGTGGTACTTGAAAGAACAAAGTTCATTTTAAGATTAAAAGAAACATCTCCTTAAATCTCTGCTCTCTTGCATATATTCATTAGTGCTCCAGCACATTTTTGTTGCTGGAGGTATATCTCCTCTGATAATGGTGATAATAGGAGCCAGTCAGGACTAGCAAAGCTATTTTGCTTGGTGTATTAGCACTTCCCTTTTAGAATAATCCTACTAGCATGATTCTGTAGTATTTACAATTTTTATAAGTGCCGATTATATTTTCAAAGTCAAAGTGGGACAAAATCAGTGCATTGTACCCTGTTGTAGCTGCTTTCTGTAGTAGTCAGCCACATATATTGAACAATGCCATATGAATGTAATTTTGAGAGGCAAGAGCTTGATTCTTTAAAAAAACCCACTTACATGGGCAGTATGAGCTCTTGCTGAGGATCTTCATCATGCAAATATTGTGCATACAGTCTAGTTAATAGAAAAACCCTAAGTTCTGTGGACACACAGGGCAGAGTGTGTGGAGTTCTGGCAAAAAAACCATCTTTTTCACCACCGAAGTCCATTCAGCAGCCAAGAAAACCATATCTTATCATACTGTTTGCACACTCCACTTCTCAGGGAATAATATCTGTATATCTAATTTGCAAATGTATATTGAAAGTACTTCTAGCCACTGGCAATGCGTGGGATTTGGAAAGAGTGATTTCTGTAAGGCTTACAGCTCTGTCTGGGAATGATGGATGACTTTCAGGAGCAAAGATTTTCTAACAAATGACATTCCAAAGCAGTCTTACAAAGTACTCATAGCTAATGTCAATAATTCTCTCTTTGCCAGTTTAAATATCATTCTGAGTCTCTCACACACTCAGTGGTACAGTACACTGGCAAAATTAGCAAGCTAATGTCACCACTCCTTGTAGATAAACACATGTGTAAAGTGTCACCACTCCTTGTAGATAAACACATGTGTAAAGTGTCAGGCATAAGAAGGAGATTACAGAACACATATTTCTAAGTACCACTTATGAATACAACACATGTAGCTTGTGGAAATGTTGACATCATCTAGAGAGGAGAGCAAGACTTGCAACCACAGTGAATTACATCATTAGCCAAACTGGAAAGTAATCTTTATTTACAGCTGCTAGAGTCCATCTCTGTCCTGGAGCTCCTGTTTTCCTGAGGAAAAATGTACCACTAAATTAAGATAAACATCATGACTGTGAAAGTTCCATAAAATATATGTGACAAACATATCTTAAACCTAAGCCTTTTGCAGGCTGATGCATTTAATGGAGCTCCTCATCTTGTGCTTGCTTGAGAAAGACGTCATTAAGTATGGGAAAGAGGGTGAGCAGCATGAATGAAAAGACAGAGGATTTCCAGAATGCACACCACTGTGAAGGGCCAGTAAGGTTGCTGAAGTGATGCACATAGGCTTTGACTGAGATTAGGATCCCACAGAGGTGGTGCTGCACACAGCTCAAGGCAGAGAATCCCAGCTCCTGAGAGCTCATAGTCAAATAATTCAGGCAATACATAGAAGTTGGAAAACAAAAATTGTAAAATCAAAAAGATGTGTACCCACTCTCATGGTAGGCATCTGCACACCTTCCTGCCCCTCTCCTTTCTCCTGATAGTATAAAAACCTGTGCCAACCATGACCCCAGGCTGTTTTCAACAGTGATTGCTGCAGCAGATGTGGCTTTTGGAGAAACGGCTGGAGCGTGCAAGAGTTTTACAAATGAGCCCACTGTGTGCTATTTGTGCTAAAAAAAATGTTGGTGTCCATACAAGATAATAACCATGACCAGTGTGCAGGCTGATGACAGCTAGGAGGCAAGGCAGCCGCTTGGTAGGACTGAAGGCAAGAAATATGGGATGGCATAAGAGAAGGAACGAGCAGAACTGAGTACTTGGAGTAACAGGCATGACTAGAGCTTGTTTTCTGTGTGTATCAAAGACAGACAGTGTAGATGCATGTTTAAGAGTGAGAAAGATCACAAAGAAAGAGGTGCAAGAAGCTACGAAGGGAGAGATTTCCTTTTTTTTACTGCCAAAAGAAATATAGTTTCGGCTACTATCTTGGAGGGACAAAATGGCAGGTTACTATGTCTGAGATCACAGGAATGGTAATAATATCGGTTAGTGCAACTAAGACCAGGAGTCAAAGTAGCATAAGAGTACAGAAGAAAAGCACAAGAGCTCAGTTTTGACAGTGTTAAGTCAAAGCTGAAGATAAAACATCTTCAAAAGAGATGACAGGCAGATAAACTGAAATGCAGCAATGACTGAAGGAAATATCCCAGGAATGAAAATGTAAATTTGTGATTTTATACCATAAAAATACTTCAAGCAAAGCTGTCTGAAATTTTTTCTCCATGTTTGGTTTGATTTTTATTTTCTTCAAGGCAAAAAGACTATTTTTTGCTTAAAGCTGTTAACAAGATGAGGTGCTTGTCATAGAAGGGAATGTAGAAAGTGAGAGGTCAGGATGGAGCAGTGCTTTCTGGGAAAAGGGCAAAGGATGTAACCTTTGTAGGGATTAGGAGAGCTGATCCAGGGTTTGCTAAAGGCAGAGGAGAAAAACACCAACCAGCTGTTTTGCTACATGCCTCTGCAGCTGAGTCAGGATAAAGCTACAGTGAAAGAAAGGCATCCACAGGGGAGGGAGCAATTGTATAGGTTGCATCTGGGCACATGACTGGATGTGCAAGATGAATATCAAGAAAGGGTGTGAATAGAAGTCACGAGTGTAAGTGATGCTCTTCTAAATTGCGTCTTCAGTATGCACAAAGGACCTGAAAGACAAACATAGAAAGACTGAGGTCTAAGTTTGAATCCCTAGTGGAGAGGAAGAGTTGACACAGCTGGAGGCAAGGAATAAGAATGAGAGGAGAAGGTAGTGGTGAAGTGACAGGTGGCCAAAGGATGCAGTGAATGAGGAGGGCAGGTGACAGTTCATGATGGGATAACAAAATGGCTAATATGCTAGCTCGCAAGAGCGCAGTATTGGCACCCGTGCCCTACAGTATATTAAACCCAACATGTATGCAACACTAGTACCAAAAATAATGGCACAAGGTGTTTAAACAGACCTAGATGACAGTGAAGAACGTTTGTGATGAAGAGGATTTAATCACTTGGAAATAAGGGAGCAGTATTTTACAAGATTCTGAGTAAAACAAGGGTCAGTAAAAACTACCTGGGATCTTCCACAAATTGCTTGATGTCTCGGACACTTAAGATTCTAAATCAAAGTTCAAAGCCAGAATCTTTGTACAATTCTTGGATTCACCCAGGAACTTGCAGGGTTAGCATCCAATTCATTGTTTCTTGGACAGCATCAGACAGGAAACAGTGGAGCAAAACTAGGATTCCTCTCTCTAAGCTTGCTGTTCTAGACTTTTCTTCTGCAGGTTTATATTCTCATTATTTGTGTAGATAATAGCAAAGACCTCTTCAAAAGTAGTAGACAGCCTCTGCCATCACCGGGCATTGAGCAGTCCTGGAAGTGAATATTATGTTTTTCTTTTTCGTACTGTGTTAGAACATGAAGTTTCACAGTTCATTGTTTCTGCCTAACTGTTAGCAGACAAAGAAGAAAATTAACCTGAAATCTCTAAGGTAAGTTATTAGGAGGTACTCCGGTCCGTACTTCTTACCAAAAAGAACAGTACAATTTCTTTTGTCAGTAAGTTTCTTAAAGCCCCAAAGAACCATGTCAAAATCCCCTCTTTTGGGGTGAATAACACTTTGTATCCACTTCATTTAAACTGCTCTATTGGCTAACAGTGGAACAATATTTTCACAGAAGAAAATTTGGGTAGTTTGAGTCTAACTCACAATCAAAATCTTATTTAATGTCACAGGAGGTTTGGACCAAATGTTTGTATTTACTATGCTTGATTACAGACCAGTGGGAGATTAAAAAATACTCCTGTTTCTTATACTCAAGCCATACTTTTCTTTCTAAGATAGATGTTTGCAGATGAGAACACTTGTGAGATGTTGTCATAAAAATGGAAGAGGCAGCACATAGCTAGTATGATGGCAACTTCACCCTTTTACACTTTAAGACATAGTGAAAATACATTTTGACTCAAATAATTTGGCAGATGTAGGCAGAAATGTTTAATACACGGGAAATCTGTGTGGGTTCAAAAATTTATTTTTTAGTTTATACCTATATTTAAACTCATCTAATTACTGACCTCTGAGTTTAGTAATTATCCATGCATTTCCCAAATGTTTCCAATCCTTTCATAAAATTGTAAACATCAGTTTGCAGAAACTCCTGCTTACACTGCAGGTATAGCCAACACAACTTTGAGTTTGGTTTGGGACATCTCACTTATAAAATGCTTTGTATATCTTGCAGGATCCAATACAAAAAAATGCATACAAAAATTCTCTCGAGTGTTTGGAAACTTCATGCAAACACCACTGTAATCTGCATAAAACATTTTCATCACTGTACTGTAGCATTTATGGAAAAAAAAATCTTTTTTTTACATCTCTTGACATATAGAGCTACATCAGTCTTTAAAAAACCAACTAAATGATTTGGAAGCCCAAACGATATTTAAAAAAAAGGCAGGTGAAGATGCAGCTTATCTGTCACTGAATCAAACTTGACTTGTTTTTGTGTTGTCTTTCAAACTAGTGCAATTGCTGACTGACAGGACACCATGTTTCATGTTGTATTTTCAGCTGCAGCTATTTGAAGCTTCTCAGGAAGGCCAGCAATGCTGCAGAAGGAGTGGGCTGCAGTGTGCAGGTGAAGTGGTCAAATACGTGCGCTGAATGCAATTCGTATGTGTAGTTCCTCACCCTTAAGTCATCACAAGTGAGTGATTAGTTTCCCTGCAACCAGTGTACTTATCAAGTATACAGAGATCTTTTTTCCTTCTGCACTGTGGAGAGATCAGTACTTTTGGGCTCCTTGGCATGAAAAGCAGCTATAGATTTACACAGATTAATAAAACTCAACAGTTCTAAGATTGTTCTTGTAGTAAAGCAGACAGTTTCAGGCAAATGATGAAACCATAGTGCAAATCTGGCTTTTAAAAATATTTTTTTTAATATAATTGTTTGTGAACAGGACAAAATTTAGAGAGGAAAAGCCAATTTAAATTCTGACTTCCCACACCTTTATGGAAAATGCTTTGCTTTTACTGTAACATATAAGGTTAATGGAATATCAACAATGAAGAACTAATGAGCAAATGATAAATGACAAGTATTAACATGGTAAATAGTGCATTTAGAATTATTATGGGTTTATCAGATATTTCCTCTACAAAAATGAACTATAACATAAGAAAAGTTTAACTGACAAAACACGACTGAATAAGGCATGTGATTTCTACATGTGAAATTTGATAATATTTTACGAACGCATTGATAGAAATCATCACTACTATTTAATATGTATCCAGGAATGATGCTACAGAAGTTCTGCCTGTTTCGGATTTGGTTAGCAAAATTTAATTTTGCCTATGGGCAATATATATTTCAAAGATTGTCAGTTATACTTAAGACACATTAATGCATTTTAGAATAATTTCTGTGTCGGTGAAATTATTGCCTGACTCCCATACCTCCCCCCCGCCCCTTATTATCGCATAGAACTATAGCCAGTGCTAACATGGAAAAGTAATATTAGAAAACACATTAAAGACGATTTATCAGCTGGAAATAGGAAAGAGAGCCAAGAGCGGGGGATGAATTCTTTGGAACCACTGTGTTGAGCTGAGATAGAAAATGTTCTTCCATTGTTTCAAATAAACTGAAATATACAATAAATGAAGATCAAGTTCCAGTTTCATTCACCATAGCCTAATTACATATTATTTAAATAGCATTGCTCCTGATTTTCACTTGTGCAAGTGATTGTCAGCATTTGGCTTTTATTTGGCCCCCATGGAAATATGATAAAAGGATCTTATAGAATTCATGCTTTACTAAAGCTCCAGGTATGCACTGCTCGCACACTTTCAGAGGTATGGTCTTAAATTAAAGCCTTCGCTCTCTGAAAATATAGCAATGTGTTAATCAGTAGTGTTGCTCTCTCAAACATGTAGGATTTATAGCTAAATTGTAAAATCCCCAAACTCCTGAATCTCCATGATTTAAAAATCAGCCCAGATACCAGTAAACAAATTGTACATGTTGTTCAGGGCTGCTTTAATTTGCTCAAGGAAAAGATGCTGCTTAACAACTAGTCTGCCAAATCTTGTATTAGCTGCAGTTTCCAGATAGAAATAAAGCGCAATCCCATGTTGAGCACATTATGGTATCTAATCTGGCAGTCACAATAGGTGATTGATGCAAGATTCTTTCCCAGCAGAAAAAGTATTTGACACAGGAGGTTACTTAGCAACATTTAGACATAGGGTTAAAATAACAATGGGATGGAAGTTTAGTAAAGGACTACAAGAGGACCATAATTCAAGACTGACCACAATGATAGGAGGAAGTGCAAACAGTATCTTTCCAGATAGCCAAGACTCCCACAGGGTATTTACTCATGAGGAGGATAGTCCAAATCACTTCTTTGGGCTCCAGCTGCATTTGGTCAGCAGTGGCTTTGATGGGAGCCTGTAACATGCTCTTCAGCCCAGCTATCCTTCTGAATTGTCTCCACCATTCTCTTTGTCTACTTTAAGGTCATTCCTGAGGTCAGTGGCAGAGTCAATCTGTGGTCACCCTGCACCAAGTAAAAATCACATTCTTTAACAGATTTTTCTTTCCTAGGAGTCCGGAGATTAGGCTTATCCCAGTGCTCAACCCACCACTTTCCTTGTCTGTAACCTATAGCTGAGCAATGCATGCAAATGTTCCTTACATGGTGATTAACCCTGGGAAAGGAGACAGAATCAAAAAGCGTATCTTTTAATAATTCCTTTCATCAGAAAGGAAACCAGAGGGTCCCTCTGCTACATTCTGCAGCAAGCCTGATGAGCAAAGTGTTCCCTTCATGCTCTGGTATTCACTGGGCTCAGTCTGATCACAGTTACAAGAATGCTACAAAGCCAGAATACCACGACAATAAATTATTTTAAAAGGAGAAAGCTGACAAATCTGGTCGGTTGTGGACTCTTTTGCGCTATTTGTTGTGCCACAATAGCGTCCATTGCTTAATAGTCATTCATCTTTTTGGCAGAAAAATGCAAAATGGCCTCCCAAAAGGTAACAAAGCATCCCCTAAAGAAAAGATTTTCCAAAGGCTACAAGAAATACAGACCTACTCTCAGGGTTAATGCTTGATGTTAGAAAGCTTAGAGCTTGTGAGAGATATAGCATCTCTTATTAATGCATGTTTCCTCCACAGTAACTAAATTTTACTTGCAAACTTTTAAGAAAGGCTTCAACTTTAACCATTTAAAGAGTCGGTTCAAAAAGCTGCTTTGCTTACTTGATGTGTTTGAACAACTACACTGAAAAAAATCTCTTTCACTTGAATAAGCAGTTGATCATTTTTCTGAAGTAAATATAGAAGGAACTTGAACTCCAAAGGAACTGTATGTGGTAACCAGCACATTACTCAGTGTATGAGAAAATCATCTCTGTTTTCTAGAAGCATTAGATGATTGCATGATAGTGGTATTACACCTTATCAGCTCTAATACATCAACTGTGTAAGTGTACTGAGGAACACAAAAGTTGTTCCTGTAAAAACATGGACAGCGTCTGGCATTCCAGGGCTGTTTATGCTCCCAAAATATCTCACGAGTCAATTTGCTGGTCTCATTTTTCCGATGATGCAACTATTTATCTCACATGACTTGGTCTATAGAAAAGTCCTCAAAGAGGAGAGACGGCCACACTGCCTGCCGTGTGCAGGGCCAGATCCTCACCACAGCACCCTTGCTGACAAAACTCCACTGAGCTGTTGGACAAGCCTTGACTGAAAAGGTCTGGTTTACCTAGGGGACCAGTTCCTCCTCCTCCCCATTTTTATACTACTGTGGGGTTAATAGCTATGTCGTGTGGGGTCAGGGAAGACATCTGTGTCTCAGATAATATGCTTACGGTGATTACCACACATAATTGACTGACCTTCCCTCATTCTTTTCCTGCTGCAGGCCATGGCTGATAGGGTGAGATGCTCTAGAGGAGTTTATTTTCCATCACATACTATTGTGCTGCTGAGCAAATATTTTAGCAAGCTTTGAATGAATCACCTTTCAGGCTTTGGGTTTGACAGTTAAAATATGAAGGCTGTGACCAATCTAATAATATTAGATTTTAAATCAGCTTTGGGATGAAACATGGGAAAATCCTACTTAAAATCCATTTACAGACACCTAATAAAATCCTGTTTTGAGTGCTGAAGTCAATGTAAATTTTTAAGAATTCTTTATTTTGCTCTTGCTGCAGCATTCGTCTCCCCACCTTACTTGGAACATTTTAGTCTTGTGTAGGTTTGTCTCAAAAAGTATCTGCAAGCCAGGGCATAATAAATACATAAATATTTGTGCACTGTAAGAGCCAAGTTTCCAAGTAGGAAATGCTGAGGTCTAATTTAAGACCCTTCCTTTAAGAGAGAGCATTAAAAAAGCTTTCTAGTTCATGGGGTTCTGTGATAGGAATATATGACTATGATGGGCTATTCCGCATGAGCATGTATTCTGTTTTATAGTTGAAAGGAAATTAAAAAACAAAGACTTCACTGTGTAAAAGCAAAGCAATATTTTCCCCTCTTCATATTAAAAAAAAGAGCAAGATTAGTTTTTATTGCCAGTATATATTTACATAAGGAATGGAATAAATATGAGAGGAGATTTAAAAAAAAAATTACCAAAGGAAAGCTTAATTTCTAACATTAGATTTTAACTTTCTAAGACTGTTTCACTCTAACTCTGTTTTATCTATCCAGCAATTAATCTATCAACCTGCATATAATATACTCCCACAGGAAATAGTCTTTTTTAATATATGTATGTCCTAGGTTAGATTGTGAGTGTTTAAACCTTTGTACCAGAAATATTAATGTCTATTAAGGAAACAAGTTGATACCTGGAGTTGCCTGTACACACACGCCTCCCTACTTTCTTCCCTCCTTTTGAAACTCCTTTGTCACATGGAAAATAATCTTTACCATGCACCACCAGTAAGTATTTATGGCCTGTACTCAGAATTTCAAACTGCAGCAATTTCACTGGGACCTAATGGGCGGAATGATATGATACATTGAACAAATACATCTGTTCTTACTCCTGCGGCTGAAAGCTAACATTTGTGCAAATGAATGTTCCAGTGGTAGAGCCAAAAAGTGTTTCCAACCCTACTAGTTCCTCCACTTTAATTTGTCCAACAACATAATCTACATTTCTAGCTGCCATTTATAGAAATCCATTTGGAACTGCTGTCTTCTTTCAAACATTTAATATAATTCATCCTCCCCCCAAAATGTAGCCACTGCTTAACAAGGAAAAATATACATATTCTAAACATATGGGAGATCTTTAGACAAATCTCAGCATCACTTCATAATTATATACTACAAGTTTTAATTAACTAAAGCTCTGAAAGTCATAATGCCTTATTAAAATGCAATTAATCCTTTGATTAAAAAACAAAAAGCACAAGTATTTACAACAAAAACACAAGTAGAATAATTACAAATATCATGTACCCATTTCTTTTATTTGGGTGTCACTTATGATGTCTCACGTTCCCTTCATTAATTCAAATACACACATTATCTCAAATCCACAGCAGACTGAGTGACAGTGGCCACCAAACACACAGCACTATATCCTATTGATTTCTGCAAATCCTGAACAATGCCATTTGCATGCTTGTTTCTGTAATAATAAAGATATGCCATTCAGAATTAAAGCACCGGCCAGACTAGTGGCAACTAATTGTGTTGTGTGTAATGAGTGCAATTTCAATTTGATATAACCCTCAGCTTTTCTTACAGGACTCGCTAAGTACTTTCAAGTCTTTGTGGGGAAATAATTGATTTTTTTGTGCTGTGGGCACAAGAAAATTATTATGATCTTTTGAATAATGCCAAAGAAAGGACCATGAATGATTTAAATTGGTATATGAAGAAGGCTTCACTGTGGATTGCAGTTTGACTGACATCCTACTAATGTAGTATCTAGATTAGCAATTTTTAAGGAGGCAGCTAATATAAAACTGGTAAAATGGAAAACATTGCTAACAGGGATTTTGTATTTGTTATTCAGTGAAGAATAACAATATGGGGATTTAAGGCATGTCAGACAAACACTATACTATTACATAATTGCCCTTGCTCTTTTCTTTTATGGCACATGTACTGAAGGGTATGTTTCAATTGATAAATTACACATTTAAAATATGTAGATACAATAGTACAGTACTAGGTTATCACAGCAGCTAAAGTCCATTGGATGTATTGGTCTGTAACCACCACGTACAAAACCTTTTGTTTTGCCTGATTGTGACAGGAAGGTTAGTAAACTTCCAAAAAATCACTCTCCCAAAGAATTGAGATAATTGCCTTTCCTTTCAAAGGAAGGAAATCTTTTTCCTAAACTGCTGCCCATACCAGAGCTGTTTTATCTTCTGCACTGTAAATTTTTATTTAAGAATGAAAAATCAGAAACGGGTCTCAGCCATATAAAGCAGCACTTCAAGCCAAATTCAAGGAAGGATCCTCCTGTACAAAACTAATTGTAAATTGTTTCCCCCTGAAATCAATCTCCCCCTCTCTCTTGTTTTTCATCTTAAATGACAAATGCATTTTATGTAGCAAAAGTGCTGAATAAATGAGGACATTAGCCACATTCCACCTTAAAACGCACACCTTCCAAATCTTATTCTTCAGAGGAGGGAATGTTGTTAATTTAGTTGGTCATAACTAAATAGTTTCTAATCTGGAGCAGGAGTCTGCTGAGAATATTGGACAGTTTAAAGGTTAATCACCATCGCCTGGTTACACAAGTGAGGCAGAACTAATTCCTCCAAAGGCAAATGGCTTGCAGTTTTATCAGCAGTGCAGATTAGAAGTGTTAATATACAGAATAGAATGGATGCTCAAGGGCCAGTTTTCCCTTATCGGCAAACTTTGCAACAGAACTCAGCTACTGCACAACCTCTGCACTTTCTATAATAAGGCCCCTCATTTTGCCTCTCGAGCAGAACTATCAAACAATCCTCCCCAAACCACTGCCACCAAAATCAGGGTATTACAGACCACAGCTAATTGGAAGATCACTATAATGAAGTAAAAGATAAAATACTTTGGCTGCTGGCCTAAAATGTGGATCAGCACAACATAGGAAGCTATCTGGCTATGTCACATTCTGAGAGATTTACATAAACAATAAACTCAAACCAACTGCCCCCAAAAATACATCTTTGTTTACAGTAAATGCAATGTAAAGCACTCATTATAAAATAGGGGGGGGGATTTACATAATCAGTATTATTGTTAACAGAGCAGACTGTGCTGCCACTATACCAGACATATGTAACTTGATGTGTACATTTTAAATTTATGCTCTGCAAATAAAAAATAAAAGGTAGGATATGGAAAGTAGCTGAGCATGTTTAGCCTAGAGAAGAGAAGACTCTGGGGAGACCTTAAATCAGTCTTGCAGTACTTCAAGGGGGCCTACAGAAGAGATGTGAAGGGAATATTTTATCAGGGAGGGCAGTGATATGATAAGGGGTAACAGTTTTACGCTTGAATGGGGGAGATTTAGATCCAATGTTAGGAAGAAATTTTTTACGGTGAAGGTGGAGGGGCACAGGAACAGTTTGCACAGAGAAGCAGTAGATGCCCCATGCCTGGAGGTGTTCAAGGCCAGGCTGGATGAAACTTTAAGTAACCTGGTCCAGTAAAACCTGTCCCTGCCCATGGCAGACGGGTAGAAACTAGATGATCTTTAAGGTCCTTTCCAACCTTACCATTCTGTGACTCTATGTTATATAAGTACACATGTTGTAAAATATTTACCTATTTATGCTGCTTGGTATACACTAGAGTATATTTACCACCACAGCACATTGTAGCACACAGGTTCTTACCTGACATTTTCAAGGCTGTTGTATGTGTTATCCATCAGGAAAACAAAGGTAAAGAGAAGATCCATCAGTGTCACATGATATTTCTCAAATAAAACATGTTAACAGAAAATCCTACATAAAAAGTCAAGAAAAAGAAAAGATGCTTTGCGTAAATGCATTAAGGAGAAAAATGAGCAGTTCTGCTCAAGAAACATGAAGAACAGTCAGTTCAGAGAAAAGTCACATAAAGTATCACAGAGATCATCTTTGTGTAAGAAACCTTAGGATAATGAACCTAATTTTTACAAACACTGGGCCTGAGCCTACTGAATGAGTGGGGACTTCTCCAACTGACAGCAGTGTCCTCTGGATAGGCTTTGTAGGTCCTCTTGGAGCTCTGTTAAAATTATCCAAGGTGTCCTCTCTGCACACCTCCAAGTCACCAGCACATTAAATTTTTGTCCTGTCCATCCTGTTACTCCACCCCACCTGTGCTCCAAAAGAGAAAGTATCTCATTTCAGGACACCAAGTATCTAAGTCCTATTCATATCTAAGCTTGGTTCAGAGAGGGAAGCAGATTGTCCCGAATGCAGATGTTTTCCTAAATAAAAGGGCTGCTAGTTCTAATGTCAAACATGTAGCTCTTTAACCAACTACCAAAAAAAAAATCCAATTTCTTCTAAGACTTCCACAGAGCAAAAGCTTTTCCTTGGCCATGAGCCCCTAGAGGATGCATACCACATGTCTCTGTTATGCTTTGCCAGGGAAGCAGCAAAAGGAATACAGAAAAGATGTAGAAAATAGACCACTTAGTCTTAAATATTACCTATGACTATAAATATGTTTGAAGCTGGAACTGGATAACTATAAAATCTTGCTAGCTAACAACAGAAAACACCATCTTTCACACACATACATTTTTATTTTCTTTTTCACACACATGCCTTTTGATTTTCTTTGAGAAGAATTTATTTATTTACATGAACTTACAAATCCAAGAATGTTAGGTGTAACAGGGAGAATGGAGAAATTAGCTTTTGAGAAGGATTTGTGATTGGGCAGAGAGTGTCTCTCACTTATTATTTCAGAATATAAAACCACAGCTTTCTAGACTCGCATTCAGTCATCACTGACTGTGATCAGAGTAAAGATACTCCTAAATCCTCACAGTTCAAAACATAAAAATGCCTAGTTGTCATCATACCCTATTGGCATCTCCCCCCTCTTCCCAAAGCCTGGGCAAACTTGAGCTTCACTGTGTCACCTGAGAGCCTACAGCTCTGCAGAAACTATAAGATGCATAGCTCCGCCACCCAAGGGGCCATCTATCAGAGTTGATACATTCCTGATCCCTCAAGGCACATCAGCTCATTTTCACTGACACAGAATCACACAAAATAGGAGGTAGTTTCTATAGCAAGGATCATAACTATTTAAGGAACAAAAACACAGTAAAAATTCTTTTAAAGTAACAGAGTGGAGACATTGCAGGCTGCTCATAAAACACTCCATAAATAAATCACAGCTGAAGTTTGGCCCTGGTCTCATGGTGTAACTAGATGTAGGTGCAGTGCAGAGATCTAATCATGAGATGAAATTGAATATAGTTTCATCACCAAGTAGATTAGATAAAAACATTCATAGCTACTGCCTTGGGCATAGGCAGAAACCATTAAGGACTCTAAAGGACTTGCAGATCGAGAATGTCGATACTAAAAGCTTGGAAAATTTCATTAAAAGTGAACACTAAAATCTAGCACTCACAATTCCCTTCCTATATGTGTGTGTCACATCATCAAAAAATTTTACCAACTACAGAGGGGGTCCAACACCCTCTTGCAGGTTGGTTTAAGAATTTCTCCAGCATGTTTAACATTTTGTTCAGCTTAAAAAATGAAGTTTACCATCACTCAAAAAAATGACTCTACTGTCCCAGAAATTAAGGTTACAGACCTTACCCTGACTGAAACAATCTTATTAAAACTTCTCATTGGAAAAATAGCCAGCTATGTGATCAATTTATGTCAGTATTCAGAAGTTATCAGGCATCAGGAACAATCTGTTAAGACATCCTTGGTGGAATGCACCAAACCTAACTGGTAACAGAACATCTTCCACCCTACAAAAGCCACACATATACTCATAGAAAAAAACCCACAAAATATTAAAGAAAACATGCAAGTGTCTGAGAAGCATTTGATTATGGTTACCTTAGAGCAATCCTCACTACTCAAACACAATGATAGCAACACCAATTCATAAATTCAGCGGTTTGGTGTCTCCTGAAGCATTTCAAACAAGCCCTTCATTTCCTGTCATTCCAATGCAAGGAATAAAATTAAAGAGAACACAGAATAAAATCACAGGCTACAGAGGAAAGTATCCATTGACCACATTCACCAGTACCATCTTTCTGCTTCTATGTTTGTGGACAACACTGTCTCATTTGTGGATAGTGTTGCTGTACAGTGTTGCTGTTCATCAAGCACTAACATAGCTCTGGAGGGAATAATCATGTCCTGGCAGGAGGCTGTCCAAAATGACCCATTAGAGTTTTTCTGTCTTCAACATTTCCAACAACAGGATTCTTGGAAGCCAATGATTTGAACCTAGTGATTCAGAACAGCAGGAGATATAGCTGGTTACAGTAGGCTCAGAAAATAAAAGATTCACTTTGTTTAGCCATGCAAGTCCTTTTACAAGCCCTGTCATCAGAATATTCAAGTGCCTTTGTTGTTTGTAAGCACCTACTATAGGGGAGATTTGTTGTGTATATCTTTGCATTTGATTAATTTTGCATATTCACCAAATACAGGGAAATGTAATGAGCAGTATGGTCTCAGAAAGTTAATCTGTAACATTGTAAGTATTGGACAAATTTCATTGAAAATAAAAAAGAAAAGGAAATGTTTGAAAAAGCAAGGAAGATAGATGCAAAAATCTATTGTGAACTGCTCTGAGATCAATCTAACTGGAATTTGCCACCAAATGAGTACATCATTTCATGTCTGCCCTTTCCTTGGCAAGGTTGAAAAATGTCCGTGGGCTTCTGTCAGTTATTCTTTCATTCAGAACTGTGTAATTCAGAGGTAATCACGTATTTCTTTGCCTCTAGCACCCTGCCAGAACAGTTTGAGTATCTCTTCATTCAGTCCATAGGCTAATCTTTTATCAACAGTTTATAAGTCCTACCCTACCAAAACCCACTCTCTTTTTTTTTGTCTCAGTTCACAATGCTTGCAGAGATATTTTAAAGACAATGTAGTAGATTTTGAACATATCCTTAGTTTTTCTCATCAGATACCCTTAAATCACAAGACTTGTTCTAGAGCTCTTGTATTAATACAAATAAAGTATTATCCTTGAATCTTTAATGACATTATTCACTTTTTGTCACAAAATCCATGTGCCCAACTCCCTTTCACCATCACTTACTAGATACTGTAAGTTTACATAGCCAAGGGGAGACTGGGCAAGACCACAGAACAGCAACATATAGAGTTTTAAATACTCTGGAACTACACCTATTTCAGGAAATTCTTCAGATGAGAGTAGCTGTGAACTGGGAAAATACTTAGGGGGAGGCATCACATATGCAAGGCTGGTTCTCTATTTTTCCCTGCATAGCCACTTATGGCTATTGTTCGGCTACACTGACCTTTGTTCTGAACCAGTATGCCTCTTATGTTCTTATTATGTTCTTATGTTAAGCAGGAAAAGAATTTAGCCTCTGGATAACACCCAGTTGTGCTTGAATGCAGCAGCAAATTTCCTTTTCTTTTTATTGTTTCAGATTTGAAAAATTAATTAAAAAAAAGAAAACAAGTGTGCATTCCAGTAGATGAAGTTGTGCTGGCACCAGATACAGAAGACTGATTTTGCCATCATTAAGAACTTTGCAAGATTTTTTAATCTACATGGATAGGAATTTTTTTTCATTCTGCAAAACATTTTAGCCAATCTGTGCTACAGACTCAGGTGAAATACATCATTAAGAAAGCATTTGAAACAATTCCCTGAACCATGTTCCACTCATCCCATCCTCCTCCTCCCCCCTCCCCAAATAATGCCAAGAATTCCTGAAATCCTGAGAGATTTTAGTCAGAATAGTTCTATTCATGACCCTGCAATCTTCACCAGAAGGTATGATGTCTAAGGCCTTTAGATCCAGACTTCGGGCTCATCCAGACACTGACAATTCTGTGACAATTCTTACAGCGGTGTTGGTGGTTTATAATATTTATTTGAATTAAGTAATTTTAGAATGTCACGATTTTAAGGATGTCTGTCCAGATGGAGCTTAGCCCTCTTCATCAATTAAAACCTTTGGAGAAGCATAATGAGTTATGGAAATACTTTGAATCTCTCAATGATGGTCAAGCTTGATTTTCACACTGCCTACAACAAATTCCATCCCACAGATTCTACATGGAAAGATAAGAATTAAAGTATATCCAGAAGAACAGAGAGGGGAAGAAACCAGGAAGTGATCTACATTAACACAGCAAATAAATACTGGGACGTGTTGAAGACAAGAGCTTGTATCAAGGGGTCAGGATGCCTTACAGAAGGTTTTAAAAATATACAGAAAAAGGGCAACAGGAACAACAGGATCTAATTGCGAGACTGGGATTTTGGGGCTCATAAGTGTCCAATCATATGTTACAATGACACATAGATATCATCTTTTAGCAGAAATGCATTGGGAATTGTATTTCCTCCACAAATCACAGTTGGAAGCTGGAAACCAATCATTCACAGTTGCTTATTTTGATGGAACTGTACAATCTGAAGTGAAATCAGACAAACCAATATGTAATAGCAGCAAAACAGAAGAGTTTTAATTCTAAGTGGTTCTGAGCTTGGCATAGGAATAAGGAAATTAGAACATGATGAATATTAATATTTAGATTGCCTGTGCATCAAAAGGTGAAATATCTCAGAAAAACTACCTCTGCTGTGCATATCAACCTTTTATTCTTTGATGCTTTAGTTCATACAAACAGTAGTCAGATAAATATACATGTGGAGTTCAAAAAGCTACAGCATTTCACTTCTACTGAGGGATTTTTTTGATTTTTTGTTTTTACCAGCACTATTCTGGTGCACAATTTCTTTATGCCTCATTTGCTATAAAAATATTGGTCAATGAACAATGAATAACTGGACATTTTTCATGGTATAACTGAGAATGAACTGTCTTTTTAGGTTTGTTTTAATTTCCCATGTATCTTAACTTTCATAATGCCTGCTTACATCAATACAGTAAATTAATTTATCAAATTGTATTTGCATCATTACTTAGTCATACTTTAATCATTAAAAAATCATCAAAAAAGCCAGAAATTTACTATAGTAAATTTGAAATTTTCACAGACATTTCAAACGTGAATGAATCAGATATGCGATATTTAAACACATTTCTAACTAAATGCACATCAGTAGAGCGGCTTACATTTACCCAGAGCACCTTCCGAACTGCAAGTGTAAATCCATGAGATGGTAGTGGAGGCTGTTTAAGTTCTTGAAAGCCTACTACATCCCTAACCTCTTCCATTAGAGGCATAATACAAAATGCAAAGTTTATGTGAACAAATTAAACTGATTTATGGAAAACCCAGAGACAAAGCACACAAAACCCATACAATATGGAATAGGTATTTTTTATGTTTTAGGAAAGAAATACAATGTTAAAAAAAAAGCCCTTTTCCAGCTACTTTATTCTTGTTATGGTCATCCCATTAAACTTCCCCCTAAGGAGAATTCTATATTGTCTGGCACTATAAACTAGAAAAAATAGTCAGAATGGGAACGACCTTTTTCTATGATAGGGAAGACAGACTGATACAAAATGTTGGCTACTGTTATTGATCAAGTCAGCAGGTGAAGCCTACTAGTGGGTAAAATGTCTGGAAAAGGGAGGTGGAATTTACAGACAAGATGGATATGATTGCAATAGGAAAATAATCTGTCTATTTCTTGGAAAAATACAATGAAAATGAGCAGCCCCATTCACCAGGCATTCCTGGTGAATGGCACTAAGATACTGATTGGAGTAATAGCTAATATTCATTGTGGGAGTTCTCACAGATGTTATAAAAGTACCTGCCTTGTGTTTGATATCTAATAGATAACAGAGAAATTTACAATTTCTTGAAGCACTTCTCATGTCCAACTCATTTTTATTCTGGTTGAAGAAGTGGAATACTTAACCTGGCACCCAGAAGAGGATTGCATATACATAGCAGCTCACCAGCTGAACTTCATTTTGGTGAGAAAGAGTCAGATGTTATGGAAGGGAGTGAGAAGTATGGCTTGACCCTTCGTTATCTGTGTTGGCAGTCTGTCGGTGTGGTTAGATTTTAAGATGGTGGAAAACTGGGAGGGAGCAGAGGAAAGCTGAACAACGTAACTGTTACTAGTCTTAAAATACAAGTTCCTGTTCTTAGGTCCATGATGCAAGTTTTTCTCTCAAACACAAACTTCATTACCATTGTATATGCTTTCATCACCTCTAATTCAAAGTAGTCACCCCCGTCAGTGGCATGATAGGTTTGCAAAACAGTTTATCTCACTGCGGTCTACAATGGCCACCAGCCAGTTTCCTGATGGCATTTAAGGTTGTTGGCTTTAAGCTCTCCTGGCAATTTTATCAGTAGGGGAGGGAGCTGGGTGGGAGGTACTTTCCTTCCCCTTTTAACAAGACTCAGGATAGCGCATGCTCAATAACATGTGAAAGGGTAACTTGGTGCTGCCCGCCCTGCCTCTCATCAAGACAGTGACTGACTAAGAGCCCTAAATGGCATTCAGCTTGTGAAGAGGTTGCCTCCCTCCTGTTTAAATGGAGCAGTGGTAATCAGTGAGGGTGCTTAACTTAAAGGAGGATATGAGATCAGAAACCTGGACTCAAAAATTCTCTCCCTCTTGATGCAGTGTCCAGAGCCAATAAAAGCCATGAAGAAAATGAAAAATCCATTTTGCGGAGGTTTTAGAGGTTTCATATTATGAGGGATTTTAAAGCTCCAAGCAAACAAAATGCCCAGACATTTTTAATATAGGGAACATCAAAAAAAAGAAGGTAAGTTTTACTTTCAGTTAGATACAATGTTTCATTAAACATTAACTTCTAATTTGGACATCACTAAACAGTGTCTTAGGTACTGTAATAAGATATTCAAAAGAAAAAAAATGGAAAGAGGAAAGTGAAAATACTGTATTCTGACAAGATCAAAACAAGATGTTTTGGCAATGCCAGAACGTTTTAACTGAAATTTTTCTCCTGATCTTTTTCAAGGAATTGACATAACTTCATAAAGCATTTTGATTTTCATTGATTGCATGTACTTCAGTTGCATTTACTTCAGTTCACAAAAAGTGAACAAAGTGATGGAATGATGTGTAATTATTGAGTAAAATGTTGGCTTATTTTAACCTATTCCATTATCAGAAGCACAGATCATCTCTAGATAAGAAAGTGTTTTGCATAAATAGTCAGTGGAAGAAAGCGAGCCATAGAAAATAGGAGGCAGGAACTGGAAAAAGTAGGACCTTGTGATGAAGCAGATAGAACGAATCTATTTTATTGTATAGATGTTTAGGTTTCTTTAGCATGAGAAGCCAAGTAGTTTGGCTAATATCTACATGCATACGTCAGCATATAAGTATGAAAAAGCATCGCACTGAGATTTGTTAACCAAAAGCTAATGAACAAAAAAAAAAAAAGTCTTACCAAAGCTGGGACTGTCAAACTATGAAAAGTCCATCAGGCCTGATGTTCCCTTCCAAAAATTTGCACTTCACCTGTCCTTCCTTGCCATTTCTCTTTCTAGTTTCCTCTGCAGAGCATGAGTGCATTGTGGGTGCTGGGGGTTCTGTCAGTGGCTGGGACCAGAGTTTTTCCACCAGTAGACCTAATACCTACAAGCTACTATGAAAGAGTCACTATGGGAGGACAGATAATGGGAAAAGCAAAATAAATCTGACCTGGAAGCTGCACATTGTTTCCATGGAAGTTTTGTTTCTCCCTGGTATCAGATATTGGAAATCAGAGGCTGTGATGACTTCTTCAACACCAGGAAGCAGTATTGAACTCCTGAGAACAGAAATAAAGTAAAATTGCAGAAGAAAGTTGTAATAAAGAGATTTGTATATGTGAAGTATTCAAATAGTACACCTAGCAAAAAAGTACAAGGCAAAGCATTGGAAGGAGGGAAAAGTAGAGAAATTAGAGGGAGAAAAAGAAAACTACAGTACTGTGCTACTGTGTTTGGCATCTCCACGCTCTGACTAGCACAGCATAATTAAAGGATATTAAAGGCCTTTATATTTGTATTCCAGCAGTGCAAAACTGGAAACAATAAACTGCTTTTTCATAGCATCAAACTACCTTTCCCACTCTCCTCCTTATTCCAGCCTCTGAAATTGCTTGAGTTCATCTTTACCTTGACCTTGCTTCTGCTGAAATCCTTGTTCATGTCTTAATCACTTTGCATCTTGAATAGTGCAATTCCTTCTTCTATGGTCTAAATCCCAACTCTCTCTAAATGTCAAGAGGTCCAGAATGGTGCAGTAAGATTATTTTCTTGCTCCATGCATGAATAAACAATATGATAGAAGATGTATTTATGTAGTAAAATTGAGAAGCTGCAATAGGAGAAGAGCAAGGTGACTGTATATAGAACAGGAATGGCAGAAAACGCATGTACAGCA
This sequence comes from Clamator glandarius, assembly GCA_033459285.1. Taxonomy (NCBI): domain Eukaryota; kingdom Metazoa; phylum Chordata; class Aves; order Cuculiformes; family Cuculidae; genus Clamator; species Clamator glandarius. Next base: position 5,654,188 of record JAUNZM010000013.1, on the reverse strand, counting down.
GCTAAAAACTGGCTAATAGTCTCAGACACTACTGTGACAGATGATCACTCACACATTAACAATAAAATATTTGTCTTCTAGAATATAAAGAGCCTTAAGATCAGGAAAACTGGAAACTTCAGGCTTCTCTAGCTTTGCAGACAACAAACATCTTCCATTTGCCTTCCAAAGCAGTAACATACAGATAATATCAAAACAGATTCTGAGATCTTCAAAAGCACAATGGGGCTGCCATATGGGAAAAGGCTATTGCTCTCTGTAGTCAACGAGACAGACAATTCTTCAGGCTTCCTTGTTAGGACAAAAGTTACCACACTGCATTTTTTTAATTATGAAGAACCTCTGTAAAGACATAATTTGACAGCAGAAGCTAGAGTAGAGGTCCTATAACAGATCGCACTGTTTCATAATGATGCAGGATCCTAAAAATCAACTGCTTCAGGAAGATGTATTATTTAAGTCTTCTTACATTTCTAGGAATAGTATGAGTTGCTCTGTACTAAAACAAAGAAATGAGGTCTATTAAGTTCAGAACCAAACATTTGTAGCCTTATTTGAAATTAAAGAGACACTGTGGACATTTAGTGGAAATCATGGAAAGCAGCCATCTATATTGCCTATAGTACCCGTAGTAGAGCAGGGGTTTTTATTCCATATTTGTCATTACATGCCCAGCAGTAGAACTACTCTGAGGTAAGCATGACACCAGCCTTCTTTACTTATGTCACCCTAGCTCTTATGATGCCTCAACAATTTCTTCTAGTAATGTTAACCAAAGAAATATATCCTGACTACATATAAAGACCCCACAAAGTGACAATTTAAATTATGAAAGCAAAAGACTATTTCAAATGCCTCATCCATTGTTTCTATATACTCCAAATATCATGTTCCTCTTTGTAAGAAAGCATTTTCCTCACCTGAATGGCAATTAGAAAACTTACAAGTAAAAATTCTGCTTGAATGTTTGCCAATTAGCCAAACCAGCATGGTTTGGATTACTAAAATATTCAATTTCAGTAGTTTTGAAAATGTAAAATTATTTTTATATATTATTGGCTTGGATTGGCAAATAAAAATTCATTCTATGTCAAGAAGAAGAAAATTCGTGGGGAGTAGTTCTAGGAGTTAGTTTCAGGTTCAAAAATTACTGAAACCCACCTCTTCCCCCAAAAAAGCACCTGTTCCCACTTTGGCTTTTCAGTTTGTTTAAAACACCCACACTCAACAAGCTGTAGGTATTGCTACAAAAATTTTTCCCAGAAAAAATTTTTCACAGAAAGAATCATTGGGCACTGGCAGAGGCTGCCCAAGGAGGTGGTCAAGTCACCTTCCCTGGAGGTGTTTAAGGCACAGGTGGATGAGATGTTAAGGGGCATGGTTTAGTGTTTGATAGGAGTGGTTGGACTTGATGATCCGGTGGGTCTCTTCCAACCTGGTTATTCTGTGTGAAAACCCTTTAGCAAATCAGTTTCTGCCCATCTGTAGCTGCTCAACCAGGCACCATGATTAGGCCTGAAATTGGGTGGTGACCTTGCTGCTGAAGATGACGCTGCGCGCCCTAGAGCTGGTTTCAGCCTGGTTACATGCCCATCTAAGCCAATTTTCAATTATTTCAGGTGCAAGTTTTAACATGTGCAGTAGCCCTCCCACTTTGCTTCCTTTCCTCATTACCATATGAAGCCTTGCACTAGATGCCCACAGGCATTTTGCAAATGCAGGGATTTTCAATTACCCATCCTTCTGACAGGCATCTTGTTGTCTTTGTACAGCAGCTTTAGATTCGTGAATGGAGGCTTGTGCGTCATTGTTGCTAGCAATGAATAAGTGTAATAACTGTCTCTCTCCTGCAGAACACTGAGCAGCATCCACCCATGCCCTCTTCAGTCAGCTTTTCTTTCCCTCCACAGATATTGCTGGATCTATCTGTGGTGCCAGCTGTGGACAGGTATTTTTTCAACAGTGGTTCTGCATCAGTTAGGATGCATTCCACCAGTGTTGTTCCTGTGTGTGCAAATGGAAAAACCTAACTATTGAGCCAACAGTATCTGAGGGATTAATATGATTTCTCATTAATGAGAAATCTGTAACCTTTGGTATGGGAAATATTTAGCCTGTTTGTTCTCCTTTTTTTTTGCGAAGTATATTCTACAACATGCTGTGATTTCTGGCCTATTGATTAATGGGTCTTTCCACCACAAGCAATCTTAATCTTTCTTAATTGCCTTAATGGCTGCATGGCCTCTCTTTTATACTTTCTGCCCACTATGATGTTGTTGCAAATGCTTTTGTGTCTTAACTTCATGACTACGCTAAGGACTTAGAGGAGACTAACTGTGAAGTCTATTGTTGCTCTTGTTCTTTCCATCCTTTAAATTCCTGTTTCAGGCTCCTAATATATGCAGGTAATTTTTTGATGTAAATGTTTAGAAGTGTATAAAATAAAAAAACAATTCTCCAAAAATCATCAATAAAGGAGTCACTTTTTTACAAATTCATAGTATAGTTCTTCTTTTTGTTCCAGAGATCTACAGTGCCAACTAACAGATTTATGTAGCTTGCTATTCAAGTCTGAAATATTAAAGTGTGTAGGTAGTGTTCAAATATGGTTATAAGAGTTCCCCTTCCAGAGTTTGTAGAAGGCTTGAGTATGTCTGCCCTGGAATTGTTTGGTCTGATACATAGATCTCTGGTTTGTGTCTCTGGCATTTCCCAAGGCTTTACTTTGAAATAAGAGAGAAGGTGAGACGAGGAGCTATTAGATTTTTTTTACAGTTCATGTCACTTAAATTGCATGATGTCTAAGTCAGTAATATTTGTTGATCACTGTGCTTTATTTGCATTAAACAGGAAGACAGAAGACAGATCGAGGAAATGACCAAATTAGATTTGCCCAGTCGGCTTCATAGAATCATGGAATTAATTTGGTTTATTGACTTAATTTTCAGCTTTCTCTTTCTCTATGTGAAAAGGTGGAATACCACAGACCCCATGTATCATCTTTGGCTCATGGGATAAGAATAACATAATCACATGAGGTTGCACTTACACAGGGCAGACACTTACAAGAGATGCACCCATACAAGAGAATTATTGTAATAAGAGGTGTAATTAACTTCCATAAGTAACTTCAGGCACAGAAATATTTGCCTACAAACTCTACCCAGGGTATAAACTTTTACAAATGCTTCCAGGCAAGAAGGAAAATTGTAGGAAATATTTCCTATAAGTGATGTCAGTAGCTAGGTCTGAAGTTATTTTTTTGCCTGATTCTAAGTTATTCGTAACTACTTCCAAATCCAGATCTAGTCTAGACCCAACTGTGCAAAATCAAAGGCAAAACTGTGAAGGCAGCAACATCTATGGAAATAATTTCACTCCTCTCAGAAGGGAGAAGGTAATGCACAGTAATTGCAATACCCACAAACAGCAAATCTTTAAAACTGTCAGTAGTCCAGAAATGTGTCACTTAGACCACTGTAATTATGGGAGAAAAGGTGACATTCGGGGCTCAAAAAAGAAACATGCTTGTGGTAGAGTCTTTTTATAGGAAAATGTCACCTGTTTAAAAGCCGTTCAGAATTTTGGCAAGTTAGAAATAATCATGGCTGACATTACTTGGCAAAGAGCAGATGAAAAGATCAAAACTGGATAACAGATAAAAGCAATCTGGCCCATGGTTCCATCTTTCAATTTACGATGGTGGCAGCAATGTCAAACACTACCGATACTGACAAGTGGCATAGCATCAGCAGGTATGAAAGCAGAGGGAAAGTTCCCAGGGTCAATAAAAAAATCAGGCTGGCAATTTGAAGAAGAGAACAATGTGTTGCACCCAATTAGAAATATATATGTGTATGCATAAATAGTATATTATTTCCTTAGTTTTGGTGGAATATTAGATGTTAGCTGCTGAGATTTACTAAGACTTATGGTTACCTGTGAAATTTTCATCTTTTCTTCTGTTGTGTATGCATCACATTATTTGAAGCGAATTTCAATCCTGTGAAAAATAACTAAATCCAAGCATCAAAAAACTCCCTAACAGAGAGGTTAAATTCAAGTTGGAAGTTCTACTAAAAATCGTAATTTCTGATTTCTGTCTAGATAATATTTTTTAATAGAATTTTCTGTACACAGACCACTAGAGTATCTTTTCTTGTTGACTTTAGAGGGCAGGGTTAAGAGAAATATTGTTAAAAGTGTTCAGATCTCCAGAACTCTAATAATTTAACTTTGCTTTGACACCAGAGTTAGGGTCCCAACTTTTAGCACTGACATTGAAATAAGAAGTTCAGAGCTCGAGTAACCAACACTAGGAAACGGCAGTTTTCCCAGTGATGAAGACTGACAATCAAATGAAGCCAAAGGGACAAGGTATTTTAATGAGGTCTCACTTCTGCTACCACTTTGGCACTCAGTCATGGTATTTTGTTTTTAGACACTCAACAATGTTACTAGGGTATTTTTTGCCATAGTACCAAGTTCAGACTTGGTTTACAGAGCCTCAGTTGACTCAGAGACTCTGCTTCTTGAATTTGAGTGTAATTTTAATACTATTTACCAATAAAGCAAAAATAATTTTAATATCTGACTACAGATGTGACATCAGCTTTGGTGGGGGGAAGTTTTGTTTCCTGACTTTTAAACGTGAGTGTTTCTAAAACATCTGAAAAGTCTTTTATGGCAGAATCTACTGGTCCAGTACGGGAACACTGTAAATTTGAGGTCTGACTTTTTCATTTTCCTGGCCTATAGAAAAGTTGTTCTTTTATTTTGGGGAAGAAAAACATGAGAGAAACTTACTCACCCTAAAAACGATGATTCAGAAACCAGCTACAAAATGTTAAACCTTTCTCTGTCAAGTAGAAAAGATCAGCTTTGTATAAGCATGCTGGAAAAAAAAACCCATTGAAAAAGTAGCCCTGGCTGGGTGGGAGCTGGGATGCAGGAAATTGGGAGATTAAGGAATGTGTATTGCTCAGTGCTCTTACTAAATCAGGCTGAAATGTTCTCTTTTTCTTTTCTTTTTTTAAATTAATGACATTTTGAGAAAAAAATTCTACATTTTTTGATCAGCTCTGGCCTTTGTATTAATTTGCCTTCCTAGGGTGAGGGGGAGGGCTGGCATTTTCTTTAACGACAGAGCTCAGCACCATCTGATTGAGTCTCTTAGCTGAATTTCCAGATGCAGAATACAGTGCTTTCATTATATTACCATGTAAATCTATGATCTAGTCAGAGCAGTTCAAGCTTTTGATCTGTGGCCACTCTGGTGATGGAAAGGCTTGTCTGAAAGCTTTTCAAAAAGCCTCTTCCACAGAGGAAGTACATTTGTGAGGAGGACCATAACTACAGAAAAAACTGGATACTGATAGTAAAGTCCTGGCCTTATTGAAGTCAATCAATATTTTCCATAGACTTTATTGTGCTTGGGTATTGCTAGAGTCTCAGGGAGCTGAAGTTTCACCTAACAATAGCATCTCTGTGCTGATCTATCTGCTTCATGAGCAAAATCTAACAACAGTTTTAAAGGCATTAAATAAAAGAGTTATGCAACAATCATGGTTGTGATTACATCAAACACCTACCACCATCTACTGAGCTAATAAACCAGGAGGGTTTCTTGAGAAGGAAAGGTCTCCATGACAATAGAAGGAACACCTTTTAACACCATCACAAACATCACACTTCATCAGCATCACTAGAGACCATCTTTGCTGAACTCTTACTCCTCTCACAGGCACAGACTGTTATGTGAAGATAAAAAAAGGAGACAGAAAAAACAAAGTGATGATACCATGGGAACCAAGGAGCTACAGAGACAATAGGAAGTCAATAGTAAAACCTGGAACTAGAAATTATTATTACCGTTATTATTATTATTATCATTACATTAATAATTAAAGCTTTAGGAAAAAAATGGTACTAAACCCCATATAACTTACATGACAACCTCAAAGTCTTGTTATGGCATTTGTCCCACTTTTTCTAGATCTTTGGTCATGTCCTGATTCCTCATACACTTATTGAAGTGTTTGAGTTTCACTGATGTAAAGAATCTTGGCAGATCCACCACTAACATATACCTTAAGGGAATGGTGACAAGTATTTGCGCCAAGACTTAAAGCTTTTGTCTTTAGGAGCACTCCACTTTTGTATGCAAAGCACCAACTACATGTTTGGTGCACAGCAAAAATAGTGATAGTAGCAGGACAAAACTGGAAGGGTAGGGGAAGAGAAGTATTCATCATATGTTGTGAAAAAGAAACTTACAATCAACTCTATTCTAAAAACGTTCTGAATTGACCCTTAAGTTAATTTTCTTTCTCCTTCTTCCAGACAATATCATGGACAATTTTTTATCAAGGACAATTTTCCTTTGGCTCCCTGTCTCTTACCATATGATCTTTAAACTCCTCATCCCTACCTGCAGTGCTCTAAAATTCTGCATACACATCAGTATTTCTCCTCTCATTTTCTTCCACTATATGAATCTACTCTCTTGTCTAATGTCATGCGGTTCCTTTGATTTCTTTTTCCTGCTCTGGACCTGAAGTAGCATCTGATTTTTTTTTAATTTTCCTACTTTGGAAACCATGTCCCTGGTCTCTGCTTTCCCTCAAGTAGCCTTTGAGCCCCTATTTTCCACACTCCAGCTCTTCGTAAAGAGACAAGAAAAAAGAGGGACAACAGGATGCAGGAGTGTATCAGAAAGCTGACACTCTTCAGAAAATAGAAGTATATTAACTCTATACTTAAAATAAGTTAGTGCACTAAATCATCCATATTTTTCAGGGTCTATTTAGAATTACAGTTTGATAACACTGATCGTGAGATAGCAAATAGCATCCCACTTGATAAATAACAGCATCCATGCTCTGCACCGCTTGACCTCAAGAACTGGAGTCCCAAACCCTCTCAGAATGGACCCTGAAGCCACAGAAGCAAAATATGTGCTGTGAAGTGAAGCAAAAAAAAGGCAAAAGAAGAGACAACAGAGCTTCTTCAAGACTGGGTTCTTTCATTTCTGGCTACAATGAAGACTCTTTGTCTAAGGATTTGTCTGCATTGAAGACTGCAGTACTATGAAGCAACATGCCTGCTTAGCTTCTGGAAGTGGTCTTGCCCCAGGAGGTCAAAGTCCCAAGTGGGCGAGATCGTTGTGCTGCTTTAGCTGTGCTGTAAGCAGGCTGTTTAGTTTAAAGTTTGTAGCCCCACAGAATAAACATGCATCATGGAGGGACAAATACTTTTGATCTGATAGAAGGAATAGTCATTTGGTACAATAATAGCAAATAAAATAAATTACTTTTCCCAGACAGTATGACACTTTTAAAGCAAAATAAACAGAGCATAGAAGGACTTCACTGCATTTTTGTGATTGATTAGCCATGTTATCTGCTAGGCTCTGTCTGTAATCTGCTAACCCTCTGTCTCCTGCACTTTCTATAAAAGAGGTGCCTAGAAGGAATTGTGGCCCATTCAGATACCTACCTGTGCTCATGCAGGAGCTGGTAGAGGGTTTCAGAGGAGAACTTTTCAGGTGGCCAGCATATTCCTGTGGATAAGCTGATTGCATCCCTCAGTTGATGCCTGCAAGATTTGGTGCCCAAGAATTTCTGATCTTTTACAAAAAAAAGTTGTAACGTTAAATTTACAGGGAATGACTTGTGCTGGAGTCTAACTATATTTGCTAAATTGTGTACCAGCTGCATAGGCAGCTCACTATGGAGCATGAGGGAGGCTAATTTCTCTTGCCAAAAAATGCATGGATGCTTAGTAGCCACCTTTCTAGCTCACGAAAGATTCTTCAGAAATGTCAACCTAATCCTTTGAAAAAAACACTTCACAACAGTAAAAATGTTCTAAGCATTTTACTTCCATTAGGACAGAATAAAATGTTTTGTGAAAACCACATGCTGAATCTGTCCATTTATTTTCCCCTGCAAAACATTTGCTAATCATGCTGTTAAAGGGGATGAACATATTTTAGAATATTAAAATTTGATTTGGCAATGACAAATTTTAATATTAAAACACATATAATGACTCTTAGATTAAGCTTTTCTGATATACTTAATACCCAAGCTAAATAACTAATCCACAGAGAACAGGAGGTGGACTCAGTGGCTGAGTAAGATTACAATTTTAGGACATTCTGTAGAGGACACAGGGAAACACAATGTCATAGATTTCTTGATAATATTCACTGTATATTGGTTAGTCAAAACCACCTGGCTTATAAACCAGAAATAAATATCCTGTGTTCACATTGAAATCATCTCATAAGCCCTAGACGTGCCCTGCAACTGTGTAGTTCTATCTTTCAGAGCCTAACAAAGGTAGAAATTATTGCGTTAACTGCATTTCATATAATGACTTGTTTAGGAAAATACAGGTACTGTTTAAATTTTATATATATTCCTGAGGGAAGAAATACTCTCCAAGAAGAGGTGGTCAATCATAGAATGAGTGGAAGCTAGTAGTCATTAATCACACGTGAAAATTCAGTGCATAATTCCTATGACAAAAGATTTGGCATGAGTTTCTAAAAAGTTAAATAGTTTTTTACTGCTTTTATGGCAGCATCGTGGCAAAGCATGAGAAAATGGAAACAGCAATATAGTAAGTCCTTTATCCTTTATCTCCAGGTTAAGTTATTTTTTAATTATTACTGGATGTGTTTTATCTTTATGCAGACCAAGAAAGATAGTAAGGAACAATCTGTCTACCAAATAATATATGTCAAACAATGTGAATTTGACGAAGTATTTGGATTAGTATATATGCATACACCTATTGTAGAAACTATATTTCATATACATATACTGTTATCTTCATGCATATCCCCACTTACATATTAGAAGCATTCATTGATGCCTATAATACAGCTATTCATATACATGTTACACGGAGAAACACACTCATACATGCAACATGTGAATTATTTCAGGGAACAAACTCCTTTTGAAAACAATCTACCTGAGAGATGTTATTTTTCAAATATAATACTGTGATGTCTCTATCTTGTACACATGCAAACACAGAAACACAGCTAAAGTGAATATTTTCTGCACTTTCTTCTACCCATCTGAACAAAACAACATTTTCTAGGCTGTGATCTATTTAATAAACATTGGAAGTCCTCATCTTTCCTTAGCACATGCAGGAATTCAAAGCTAATTTAATTTGTCCTTAATGATTTGTAGACAGATTATTTCACAGACTATTCAGCTATATTTTACAAGATTTTCCAACAGCCTATAAAAACCCCGTTGTAACAGAAGAGCTGAAGATTTACATTTTAAGGGTTTTTAAGGATTTTTTTTTCTTTTTTTTTCACAGGCTACATTAAAAATTATTCTCTTAGCTGATAATGATGTAATTTATTTTGGTAATAAACAGTCCTATACAGGAAAATATACTGAGGTTAAAAGAAATGAATCAAAACATTTTACCTTATTTAAAAGCATTCTAATGACTGCTCTGACTAGGATCAAAATATAAACTGAGCTCTAAGAACACTTGAGAAGTTGCCTGCAACTTTCTTTGTAATTATTAAATGGTTTAAATGATGAAATTTTATGTTAGCTGTAACAAGGCATGTATTCTAGCAATGTAACAACTTTTTCTCTCCAGCCAGCAAAGAGAATTCATTATCTATGTCACAAGTGTAAACTTTATCCTAAATTTTAAAGATGTCCTAAGGAGGTTGGTTGTTACTTGAATGATTTCCCTTCTAAAACCACTGATATGTTATTTATATTCTCCAGGAAGAGAAAGTGAGAATTTGTGTACAAACATATGTCTCTGTAAAAGAGCGAGGTTTCTAATATTTCACATATCTATAACTTAACACATTTTTGATCTGAACTACTATTTGCTTCCTTAGGCACCTATATGGAGAAAACAGATTAAAGCTGGCAGGAGATAATGAAACCAGTTCTTTAACATGAGCAGGATCGGGCCCAATGTGTTGTTAGTTTTATGGAGAAGAAACTTGGTATTTTTCATGTGCCTGTTAATACAAACTCTTCAGTTTTGCAGAAAAGATGTTATCTTCAAGGAATTTCTATCATCAGTATTTTCCATATATTTTTTCTTGAACAGGTATAGAAGCTCTTGACTTGCCAAGGTAGAGTGGTATAGAAAATTAAATTCTGTGCACAGGCCTATCCTGCGAAGTACAGACATCAAATTGTGGGAGCCCTGATCACTCAAAAATTGTTAGTATCTGCCTTTTGACACCAATCTACACAAAACCTGTGGAAGAAAATATATTAGAGAGAGGACGTGTGTCCTAGCATGCTATAATGAACCACCTTGCACCATGAAATCCACAGAAGACTGCACCAAGGAGCAGCACTGTTGTAGGGGAAATAACAGTGAATCAGATTGTGCTCCCTTGCAGAAGATGCCCTGCAAGGCACAGTTTTTATGCATCAGGTCTGGAAATGCTTTTGCTTCTCAGCTGATTCCTTGGGATGCTGGGCTCGGTGATGGCTGGGCCAGTGAAAGTAAACCAGCAAAAGTGAACTGCCAGGCTCCTTAGAGCAAATCCCTGCCTAATGTTTATTTTAATGAAATAAAATGGAAACTCTGTTGCAGCCTTTTTAATCACTCAAAATTATCATCCTCCTTTGTCACTGAAATAGCACAATAGATAATTGATCTGCTGAACCAAAACAGCACAACCCCCAGCAGTATGTTTGTGCTAATTCATGAGGGCTTTTTAAAATGATTTTGGGAAGCTATCTATATACCTACACAAAGGTCTTATTTTATTATTAACTGTAGTAATTCCATACTGGAACCCTAATATTATAGCGCAATTTAGTTGAAACTGTTGAACTTGTGAACTGTTAACAATGCAAATAACACAATAATAATGAAGAATCCAAACACTTAGCGGCAGCAAACTAATAATCAGTAACACTTTTATGCCAAATAAGCAACCGGGGAATTAATAATTTCCTCTCTCTCATTGCCATACCACTGGTGTTTCAAGGCATTTATCTTCCGAGGGAAGAAGCTGACTCTTATCCCAACCTGAAATCGGGGTGGGTTTCTCCTTTGAGCAAAGGTGTGTTTAGTGATGTCCACAGATATTTCCTGCTCTCCTCCTATCCTGATGGGGCTGTTGTGCACAAGGCTCCAAGTCGCCAGCCCCATCCTGGGCTGAGCAAACAACATACACCTCCAGCACCTCTCCTTCGCAAGCTAATTTGTCTCACAAGAAGCCAGGAGGTAAATAAATAGGTCCAGCAAACCAGGCCATGCCTGTATACACCTGTATCAACAAGGATGCAAGTGCAATTATCTTACCTTAATGAACTTAATCTTTAATTTCACAGCTTGGCCCTTGTGCTCAGCCTCTGAACAAAGAAGCTGAACTGTTTTAGTCCATATGACCACCCTTCCTCCAACAGCTGTGGAAACTTTAGCCACGACAAGGATTTTTGCCCCTTGTGAAACTGTCAAAAGCAATAAATATTTTTCTTTTTTTCCATCATTAGACCCTGCTAAGAAAGCCTGCCCATTGTCCACTGTAATTCCCAGCGCTCACGGGGAAGGAGCTTTATTGTCCCAAATGAATCCTGAAGTGTGAACAATGCGGGGAAAGCGGCCACCCTTTTCGGGAGGGTGTAGCCGTGAGGAATGCAGCGCTTCCCCATGGATGGCTCCGCCAAAAGAGCACTTGTGTTTTTTAACACTGGCCTTTCAGGAGGATGCTCGAGTTAAGGCATTGTGGCCCACTGTAAATAGATGCACTCGCCAGAATGGGGCTTCGTCATCCCTAATTAGGGAAGTAACTCCAGAGAGACAGCATGTCACTTGCAAGACTGGGCTCATTGTTGGGTTTGTGCGCGTCCCCACAATGTGAGGTAATTGGAGTTGTACCTTTTAGAAAGCTGCTAATTTCACATAGGAAGTGCTAACAAGACCTTTGTGTGCCATGTTTTCCTTCGTCCTTTCTAAGGAAGTTACAGAGCTCGAGTACTGGGAATGGCTGGGCCAAGGTCTGCCGGAGGAGGCTGCAGTAATGAACCACTTCAGCCCCCTGCCAGAAAAAGGAGGCCTAATTTTCGGGCCTGAGAAGACTAGGCTGGACAAAAGGTTCTGTTTAAGCTTATTATACAGGACATTCTCAGTGCCTACACAGCTTTCCTCGAAATGACCCTCTCAAAATAAGTGCATCAAGTTTGAGCAAATAGAAACATGCAACTTTCGAGGCTGGGGGTTATAGTTTTCTTTACAAAGCCATTTATATAATGTAAGCTGCAATTAGTGCGGAACCGAGCAACAAGATCTAGCGAGGAAAGTTCCCCTGACAAAGGACAGAAATTAGGGGAATAAGTAACAGTTAAATATCAGCTTCAGATAACTGGCTGGAAAGGCCTTTCAAATCAGTTGTGGATGTAGAAAAATAAAATCATTTTGCTCTGAGTCTCTTTTGCTATGAAATTTGGGTTTTAAATTGCTGACTGATTAATTCCACTAATTTTAAATTATCCAGATAGAATGGATCTGGGCTTAAAAAAAAAAAAGAAAGAAATGAAAAGCCTCTTGGCTTTTAAGCTTGACAATATCATCAAAACGTCTGTAGGAATTACATATAAAAATTCAAACAGTAATGAAACAAATTACTACTTACAGTATGAAAAGTCTGCAAAAGCTTTTTATAGACTTGAAATGCAGAAGTTATATAAACTACTCAGGGAAAAGAATTAGAAAATGACCTTTGCTGATCGGGGGCAAAAATGAACAGTCTTCAGGGGAAAAAAAATCACTGTTAACAATGGCTTTTAATGCCATTTTGCTTCCCTCATTTATCTAATAATTGTGGCAAGGTTAGGGTAAACAATGAACAGTGTGTTTTCACATATTCCACCTTTAGTGTCCTCCATATGAATTTCTAAAACACTTAAGAGAATAGATACATAAACCTGTGACCTTCAAATGAGCTTTTTGCTACTTCCAACATTTTGAATAAAAAAAGGTCAGAAAATTGAACCGCTTTCGCTCAGTAATGAATTCCGTTCTGTTGGGTAAACAAAGCTAAATTTTAAAACATGGACCTGACATCTCTATAGCTCAAGAAGCTTTTCTCTTCTTTGGGTGTGCAGGGGGGGAGGGTGAGGAATGCGAGCACTCTGCCAGCCACCCCCTAAATCACTGCAGCATCCACCAAGGGGAGGAGGAGAAGGAGGGAGACAAAAATATTTGATTTTATTCAGCAAGGAGCAATGATTTCCAAGGCCAGTGCAACACAAATGTCTCATTTGTTTTAAGGATTTTTTTTCTTTTTCCACCCCTCATCCCCCAGTGAATAATTGATCCGGTCTACACAAAAAGAAGCCAGTGCTACCGTGGTCGAGCTAGCTCCTACTGCCGAGGGCCTCCAAAAGTTACTTCAATTTCCGCCGTGCTTTTGTGTCTGAGTTGTCCTGGCTGAAAGGCCTGGTTAGGTATTGTTGCAAAAAAAGTCTGCACCCACGTTTATTTCCCCCTCCTCTAATTCATACTTCACATTGTGGGGTTTTGCTATTCAGGGACTGATTGGACAACAGCCTGAAGAATGGCCCCAGTGATTAAGCTCTCAGCATGGGTCTGGATTGTGGGTATCAACCCAGAGCCAAGGCTTGAATTCATGGTGCCTTTCTGCTTCCTCCTAGCACCTCTCGTGCCTGGTATTTTATGCATCCTTTGCTGCAGGTAATGCATTCCTTCATACCAGGAAACGGAATCCATATAATTAGCCAACACAGTAGTGCGCGAGCCCTTGAAAGTCTAGGGATTGTGCTCTGGGAAGCAATTGCACTTTGGTATTGGTAGGAACTTGCAGGTTTTCAGTCAGGGTGGGATAATACAAAACCCTGAGTATTGTCATGACAAGGTATTCATTCTGCTTGACAAAGGCTACTTTTCTAGTGTTCCTCCAGGGGCACACAGATTTGTTTATTTAGAAGCAGAGGTATGGTTTGCCCAGCCCACTGCAATTCCTAAACACCAGTCCTGACCCCATCCCCTGCCTCCTGCTCTACTGTGCCGTGTGGCTTCCCCTATCACTTTATGTTTTTAAAGTATGGCAGCCGCACAAGTCATGAAGTGTACAGATGTCACTCTGCATCTTACATGTCAGTAACTGGAATTAATTTACATTTATTTGCCTATTGTTTTATATCATTTTATGACAATGTGCCGCATAATATAATTTAAATCTTTAATGTACAACTAATTCTCTACCATTAATTTGTCAACATGATTACTGGATATGCCACCAGGAAAAGCTGGATGACTTGAAATATGTACAAGGCATTCCTGTAGCTTTAGAAGAGGCTTGAATCTGAAATGACAAAGGTTTACAGAACTTTTTTGGTCTGTCTGTAATTTTATGAAAACTACAATTTCAATGTAATTTCACAAATTGAATTATTCCAAAACTCAATCTGAAATAAAATAAAATGTCTAATATATTAATTACTCCAAGGAAAAGAGTCTCAACAGTATTGTAAGCAAAATGATAGTTTGATTCCTGAGAAAAGCAGCCTTCATAATGACAAATCCTGGCTGATAGGAGTTTAAACTGTCTCCCTGCCAATATCATTTTATTTTGGGCAGAGCAGCAATCTTTTTAGCTATGTGCTGGAATTGAAAAGCAGCTCGTAACAAGAACAGGTTGCAAATTTTTTGTCAGAAAATGGTGATTTGTTGAAACTGAAACTTGTTCTGGGAGCATACAGCAGGAGCTACAGCAGGGAAGGTTTCTCAGGGTAGGATTGCTGATTAAAAAATGAAGCAGGAGAGGGAGAAAGGAAGAGAGGGTGAAGGAGAGAGGGTTTTCCTCTGCCTCCCAGCCCTCCCCTCCAGCTGCCTATAGGTAGGAGGTCAGGGCGCTCTCCAGGGATGTGGGAGAGCCTGTTTCAATTAGCTCAGCAATATGCTTGTAAGGGGGAATTGCAGAGCACATCACCCTTTTGCTTTTGGGGGCTGGGTCTGCCTCTCATTTCTGCTGCAGCT
This sequence comes from Clamator glandarius, assembly GCA_033459285.1. Taxonomy (NCBI): domain Eukaryota; kingdom Metazoa; phylum Chordata; class Aves; order Cuculiformes; family Cuculidae; genus Clamator; species Clamator glandarius. The sequence continues at coordinate 5,639,164 of JAUNZM010000013.1, read as the reverse complement.
TTGAGGCAGTCCCTCATTAATTTGATTTTTCTTCCCCTGTATCAAAAAGAATCTCTATGTGCCTCCCTTAAAAAAAATAGAAAAAAAACCCCAAAACAAAACCAAAAGACAACACCCCCCCCCAAACACACAAAAAACCCCAAAGCAAGACAAAACCCATACTGAAGTGGAAGCCCTGATGCTGCAGCACCCACATCTGGATAATTCCTTGTGTGACTTCTCAGGCAGAGCAGGGGCTGGCAGCCTACCCTGCTGCTAAGTCAAGGGGAAGGACGCAAACAGCATCTGTAAAGCACCATTAGAAGCTGGATACCCAGGCTCCATGTACCCAATTCCTCTTACAGTCTCTGGGGATGGCTACAGGCTGAACTGGACTCTGTTACAGTTCTGTAAGGCTACTCAAGTGCTCATTTCTATACTACACAAAGCAAGTGGCTCTTACAGGTGGGCTTTAAACAATTCCTCGGTAAAACAACAGAGCTTCTCTTTTTAACACTATTTTACAACTATTTCATTCAGGTGGCCTCCCTGCAGTCACTGGGTCTCTGAACAGAAAAAAGCTTATGCTCACACCAGTGCCAGTCTGGGACCAGAGTACAGAACCCAGATCAAAATGCTGGGGAAACTATGAATAACCAAAATGGTTGGAAACACTGCAATTAGTTTCTGGGGAATAAGTTGCTAGTGGAATATTTCATCTTCTCACACTATTTTTTTAAAGACCATCTCCCTGCCTCTTCTCCTCACTCCTCTCCCCTGCCTTTTAGAGCTCTCACAGGAGCCAAATGAGTCACCAGAACACTGGAATAATCTAGCTATTTCATAAAAAAAAAAAGGTCTTGATTAAAAATTGAAATAGAAAACAAGATATTCTCTGAAAAATAAGTGTTTAGACAAAGCCTGTCTGCTTCAATTTCCCAGCTATGTAAGCTCCCTTGCCCTGAGAGTGACAGTAGATTCCATAAATTAACTGAAAATCCCTCTTCTCAAGAGCCTAAGTTATCTCTTCTTTGCCTGCAGCTCTGATTTAGAGTAGGCGCTCGTTTGTTTACTGTTTTAATTAATGCTTCTTTTCAGTGTGGAATAGAGGAAGGGAAATGAACTGACTTGATAAACAGGTGTAGCTGTTATGTGTTATATTTGGGATCATTCAGGACTTGCAACAGATTAATCAGGCTTGACTGGACGTGAACCTCCTAGCAGAAAAGGTAGATCAACTCTGCTGGATGCCCAGTAGGTGAGTATTATTTTAACTGCTAGCTTGTGATATGAAAGGCTTAGAAGGACATTCATCAGTGGAGAATATCTCTGTTTTCACCTAGGAAAGCAGTCAGATTCTTTCGCCCACTGCTTAACTGTTAAGGAGACTGACAATATAAGCAACTTTTCATGCCCTGTCTGCTTCCCCTTCTAACCTCACTGCCTCATATTCAAGGGGAAAGAAATAAATCATCCCATTATTTTTAAAACATTTAAGTGTCACACTGGGAAAAATGCTCTCCTAGCTTAACTATGAATGATTGAAGATTTTTTTCCTAAATGCAATATAAGTGTAATAACAGTTTAAGTGTCATGCTACACTGTGTATTGCCTTTGCACCCTGTGTAAAACTTAGCATGTTTAGAATAGAAACAAAAATCTTTTCTCAAACATTTAGAATTCTTAGTCTCACAGGCAAAAAATAGTTGAGCTTAGGTTTCTTCATTTTGAGGCAGTGAGTAAAATATGTGATTTAACCATACCACAGCAGTAAAGCAACACTCATCTCATGAGTATCAAATCCCAGAAGAGACTGCGTCTCTTGCTTTCCAAATAAAGCAAAGTCTAAAAATATACTCCTTTACTCCACGTTTTGTCTTGGCTTATACAATTAATATGTGTACAGAAAGCAATGTGACATTAAAGATAAGTGAAAAGAATCAGGGAGTATCCATTTTTAATATTATCCATCTGACCTTGCCAGGCAGAGGCAACATGAGAACACTGCACAACAAACAAGGCAAGTGCTTTAATTTTAACTGCATTACATTAAACTGCCTAGAGCTTATGGCTTTCAAATGGGACCCTGCTCACTAGTATTTCTTGCAGGAAACTGGCTGAAAACCAGCTTCGGTGTCGGCTGTGAAGGCAGATGCTCACCCACCTTCTTGGAAAGAGATATTGTGTGTGGAGGTCTTGTATGCACTCATTGCAGAGCATAAGTTTATGGCTGGACCTGGATTTCTTTATGCTGTTTCCTGTCACGAAATTCAAAATGCAACACGGGCTGTTTATATTATGCATGGACCTCTGATTTTTAACTTTCGATCACAATTTTACATCTGCTGGAAGGGAGGATGATGAGGTATGGGAAAGGAAGAAAAGGATGGATAGCAGTCCAGCTGAAATATCCGTAGCATTTTACTCATCCCCAACATACAAGAGAGCTTTGGTGTATTTTAGAAATCTGAGATAAATATCCTCTTTAAAGATACCCTCTAATATCTTGCTACAACCATCAACATGGGTTCCGTGATGGCAGCTGATAGCCTAGGAATATCTACCATGCCACAATAAATAATTTTTCTTATCTTGTTCATAGAAGTATAAATGCTTCCCTACCAGGGGAAAAACAGCATGACAGGTCTACAAGGAAAATATTTTGGAGTTACTGCTGCATTCTCCCCTCAGGAGATTTGCAGCCTTGTGAAGGGGGTTGCCTTTGGTCCTCCAAAGAGCATGGAGGCTCACAGTAGCATTTATTAAGCACCTTGTTAAGGGAGGCTTTGCCAGAGCCAGACCTAAAAGTCTGTAGGGAAATCACAACCCAGCCAATGCATCCTGGGGAACTCACTCTGAAAACTTGTTTGGGAGATGCCTTTTGTTTCCAAAAAGAAGTACTACATCTGCCAACATGTACCACAGGATGAATCAAATGTGCTTGGCTAAATTGGTATTAAATTTGTGGGGACTCTGGAAAGATCCAGACCCTAAACCCTGTACTAACAACCTACCATATTTTTGAAGAAAAGACCAGTGCCATCTGCAACACCTTACTCTGGGTAGAAGCATGCATGTTCTGAATAAGGAACATGTTATGGCACATTTCTCCGTTCTTGCCTCCTCCCAAACATGCAGTGGGAAAAAATCAGTGGACATGATGTTCCTTGTGATCTGAATTGCTGCTCTTCTGGACCTTTCTCTTCTCCTGAGCGTCCTTTGACAAAACACAGGCTCGTCCCATACTGGAGCATCCATGCCATGATTATAAACCAAGAAAGGACAACCATAATTGTGATCTTCAGTTTTAAGTCACAACTGATTTATATGTGAAACAAATCACTTATCAATGAAATATAAGCCTGTAAAAGCTGAGAGTTCAGAAAATACATTGAGAAGTGGAACCTTTTTCCCACAATTTTTGAGGATCTTTCCAAAACGATGAGAACCATATCTTACCAGTAACTTAAATTTGCCCTATGAGAAACAGCAAGAGGCTGAAGCTCATGACAGAAAAGCAAGAACTCCTTAGTCAACTTGTTCCAACAACTGTTATCTCTTGATCTCATTTTTTTGCATGCAAACACAAAACTTTTCTCCCAAGTCTCATTTTTTTATTTCATGAAATAGCATAGGGCAGTAGGCAGAAGAGGTTTAAAAGGCTTATTTTATACAAAGAATTATAGCATCTTTCTGGCCTTCACCCAAGCCAGCCACACAAGGCTTAGTACCTGCATCAGCCTCCTGAAACTCCTCAGCTCTCCTGCCAAAATCTTCCTGGCCCTCCACAGCAATGCAAAGTCCTCAACTGCATGTAAAGGCAGGTGCAAAGGTGTCTTTTTGGGGGGAGATGTGCTCTGTTAAAACATGTTTCATTACAGAATAAGAATGACATGCGGGACTGTGGAGTATCACAGCTTTTGCTGGTACTTGAATGCTTCCCATCTTTTCACTGGGAATTTACTCCATTATTAGTGTTTATTTATATTATTGTGAACTTATCGCCTGAGACTGAGGTTTGGAAATTGCCCAAAACCTGCAGCACAGAACAGATTCAGAAAACTGGAAGAAAAGGAGGAAGGCAGAGAGGTGGATGGAAGTGCCAAGGGAATTTTGCAAAGCAAACAGAGTATTATCCTTTTGTTTAAAATGCCATGAAGATTTTTTATCTGCTATGTGATACTTTGCTTGGAGGACCGGCACATGGAAAGAGCACACCCCCCCCTCCCTTGATTGCTTTACTGTTCTCAGTGTAGATTTATTAAATTTTGAATTAACATGTGTTAAGGAGGTTGATTTTGTTTGCTCCATCACATAACTTACTTTTCTAAACACTTAGTAATAGCAGCAGTTAATCTATTGACCAATGGCTTAAGCAGCAGGTGGCTTTAAGACCAATGGGCCAGTCCTGACAAGGCCCACAGAAATTCCTAAGGCTTCTTTGTTACCTGGGCTGGAATAGAGAAACTACTTGTTTGGAAAATGTTTCTCCTCCCACAAAACATCTTCAGCATTAAGAGTCTTTTGTTAGCAGAAGGCTGAAGAGGGGGATTATGAAGGATAGTCTGTCACACAAATTGTTTCTTCTTAGACATATAATGCAACCTGCATTAAAAGTTTACAAACTAATCTAATGAAATTATCATTCAAACGAAGCATGTCTCCGAACTCTAAATTGACGCCTGGACCTGCTGTGCAATTTCCACATTGGAAATCTCAAGACTGCAATGCTTCTGCTGTTGTTCTTTTAAAGTAAAACAAGGTTATTTTCTAAAAAAAACCTCATCAGCATTCTGTTTGAAACAGGAACCCAGATAATCTGCAAGGACTAATTTCTTATGTAACCAGGCACTAAAACACTAACAATTAAATTAGTTCCCACGTGTTAATGAATCCAGACTTACAGTTAACTGTGTGTTATCTGGGTCCTTATATCTTCTCCCTGTCATGCGATGTAAATTCACATCAGAAAAGGAAAGCTGGGGTTTTAAAATTTATTTGGACTGGTTTAGTAGAAGTCAGCAGCAACTGCAGAAATTGAAACTTGCAGTTCTGCACTCCGTGAGACGAGGCTGTATTGACTTAACTAAGGACAATGTTCAACTATAACTTTATTAAGGGAGGATTTTAGAGTACAAAGTGGGGAGACGCACCACTCTCTCAAATGTGTCGACGCATGCACAGAAAGAACAGTGGCAGTTTCACTTGCAGTGAAAAAACAATACTTGGTGAGTAAATGGAGACTTCGGGGTAGCATTTACTCTGTCTTCAACCAAGCTTTCTGTTTTGTCCTCATCTGTGTTAGGAGAAAAATGACTGCATATGTGTGTGAGTGCATGTGTGTGTGTATACAGATACACACACATGTATGCGTATATGAATACAGGCACACAAAGACATATATATATATATATATACACACACTCTGACTCCTCCACTATAACTACAATCCTGCATTCTCTGTATCATAAGTAACAACTGCAAACAGCTGCACTGTAGTAACATAAAAAATTAAGAACAAAAGAAGCCAACAAACAAAATATTCTTTTGCCTGATTTCCATTTGCTGGGGTTTCTTCATTATTTGAAGTGCACACCTATCTATATGCTATGTACACATGTCTATACATTTATGCTATATATGCATGCACATGAATGCACCTATATGAACTACTATTGAAGAATTTTATGTTTTGGGGACACTGATCTCATCTGAGAATGAGATCCAGTAGCACCACTAGGTGCTACTGTAATACAACTAATTAATATTATTTTAATGAATAATAATAACACCAGTGTTTACTTTTAGTGTGTTCTCACTCTTGCCAACATATGTTTTCATATTCTTTAATTTTCTTGTTCTCTGCAGTACGAATGCTTAGAGGGATCCCAATTAACTGTTCAACAACGACACGCTCTCATTTAGTTTTTCTCTCAAACTTATTTATTAGGCTTTGTTTATCAGTGGGAGAGTTTCTAGCACTGAGACTGCCAGGATTTACTCTAAGCCTCTTAGTCTGGTGTTTCCATGGCCCTGGCTCACCGTATAGGAGAAGCTAAGAAAACCATACATACAGGTTTTGGCCCCCTTTATTTCAAGTAATCTAAAGCAGATGGTTCTTTTTTCTTTTTGAGGAATGAGGAGAAAGGCACCTGATTATTAAATAAGCTAAGGAAAATACTGATTTTTGGCCAGGGGCTGGTGGAACACTACTGGAGTTTTTTTCCTTTTGTCTGAGACTGTGTAACTGGATTTCAACATATTTTCAGGGCATTTCTCTGAACCAACAAATTCCCATGAGTAACAACAAGAACACCTTTGTTTGATTCTCTAGTGGAGGATTCCCCAGAGACCTATGGCTAAACCAAGCCAGAAAATATGGCAAGGCATTTGCTCGGTGGTGTCCCTCCAGGCCCTTGATGCTCCTCCGGAACTCAGACCCCAGACCTGTATGCAAGTGTCTTCTGCCCTGCACCTGCAAGGAAAGGGATTGTTCCCAGCCTCCCTCAAGTGCTCAGTGTTTTCTTTTCTTCTGTTTCAGAGAGTAAATTAATTTTGTTCTTTCTTTTTTTCTCCCCTTCCCCCCCACTTTCTACTTGTCTTATTGTCCATCCCCCCCCACCCCCTTTCTCCCTCTTTCTTTCTTTCTGATTTTTCTAACAGGTGAGGTCTCCACTTGCTAACCCACCAAATAATTAGGGTGGTGTGAATTAGTTGCATTTACTCTGGCTTTAGTCCTGGCAAGAGTGTTAGAGAATTGGTCCACTTTTCAAGGTGCCAAATTAGAGGCTGAATCCAGGTGTGGTCAGAGGCAAGGGGATTATTTTCCTCCCATGGGGTGCAAACAAAGGCCTGTGCTAGGGATAGATGGGGTGGGGACAATGTTGCCTGCAGGAGGGCTAAACACAGCTCCCGACATCTGAGCCCTCACTACACCACAGCACTAGGCTGTGTCACCGGTTTCACAGCCTGAGCAGCTGTATTGTAGGGACCATGGCAAGGGAGGGCTCTGTGTCCTGCAACAAGGCCAGAAGGTGTTGTACCCTCCTACTTCTCAGCAGAGTCCAGTTAAACCAAACATGCATTTGGGGAAATATATGTGATATACCCATCTGCTGCTGTGGGGTATGGGACAATCTTCAGCTCCTAGGGTGTGACAGCCAGTGGCACTTGTGCCTGCAGGGACACAGTGTGGAGCCCTGGGGGAGCTGGAATCCACTGTGCAAACCTGCAAACCTGTGATCAGGCCCTGAGCCTCAAGCCAGAAACCCCTCAGCTCTTCTCTTGGACCCAACAACATAGGGCAAATTATGTAAGAAACCCTGTTCAATTGATACAGTTACTCACATAACTTGGGAGGACCTCTGCGAACCGGCTGGTTAGTGTTGACACAGTATTTTCCAGAGGAGGGCTCCGCATCTGCATTTGATATTGCAGTGAGCCTGAGATGTGCCCTTTTTTTCAGGCTAGGCCTGTCCTCGGTAGGATGGAGAACCTTAAAGGTATGGCAGATCCCAAGGAGAGTGTGGGCACTGTCTCACTGTGCAGGACTTCACATAAAAGGACAAGTAAAGTAGCTGGTGACAGCAAACACCTTGCTACTCAAGATATTTCACATGAGCTTCTGATGGGTTTGGGAAAGAAAACCACAGCATAGGTATGCATGTTTTCTGTGCTCATCAGCAGCATTGTAACTCCTGTTGTGCTTCAGAGTCCTTAAGTTATCCAGCTAAGCACTAGTGAACAGCAGGAGAGTAAAATAAATCATGCTTCATCTGACAGAATAAAGCTTGCTTGTTGACTAAAAGGTCAGAAGGGGCAGGTCAGTATGGATAACCTTACTGCTATTATCTCATAGAAAGAAGGAGACGCAACTTTCCTCATAACCCTTGAAAAGTACAAGAATTTACTGAGGAGGCAGCAAAGTGAGAGCCTCTGAGAATCTCTGTATGTTCCATCTCTTGTTTGTTGAGTAGAGTTATAGTAGAACATCCTGTAAACTTGTCTTGCCTGTGCATCACCATCCTCTCTAGAAAAACACTCTTTTGTCTTCTCCCGTTCATGCAAATCATAAAACCCCATAGTCCTCAATGAATGCAAGCAGCTTGGAAACAGAGGTGGACCAGACCAATTGAAAACCAAACTGTCACAACTACAACCAGGAAGAAAAAGGAGGGGAAATGCATCAGCTGATATTTTTCTGCTCGGATCTTTCTTGGGTCCTGACAAGACCCTAGAAAACTGAATAGTGATATCATGCATGTCAGACTGTGGTCTGAACATGGGAGCTTCAGACCTTCCTAGTTCTTTCAGATAAGAAAAGACAGAAGTAGCTGGTTTTTAATGTTAGAAGGGTAGAAAAATCAAACATAATTTTTATTGCTGTTGTTCTACTTTCCCTGATGCAATAAAACTAACTAGTGAAATTTCAGAAAGGGCAGCTCTGTGTGGAATGCCTCACTTTAATTATCCTGCAGAGGACAGAGGGTATACACTGTTGCCACTGCCACATATCTTTTTTCCTTATTTCTTTGAGTGGGCTATATACGAAATAGTAACAAACAACCCTTTGTCCTTGCCTCCAGACCCTCCAAATTTGGCTATGCTTTGCAGTTCATCTTTGCAATGAAGCTCTACTACCACTGTTCTTTAAAAGGGTCATAGGGAATCATAGCAAAGTGGTATACAAAGGTAAAGATGTCAAGTGAGTTATGTTAACAGAAAAAGAACTACACAGTAGGTCAAGGTTTGGGCAACAGCAGGGATATTTTTGTGAAGATAATGTTACTCACAGTGGTGGTGGCTTCCTTTGTAATACATAGCTGCCCAGAGAGAATTGCCTCTATTCTCATGGAGTCAGAGGGCCATATTGGAAGGTCCTATGGGGTCTAAATGAGATAGACACTACAATTGTCTGTACAAATAAACTTTTACTGTATAAGCAGCATGAACAGACCCTAGTGTAATGTTTTCCAATGCTTCACATTTTCAGGTTGGCTTAAAGACATTTATCAGCTTTTAAGAGCTAACATGGAGGTTTGTACAGTTATGTTTTATTTTTGGAGGGCAACTACCTCTCCCTATGCCAGTACAAGGAAGAGGTTTTGAAGATAAATCCCACCTAAACTTGCAGAGAAAAATTACAGGAATGGCACAGGAGAATCTGCACGTGACTGGTTACATTTATATTGTACACAAACTCAACCTTCAGAGAATATATGTCCAAACACAGGCTAGCATCAACCTTCAAGGAACACTAAGAGAGAAGTTTCAGCTTCATGGTAGTGCTTAGGACAGATCTATGTCATAGAAGAACTGTCTCATCGCCTTCCATGTGTCCCATCTATGCATGTGGTGACACAACCTTCTCATCAGGTCCTGAATCCACCCACTGGAAGATTTGGCTTTATAAGCAGCCTGCACTTAGACTGCTCCTCCTTTCAAAAGAAAGTTCATATAGGCCAAGACTGGACATTTGAAGCCAAACCATAGGACTTTTACTGATCATAATACAGATGGCTGGGGCAGGATGTGTAAGTAGCCAGAGTGCGTTCCTTGGCTTAGCATGCTAAGGTCAACACAGATGCAGCCAGGTTGAGCCTGAGCTTGCAACCAGGTTGTACTTCAGACATTCCTCATGGAAGCACAAGTATTTTTAAATATTACTGCAGGACCACTTGCCTTTGGAAGTCAACAACTCCACTTTAAGCATAAAAGATGCATTGCAGAGAACCACATTGCTACATCAATATTTTTTAAATGTTTAAAGTGAAATTTCTCTCCTCATTTGAAAGAAATTTTTCAACACTTTGGGAAAAGCTGTCCTCCAGCTCACAGTTTTCTGAATATTCTGATTTCCCTCCATGTTCCTGACACTGAAAATATGCCCAGATCTTTCACTAAGTACTAAATTTATTCTTCTTTCTATGCTATGAAAACGTAAGAAACAGGCTAAGGGAAATATTAACAACTACTTAGATGTGGAGCTTTTATGTGTTTGAGTTTCTAAAAAATCCATTTTTCCTCTCCCAGTTCTGGTACATATGAATTCATTTTAAGCCATAGCTGTCCTATAGCTCATAAAATGTGCATTACATCTCCCTTTAGAGAGAAGTCAGCAGGAATAAAGCTACTGGAATGGATGAATAAACAAATTATTGTTAAGGCTACATACATTAGAGCCTCTAAATAGTAGTAGGAAAATCTGTAGTACTTCTGCAACTCAAGTATCTGTTTGTTCAATGATCTTAACTGTTTACATGAGATTCATTTTGGTTTGACCCTGTTTGGTGCAGGTGGGAAGTGCTGTGTGTGGGAATACCAGGTGAAATGGATGGTGGCTCTGGGACAGGGGAATCTCTGGACAGGGGAATCTCATCCAGCAGCAGAAAGAGCATGGCTGTGTGGCCACAAAATGTCCCCTGACTGCTGGCAACTGTGGTTACCTAGGGGAAACACATTCCTAATTGCCTCATTAGCATGAGCTAGATTGCTCTGAAGGCAAAACAATACCTCACGCACTATTATACTCTGTCTTTATGCTTTGCTTTTGAGTCCAGGGAAGCAAACACACTGCATGGCTGAGACTTCCCACCACTCAGCATACCCCGTTGGTTCTTCAGATTTTACCTTTCCTGGTGAGGGTACACACAGAGCACGGACTCATTGGGTGCAATGCAGTACAAGTAGGGGCTCCTCAACATTCGCCGATCTGCGATCTGCAGGTTCCTGTGCTTGCAATTATTGAGCACAGGAAAGTTTCAAAAGTGTAGATTATGTTTACTCTGTGGAAGTTTTTATGCCATTCAGTCTTACTTGTACTCTTTGCCACACTGGTTTTGCTCCTCCTTAAGGTCTATCTGCCTTTCTGACCACCAGTGTGTTGCCTTGCTGATCTTCATGCCTGCTAGGATTATGCACCACTCCTTTTCTGTGCTGAACCTAACTGGGACCGTTTTGCTCTCATTCCTTATTTTTGAGCACAAATAGGGTCTTCTAAGTGCCGTGATCCAAGATAGGATATGCATTCCCTGTGCTGTTAAGCAGCCCATACTCAGTCCTTAGGGCACCAGAGGCAAGCTTTGCACCCTTGTTGCCCTGGTATGGAAGAGCAGGATGGGATGCCATCCATGCTTTGTAATCATTATTGCCATAATATGGCCTTACAAAAAAGGAAAGAGCAGGCTGAAAGTGATCTGAAACAGGCTGGGGTTCAGCAGTAGGTATCCTTTTCACTGATCATTGTTTGGCAGCAATTTCTACCCAGTGGCAATATTCCTCTACTTTGCTCGCAGCTGAAAATAACTCTGAAAGTGCTTCAAAAGTGCTGTCTTTTAACTGAGCTGAACACCTTCCCAAATGGTTTTTGTTGTGGTGAGCATCTGCCCCTCAGATCAGGAGAATCCAGTCTCTTCCCTCCCATTTCTCTTCTCTGCAGCCTATAAACCACACTAAAATATGTTTTTTCTTTCTGTGCTCTCTCATGACCTTTATTTCCATAATGGATTCTTCGCCCACATGTTTGCTAATATTTCTACCTCACCACATAAGCTGGCAGATGCCCAGGGTGTTGGTGCCTGTGACGTGATTCCTTTTCATTCCCAATGCAGTTATCTGCCTGCAGGGTGGGCACAGAAAAGCACAGATGCACCTAACCTGGCACAAGTTGTTGCAGTGTTGTGAAAAAAACACTGTCCCTTTCTGTAGTGATCTGTTGAGCTGCTGGTGTTCCCTGTAATAGAAACGGAATGTTCAATCACCACGTTGCTTCCTGTTGTGTCATAATTTTAACTGTTTGCATCAATTATTGAATATGCTTACACAGTTTTAATGCCTTTGCTGTGATTTACATGGACCTTTTGAAACTAACACTGCAAAATTCTTTAAACGTGGTCCTCATCCCTAAAGCTTCCAGTAGCAAAGCAACCACCTGCAGAACTGTGGAAGTATCAGTCTCAAAAAAATGGACAAAGCATTTCTGTAAATTCCTAATGAGACTGGAAGGAGTTAATGTAGAGTCGATGCTGCTAAGCACACACCCCTTGCGCTCCCTCCCAAAGACAGCATAACATTACAAACAGTAAAACAGTAAAAAAGACGTTGCAGGAAAAATCATCAATGCTCCCTCCAAACAAACAACCTTTTACTCCTATAGAATTATGAAAAAATTTCTATATATTTTCTTCAGTGATCTTACCATCTCTTAAATATTAGTAGCTTATTGCTAAAGTGCATTAGAGGAAGGGACATGGCAAATTAAAATACTTCTCATACATCATTGGTTCCTGTCTGTGTTTCAGTACTTCTGTTGAAAAAATCCAGTACTGGTACCATCCATCAGAAAGAACAGTACCCCCTTCAGGGAATTTCAAATGATACTTAGTGATGTAAAAAATGCAGTTCCTGGGGTATGCCAACATTAAGCATAAAAATAAAGTCTCCCAGATGGATAAAGGTCTTCTGTGTAAGAACACTTGTTGAGTGAGACTTGCATTACAAATGCAATTTTGCCTCCCATGGAGTCTTCTCTTTGTGTTACTTCATGTCTTTGCCTCAGTTTCCTCACATGGGAAAAGGGAAATCATTTCATATTCTATTAGCCCATGGTGTTAGTTGAGCAATGACTCTAAAAAGCATGTTGAACATGCAAAGCACTACCCCATTTAAGGACTAACTATCATTATTACTGGTTAAATAATAAATATTTACTCCGAAAATATTGTTTCAATGTATTTTATTTGTTGTTGGCTTTTCAAATTTCTTCAGAAATGAAAGGTTTCAGAAAATGAAAGCTCTTCTCACAATGAAAACCTCATTTTGTATATTTGCTTCCCAGAGGAAACAAGTCTAGGGCTAAGTCTAATAACAGTGGCTACTGTCTTCTCATTCAGAGTAACTTGGAGGCTGTTGTGGTTTGTGATAGCAACTTAGCTTTAAGGACTCTGATCCACACCCAAAGACTCAAGGAGCTCCTGGCTGGATTCAAATGCTAATCTCTCAAAGGTTTTGCAATTTATTTTTTAATAGTCCACCTCTGAGACATTCATCTGACACTTTGACTATTATGTTACCTGGATTAAAAAAGGTGCTAATAAGAGTATTAGCCAGGTTCTTACACAGAGAAAGCTTTTGCAATTACAATACCTCCTAAGTCACTCATTCAGGATCCTAGGAAAAATAGAGCATTTTTACTTTTCAGATCCTTTTTTTTTTGTAAAAAAAACAACCCTCAAGAAGTGCTTAAAGTTCTGTGTTAAGAGATTTGAAAAATGTATAGTCCTTGTAAATTAAATACTACAAGTTCTTAGATGAGTGATCCCTAAACATTTATTATTCACACTAATATGATTTAATTCCAACTCACTGTAAGATTTATAGAAATTAAAAGACTTCATATGCATAAGAGTGATGAAAATATAATCTAGTTCATTAAATCTTTATATGCAAAACTTTATATTTCACCGATATAGTTATTGCTGGCATGCTCTATACTCCAGGAATGTGCCACTTTGGGGGCTGTGCCCCGAGATTGTGCCAAGTTGAGAGCAGCTCCAGCTCTTGGCAGCCTGCGTGCTGAGGGGTCTCCACCAAGACCTGCTGTGCCAGTGAGATGGATGTGCATTTCTGGGTGCCGGCGTGACCTTTTTAAAGCTGCAAATGCGCCAGGTTTTGCTCCTCTATCTATGTCATTTTGACATAGTGAGGGGCCGCAAATGAACTCAGGACTGGAGCAATTTCCTTACAAAGAAAGGAAGCTGCTGGAATGAAGACTGTGAACGGACTGCAGAGGTTGTTTCTCCGTGTAGGGGTTTGAGAGGCATGGTTTGAGGAAGAAATTTCTGTTATAATTATGTAGCAGCATTCCTCTCAGCAGGAGTCCTAAGGAATTAGCAGTTTCTCTGCCTTAAATGGCATGTACAGTATTTATGACAGCAAATCGGTACCATTGGCATTTAATTGTTACCTGTGAGCTACAAGATCACTGTTGAAATATAAATGGGAGGAGTTCCTTCTAAATTAATTTTCTTTTTTAACTATCAAAGACACTCCACACAAAGCTTCAGCAACTTCAGCAACTGTCTTGGTTGCACACCGAGGATTTCACTGAGAACATGTTAGAGGGAATCAGAATGCAGAGAAAAGGTCACAAATAAGCACCTTAGGAACAATGAAAGCTTTTCTCCATGTAGCAGTGGGAGAGTTGCTAGAAAAACTGAAAAGGTATTAATCAGAAGTGGCTATAAATCCTCTGGAGTTTTGCTCTTATAAAACTCCTCAGAGAAAGTCTTGAAGGAAATGCAGGTCAAAGCCCAAAAAAGCTCTTGATCAGAGATTGCTGGAGGAAAATCTTCCCAGATGCCATTTAATAGGCAGCAATCACCCCAGGAGTGGGAAAGCCAAGTACGCTTGAAACATGGTTGCAGTTCCTAATAGGCCTTGTCACACTTAAGGCACTGCAAGCTCCATCCAACGAACAGCTGAAGCTGGCTGGCGATTCATAAAGCCAACAGTTTAAAGTTTATTATGATGAAAGCACTTAATGACAGCCATCGCTAGGGGCCCATCATTTATAAAGCTGTGCTGAGTATTAGACATGTAGCATGACCACCAATTTTATGTCACAATTGCTACCATAAAATGACCTTTGGTGATTTTTACTGCATGTGGTGGACAGCTCTTCTTTTACATTAGTGCTCTGTGGCTTTTCTTTGCAGACTATTATGCTGTCTAAAGCTTATTTGGCACTGTCGTGAGTCTCAACCCTTGTTATTACCCCGAAGGCCTGTCTAAAGGAAAACTCTCATGTTCTATTATAGCACTCCAATAATTTACAGATCTTACCATCCTTGGTTAGCGTCATAATTTAGTTCCGATATTCCTTCATTGTTGCCATGTTTAATAAAATCCCTCTGTTTCTAAGGATCGCACTAAATTTCCTGTCTGGGCCACTAAAACACATATGCTCCTGTGTTATGGAGACATGGATAACAGGTTTTAATTTTTTGTTGCTAGTTGAAAAGAACAGGAAGCAAAAGCAGCAAACAGTAGTTAACCTGGGAGAAATCTCCTTAAAGCCTTAGGTATAAATGCTAGACATTGCACAAACACCAGACGTAATTTCAGTGCATAATGCACAAACATACATTTGCATGTGAACAATACTACTTAATTACCTTTCAATTTTTAGACCTACTTTGTATACTTAGGAAGTGTTTGAATATACCAGCACTTTACTGTCCTGATGTAAAGCATTACCAGTAAAGTGGTCTGTCCATGCTACAACACCTTTAAATTGTATATATAATTTTATAAATGATATAAAATCTGTTTCTACTCCATGAAAAAAACACACCAGCATCGCACACTGCAATCTTGAAAGGATTTTAAATATATGATTTCTGCTGGTACCTACTGTATTGGGTTTTATATAAAGCTTTTTTCAATAAGGTAAATTGTTACATGACAAACTCATCTTCCACCATTATCATCTGCTGTTTGTGTTTAACAACAGGAGTCCTGGTCTAACAAAACTGTTGTAATGGCTGTACAAATTACTCAGCTGAAAGCTTTTCACCAAACCAAACAGTATTAATCAGCAGTTCTTATGAAGGTGCTAATTAAAAACAATTTTCTTCCTCAGTTTGCAATACTAAGCCATCTTCATTTGCACAGTTTCCAATATACAGCTACTGTATACACTCACACTTCAGGGCCTCTATTAACTATTGAATCTCCTATTACCTATTTTATTACATTCCTGTCTCCCAAGTTTAGAAGCTTGTTGACATTTTAGAAGTCACAGCATGATATGTTTAATCATTTTAAAAGTACATTAATTGAAGTCAGAGTCAGGAAAAAATAACAGGTCTTTTAGCATGCAGGCTCTGGCAGGGCACAACACAGGCCGAATGTTCAAATCCTCTTCTGCCAGCATAACCCATCACCCAGGGGCAACATTTTACTGTTGAAGGGGGAAGATGCTTAATGCAGAGAATCATTACTTTTTTTTTTTTTCGCATCTTTTTAATAAGCAGTCTTCCACAAGTGACACTGTGTTGGTTTTCTGCAGGGAAATGCATCCAAAATAAAAGATATGTTCTGTTACTGAAGGCCTATCGCTCCTTTGCTGTCATCAGCCACGACAGCTCTTTGTTTTTGGGGGCTTGGCATCTGTTGAGTTTAACCCACATTCGAGGGTCAAGATGTTTCTTCTCAGGCTGTGGAATGCCATCTGGACTACTGCTCCATGCATCTTCCCTCTACTTTACACACACTTTACACACAAGAAGACAACGAAGATCCAATGCCGCTGTTGGACAGAGATGGAAAATATCCATCTTTTACCCATCCACAACAAAATGCTGGGCTTTCTGGCAGCAAGCCTGCTGCTGACTAAGCAAAGAGCCTCAATAGGCTAAGCCCTTTAAAAAAAAAGGGAACTAAAAGTTAGGTTTGTTACATTCAGCTGTTTGAACAGAGTCCACAGGTTGGAGAGGGATATGGGTGTTGCAGAGATGCTGCGCTTAGTCTCAAAAAATCTGGGGTCAGTTCTAAAGTGTAATGGCTGCTTTTTAAATGGTTATATGCAAATAATATCGCAACAATGTCTGTGCCTCAGGTTCCCTCATATGGGGAATGGGCATGATTTGGGGGGGGCATCCCCTTTATGGAAACATTCAGCTGCATATTCACTAAGTCATGTATTGGTTTTCTTTTAGCTTTATGGGGTTCTGCATCAGGGTGATTTCACTTTCGCTGGGTTAAGTAAGTGCTGTCGCAGTGCAGATGAGAATAATACTGAAAACCAGGTTGTAAAACCATCTTTTAAAAGATGCTAGTGTGCTTACAACCAATGTTAGGCTACAGATTTGTGACAGCAAAGGTATGACAAAGTGTCTTAATCAGACTCAGGAGAATGTAAAAAGTGAATAAAAAGACAGAAAGCAAAAAAATTTTGTCTTTCTGAGGAAACAACATGGGATGACCACATTGAACACAAAAGCTTTTAGATATAATCACCAGTGCACTGTCTCAGCACCTTTCTCCAGCATCTCAAAACATTTCATATGAGCTAAAGGAATTTGCGATTCGACATGACTGTTCCTTCCCTGATTTAAAGAAGAAAACCACACCTAAAGAAATCAAAGCTAAACTATGCATTTATAATTTGCCCCGTGGAAAGACAGAGACCTGGTTACTTTCTCTTTTGCATTAGGGAGAGTGGGTGAAAGACAGTAATAAAACGCTGCTCTGTTTCAATTGCTATGTGTTACTGCCTTTTCCCTCTTCCCTCTGCCATATCAGCTGTGCCACCTGCCATATCAAGAGGTGGATCAAAAGCTCCACCCACTGCATCCTCTTTTGTTCCCGGAACAGCGAAGGAGAGTTGTAATGGAGATATAACACTTGATAAACCCCATGCAGCCAGGCTCAAGATGTAAAGATGCTTTTCATGGGGGGAATAATTTTAATCCTGCTTCCTTCATCATGCAAACATGTAGCCGTTAAACCAAAGACTTGAATGACTTGTCCAGTAAGGATTTTGCAGCTGGACTGGTACCCAGGGTGGTAAGTTCTCCTGCCTCATCTCACATTCTTAAGAGATTTTTCATATCAAATCAAACTTATTTCCCAAACAGAAAGATTTTTCCCATTGTCTCAAAATGCTATCAGACAGGACTAGCTTGTAATTTTTAAGAAAGCCTTTGCCAGATCTCACAGCAGGAAACTGAATATATTTTTTCCCTTGTTCTTGTATATTCTGAAGACCACAACTCAGCCAGTGACACCGGCTGCATTAGAGCTGCACCCAGGGGAATGGATGTCCACAAGATCATTTCCCCCTGCCATTTCCCTCTGAGAAAGGAGGAAGACAAAATTGCTCTAAAACCTACCAACACACATGAAGAAAAACTTGTTTCAGCCTAACATTTTCATTCCTGGTGAAGACAGCATAGCTCTCGCACCATGTCGTTCATCTTCAAAGTGTTTTGCAAACACAAAGTAATTCTCAGCACTCTGTTATAGAGCACAGTAAAATACATCACTAAAAATACATCAAGTATTATAGACCAGTTAAAGCACATCATATGAAAGGCTCATATATATATTTATAAGCACGGTTTTATAAACCACTCCACATTTTCTTAGCAAAGATATTTAATGTACTAATAAACATTGTATTTTAAATAAAATTTAAGAGCTCAGGAAAAATTAATCAAGTCCTTATTAACATAGGGGACTCTGAGAGATGTCTCTAGAAAAGAACAATTCTGGTACATCTTATATAATAAATCTTACATCTGTGAGTGTTCAATATCCATTTTAAAACAAACAAACAAACAAACAAAAGGAAGAAAGCAAGCTTCCTTATATATCTCTAGAATTACAGAATCACAGAATCACAGAATAACCAAGTTGGAAGAGACCCACCGGATCATCGAGTCCAACCATTTCCACCAATCCCTAAATCATGCCCCTAAGTACCTCATCCACCCTCACCTTAAACACCTCCAGGGAAGGGGAGTCAACCACCTCCCTGGGCAGACTGTTCCAACGCCTAACGACCCTTTCCGTGAAGAATTTTTTCCTTATCTCAAGCCTAAATCTCCCCTGGCGGAGCTTGAGGCCATAAAATATTTCCATGTAGAAATATCTACATGGACCAAACCTGCAAGCAGTTATGTAGATGAGTAACTTTACTGCCTGTGGAGCTCCAATATGCGTTTGCAGGAGGAAGCCTAAATGCATCTTTGGTGAACAAGCCACCAATTACACCCTTTAGGGATGGCAGCACCTGTGCAAAGCCTTCAACTCAAACGACAGAGACTAAAGAAATAAAAAGCAATTATCAGCTACTAATTTGAGTAAAACTGTTTTCTTCTTAGAGCTAAACCCACAGTTCTCAGTGGCTCTATTTTTGGCAACTAAAAATCTTTATTAGGCTATTGTACAGCAGACATTCAAGCCTTCTCAAAAACAAAAGCTTCACAAAATCTAATATTTCACTATTTTTCACGCACTTTTGTTGATTATAAAGATTTCTTTGTACATGTTTTTAGAGAAAAGAAAGGCACTGCTGTGTGGGACAAGCAAAACAAAACTAACTGAACAAGAGACACCTTCACAGCAATTTTAAATTATTCCTAAATGCTGCCAATTTCTTTCTATACAAGTATCTTCCAACAAGAGTTTGAATATGAAACTCATACCAGCTATAAGGGAGACTTACTACTCAGTTCTAGGATAAATGGTTGGTTTGCATTGCCCCTGATCTTTATCTAACACTGAGAATAGGCTGCTTTTTATCAAAAGAGGAATAAATTGCTGTTATTGTGATGTTAGCCCATCACTTGGCATTGCAATTCAAGTTTTTGTGAGAAAGAAATGTATGATCTAACTGCGACTTGACCTATGCCTTCTGAGATCCATCTAGGTGCTCTAATGGAGCATTACAAGTATTGAATACAAGGACATGCAAACTGGTAGTGAAGAAATTTGTTTGAGAAGAAGAGCGAAGAGAAAGGGCCTTTCCTGAGCTTGTGGTTTACATGCTGCCCAATTTGTTAAATATGGAGGAAACTTTACTGCCAAACTGTAGTTCTTTTAATAAATGTATTTCCTCTACACTTTCTTGCATCTTGTACTCCATCTCTCAGCCATGCTCCCTGCCTCTCTCTCTCTTTTTCGACCATTTTAGAAGTCTTGTGGCTATAAGACACTGTACATAATTCTATGATGATCCATGTTATTTTTCTGAGAAGTCACTAAAATGGACTATTAAACTGTCCAAAAAACCGAAATTGCTCCTGTTACTTTGTAAGATTTTTGCCTTTCCTGGTACAAGAAAAGTCACATTAATTGTTTATCAAATACTTGGGCCACAATATATAACTATACAAACTAATTCAAGGGAGATAGTCTGACTACACAATAAAATGCTGTACCTGTTAGAGTGTTCCTCAGAATTTATCAGAAAACAATGTCTTATTTTTTTTTTCAGAGCTATTTCTAGGACAGCATCATTTAGATTTTAGTCCTGATAAAGGCTCACTTTCCATTCATAGTCAGAACCTAAATGTGCTCTTCTTGTACCTAAACAGATAATAAGCACTCAGCACACTCCCCCTTCTTGACACAACACACTGAGACTAATCACACATAATTGGAGAGGAGGAGCAGAGGGGCTGGGCAGGCTATTGTGTCCAAAGGACAAATGGTCAGTTTATGAGGCTTTTGTCTGGTTCATAATTTCTTATCCATCTACAGGAGGAAAAGTCCTGTTGGAAAAAAACCCATATACATACACACATACATAAAAAAAGCCTTCAATGCTGAAGCAAATGAGGACATTTCAATCATGGATAGAAAAATCAACAGTGGATTTTTTTTTTTTTAAAAGGCAGAAAAATCTGATCATTCAGTAGGGGCACTTTGAAAAGATCTAAAGACAACTATTTCCCTACTAATTAAATGTTAATGCCTTTCTACTTTACAACCACTTATATAAATCCAAAAAGTACATTATTCACATATTTTCAAATAACACTCTCAAATTAACATTGAAAGAGATATATAGGTACACACAAGTTTAAAGGCACAAGAGAAGGAAGCCAGCTTTGCACAGTTTTTAATGTATACATGTGAAGTCTCATTGGTTTTAGAATGGAATACAATTGGGAAAATAAGTTCTGAAATCATACAAAAAAGGTATCGCAATGTTTACACACTGTGAAACAAGCCACAATATCTTCCTCCATGTTTACATTAGAAATGTTTCTCTAATGATGACACAGAAACGAAGAGGGGCAAAGTGAACCCTATAAACTCCCTGACCAGCCACATACATGGATTAATTTTCAGTAGTCCACCTTAAAACAAACAAACAAAAAAGTCATCTTCTATCCGTGTTTGCTTAAAATGAGAAGAAAAGGGTAATGGAGGTTTTCCTCATATGTATCTTTTTCTTCATTTTTCAACTGCAAATAAAAATGGATAAAGTGAGCAAAATAAGAAAGCATTTTAAAAATACTGAGAGTTCTTGCTATTAATAAAAATCAAACATTTAGTAACTACAAAAAAGAAATCTTAAGGTCAAACACTATCATAGGCATGGAACAGTATGTCAGTTATTATCAGGAGCCAATTAGAGTTTGTAGACAAACTAATTCATGAAATAAATATCACATAAAAACCACGATGTCCCAAATTGATGTATTAAACAAATTACATTCAAGTGAGATTTAAAGTTTGAATTAAATCCACCAGGCAAGGAACTTTAGAACAAAGGCTAAAAGTTTATTCCTAATCAGCCTAACTAATGCTGTACATTTGGTATTTAAGATGAACAACTGTTTTAGATCTCTGAAATACCATAATCTTACCTGAATATTTACATAATTGCAAGCCACTTTCAAGCCTGTAATGCAGGGTTATTTATTAATTCTGTTTAATCTAAAAAATTCTTAATGTAAGAAAGAATGATAACCTGATAATGAGAGGGGTACTATTCCAATTGCTAGAGATAACATATTTCTAAAATATGTTGAATGTTTATTTTCTTAGGTATTCTGGATTGATGCAATTTAAAATACATACACATATTAAACTGAAGTACGTGGAAGTACTCATATGTATTACATTTGTAATCACCCCACATAAAAATACTTGCATATTTTAAGACAAG